>JASEVX010000001.1:178306413-178821413 GCA_031761405.1 Serripes groenlandicus | reverse complement strand
TGTCCACGATCAATAGTAATACCATTAATGGCAGTGCTTTCACTCGATCGTACAACGCCCAACCCTTGCCTTTACAGACGATTTCCATGCATGTCCGAATATGTGTATGTTATCGCATTACGTGATATCTTTCGTTAAATGTTTGCAAACACTTTAAAAGAGAACTCGTTGTTATTTTATAGCGATGACTTACTTTTTTCAACTTTGATTTTAAAAGTCGTAGAGGCAACTGTTGATCACTTTTATTTTTCAAATCGTCTGGCATAAGGACGACGTGGGAACGCTGCAGCAGACATGTTATTAGTGTCGTTCGCGCTGTAGAGACTATATTATCAAAGTATAGGATTCATTCTCGCAAATTTATTTCCCATGTACGGGCATACTAGCAGCGCGTATTAACCGACGTATTGAAATGAGGGAATTGACCTTTCACGGGAAGGTCACGTTGTGTAATTCAGAAAAATGTTTGTTTCGCTATCGTCTCAAATGAAATGGTGACATTTGAGAAACCATTATTGTAATCTGGTGCTATATTTCTAGAAATACAAGTTTTATTCTTGCGTAATGATTGATTTTTATTTAAATCCGGTTTCCATTTGCATCATTCTCCTAACCCTCGGAGGCAAAAGAGCCGTTCCACGAGAAAACCAACATTTTGGACTTTGCGTAATGTATTTGGACCAGATCAGCCTGCGCAGTCCGCGCAGGCTAATCCAGGCCAAGACATTCCGTCTCAAAGGGGATAGAGGTATAGAGTAATGATTTCTGAAACAGAAAATTCACAGGAGGAGAAAAGTGTTTGTCCGGATTAGCCTGCGCGTCATGCTTAGGCTGATCCGGGTCGATACTTGACGCTGAGTCCACACAGTTGGTCTTCGTGGAACTGCTCAAATATTGGTTGACAGTAAGGGTGAAAATGGGGTGAAAATTGAGTATACACACACACGTGATGTAGGAGTTCCGGGTAAATTACGTAGGGAATATTTTGATATCCTACATTGCAAAACATTTACGCTGACTGAATTTCGTTTTCCCGTAAAGAAAGCAATGTGTTAATATGTATACAGTCACACTTGTGTAAGCGGTCACCTCTGTTTAGCAGCAAACTTGTATTAAGCAACCACTTGAAATTAACACAACATTTTCAGCAGCCACATTTTGTCTCTTTCTTGGAAGTCTGCACAGGACAAGTTTCGTCCATAATCACTTTGCTTATTATTCATTTTAAAGGAGACAAGTTTCGTCCATAATCACTTTGCTTATTGTTCATTTTAAAGGAGACAAGTTTCGTCCATAATCACTTAGCTTATTGTTCATTTCAAAGGAGACAAGTTTCGTCCATAATCACTTAGCTTATTGTTCATTTCAAAGGAGACAAGTTTTGTCCATAATCACTATGCTTATTGTTCGTTTTGAAGGAGACAAGTTTCGTCCATAATCACTTTGCTTATTGTTCATTTCAAAGGAGACAAGTTTTGTCCATAATCACTTTGCTTATTGTTCAATTCAAAGGTGACAAGTTTCGTCCATAATCGCTTTGCTTAATGTTCATTTCAAAGGAGACAAATTTCGTCCATAATCATTTTGCTTATTGTTCATTTCAAAGCAGACAAGTTTCGTCCATAATCACTTAGCTTATTGTTCATTTCGAAGGAGACAAGTTTTGTCCATAATCACGTTGCTTATTATTCATTTCAAAGCAGACAAGTTTTGTCCATAATCATTTTGCTTATTGTTCATTTCAAAGGAGACAAGTTTCGTCCATAATCATTTTGCTTATTGTTCATTTCAAAGGAGACAAGTTTCGTCCATAATCACTTAGCTTATTTTTCATTTCAAAGCAGACAAGTTTTGTCCATAATCACTTTGCTTATTGTTCATTTCAAAGGAGACAAGTTTCGTCCATAATCACTTTGCTTATTGTTCATTTCAAAGGAGACAAGTTTCGTCCATAATAACTTTGCTTAATGTTCAATTCAAAGGAGACAAGTTTCGTCCATAATAACTTTGCTTATTGTTCATTTCAAAGGAGACAAGTTTCGTCCATAATAACTTTGCTTATTGTTCATTTCAAAGCAGACAAGTTGTGTACATTATTGTTTTGTTATGTTATATGACTATATGCTATTGTATTAGCCTGGTCTTGTCTAAGAACCTGACGAAACGACATACTACAATCAAAATTGTGCTAAAGACCAACTTTGATAAGCAAATCCCTGTCTATAGCAACCACACTTTTAATTTCCCCATTACTCCTTTTCTGCATAGATGACCCTGTAATTAAAGACCACATGTGAACGAAGAGAATAATGTTGTTTTGACGTGGGTGGTCTGGACTGTATATCGAGTTTGATAAGACTACGTTGGATTTTGTATTACTGTAGTAAGTGTACACTTTGAGGAGGGAAACATAAAACCATAAATGATATGAATTCGTATCAAAACCACTTACGATAAGTTGATAAACGCCATTACTACGCGGATTTCCTATTGCATTCAACTGTTGGAGCCACGTCCAGAGTAAAACAAAATGTAGTCTGCGATAATGATATTGATTGATTGGATGTTGTTTTACGCCGCATTAACCCTTTCCCTCATACGACAATTCTGCAGCAGACGACTTCGAATATATTTTGTCAAAAAATAGAACATCTCTATAATTGAATGGATAACCTATGACTTAAAGTGGAAAACATTGTGGCAAAAGGAGAAATTGCTCGTTTTGAGCAATCTCTTCTTTTGTCACTATGTTTTCAAAAAGCCGTCTGCAGCAGAGGCGTCAGAAAGCGTCTATATGAGGGAAAGGGTTAATAGTGATAGCAAACGGGATTGCACTTTTAGGACAGAATAGAAGCCGCTGTATGTGTAGGAAGGTGAGAATTCTTATTGGAAGCAATTTCGCTAATTGTCACATTCATGAAAACTAGAAATTGCTCGTTTTGAGCAATTTCTTCTTTTGTCACTATGTTTTCAAAAAGCCGTCTGCTGCAGAGGCGTCAGAAAGCGTATATATGAGGGAAACGGTTAATTAAAGGTGCTGAACTCCAGATGGAGATCAACATTTTGAAATGTTGATATTTCTGAAAATATTGCTTATAGTGACAACAAAATAAGTAATAAATAGTTCATAACTATTGTGTCAGTCAATGTTGAAAAAACATTCAATTGAAAGTCAATGAAAATGTACAAAACATGGCTTACTGGATATGACTATCTAGTAAAAATAAAGCATAAACGATCAATATTTAGATGATTATTGTACTGGAAAGTGAAGTTATTTCTCTAATTAAATCTCAGAATTGTGATTTTAATATTTCAAGACAACTCTTGGAACAGTTTTGAAACTTTGATACTATCTATAATCTGCGGTTCGGCACGTTTAATTAATTGATTGGGGTTTAAAGCCGTTTTTAACAATTTCTCATATCACGGCGGCCAGTTCACCTACTCATGTGTTTCCTGGTTTTCTCAAACCAGTACCCCACACAACAATCTTCCCAAGCAACTAATTGTCCCTTGAGACGAGACCTGTAGAGGTAGAGGGTCCGCCTCGTGCACGGGAGGTCGCGGGTTCGATTCCCCGGCCGGGTCATACCAAATACTTTAAAAGCGTAGTAATAGATGCCCTCCTTGACGCTCACGATTGCGGGGTTAATATAGCGACTGACTGACTGGTGTCAGGACAAATGGACCAATAGTACTGGTAACTAACCCAGGAATCACCGTGATATAATTGAAAAATTGTTGAAAGCGACGTAAAACAATAAATACTCAATGACTCAATCCTTTTGAGACCTGTTTGGCGTTTTGGGGATCTTGTTGCATACGCAGTCTTGTCCGCGATCATTATGTATATATGTAAGTGTTTATATGGGTGTACGTATGTGCGCGTGCATGAATGAATATAGAGATATATATAAATTGAAGGCCATATGCTAGATAACATTATTTTCTGTGTACATCAAAATACATCTTAATATGTAACCTTCATTTAATACAAATATAATTATTATTATTATTATTATTATTATTATGTCGATGATATGTTTGTTAGGGGGTTTTACGCTGCTTTCAAGAATTTTGCCAACATGTTCCATAGACCTTAAGTCATCTTTCGACAACAAGGTTATAAGTGTATCCCCGCTAATTCGTACGCCAGTCTAACATCAAAATAGTAATTTATATGTCCCGTTTTAGTTCGAGTTATCACGCACGAGCCCACTGTAATAGCAGTATGTGATGCTCAAACGAGATGGCTCCCCAGTCGCAGCACGACGATCATGGTGGAGTGCTCTTGGGGAAGGAACATTTTCTAGCCTAGGTACTGGTTTCTTTACCCAGGAATCATTAATAAGTGAACTATCGCCGTGATATAACTGAACTAATGTTGAAGTTGCGTAATATCCCAGTAAAATAAACATAAAAAACAAATCAAACGAGATTGCAATAAGACCCCCCTTTTATCAGGAATAGGCTCATTATCATCATTGTCCGAAAATGGCAGCGATAGAGAAAACGTAAATCAGACACGTCATGAAACAATTGACCTTATGGTGATATGCCGCAATTCATGTTTGCACATTCTGGTTATTTATTTAGTATAGCTTTTCTTCATTTACAATATAGACCTTGATTCTTTTTCCGCATTGGGGGTATAATGGTAGAGCGTCCATCTCGGGTGCCTGGGTTCGCGGGTTCGATCCCCGGTCGGGTCCTACCAAATATTTTAAAATTGTAGTAATTGCGTTCCTCCTTTGCAAGCATTACGTCTAACTCTCTGGTGTTCGGATAAATGGACCAGTAGTAAGGTTGACAATTGGGACGTTATGGGTAAGAGAAGAACAATTTGTTTTAATTTGTCTTTAGTTATCTACTGTGTATTTGGTTTTACTGACAACTATTTTGAATATGAGCCGTCCCGCGAGAAAACCAACATTGAAGATTCAGCGTAAAGTATCGACCCGGAGCAGCCTAAGCATGCCACACAGGCATACCCGGACAGACACCTTTCGTTTCCTGTATATTTTCTGTTTTAGGAATCATTACTCTATACATGTTTTCCCCTAAGACGGAACGTGTCTGCCCGGATTAGCCAGCGCGGACTGCGCAGGCTGATCTGGGTCGACACAATACGCAGAGACCATAATGTTGGTTTTCTCGCGGGACGGCTCATATGTGTCCACAAAGCATTTACAAGACTTGACTCTAAATTTCAAAGTAATTGACGCATCGTCTCACCAGAATCTTCGCTGTCTGTAAACACGCAATTTAATTCTAAATAAATCTGTTTGTGCAGAGGGCTAGAAGTATAACTCCTGTAATAATATGCCAAATGCAAACTCATTTACTGTCCAACCTGTGTTTAAAGAGCAGAGAATAATCTGGTTTATGTTCACAGGTGGTCTTTACTTGCAGGGTCATTTTTGCAGAAAATTATGTTTTGGGAAATTAAAAGTGCGGTTGCTATAGGCAGGGAATTGCCATACAAAGGTGGTCTTTAGCACAGGTTTGACTACATATATTTAAATTACAAAGGATTATTTCACTAAGAAATGAATTGAAACAAGAAATATCTTTAAAAAAGATAAAAATGCGATCAATATGAGAAAACACTAAGAAATGGAACATGCGCATATTATTTGATATTTTATCTTACTTATTAGAATGACAGAAAACAATAACGTTAAATATGTAATATTTGGTTCATAAATGTTTTAGTTCATATATATACTTTGGTTTTGATATCAATGAGAGAGAGAAAAAAAGCTTGCCTCTGCCGGGGAGCGAACCACAGACCTTTCACTTGACAATCCAAGTCAACATCTATTACACTAGCGCGACATGACGTAAGTTCCGTTCAAGGCCGAGAATTCATCACATGACTGGAGATTACGCGAGGCTCACAAGAAGTGTATTATGTAACACAGTATAAGTTTCAATTGACGATAAATAACTGAAAACTTATCATGTTTCAAAAATAATTAATATTTTGCTCTTAAATATATATTTCATACGTTTTCACTGATTTTTTTCAATGACATTTATTTCTTAAGGAAAACAATTAAAGTTCAGTATGCAGAACATTTCATTGTAAAACTTCACCTTATTGGTGCCTCTCGTAGGATCCCGAACTTAAATATGAACCAATCAAAACGTTTCATTTCCTTTATTTCTTCGACATTATTCATTTAATACAACATTTGATTGGTCTACAATCTAGATCATTTGTTTAACATCTAGGTCCCACGTTAATCAGCTATCGCCGAAAGAAAAAAAAACGGATTTCCCCTCGACACAGATTCTATAAACATGTGGCATCTGTAGTCACGCATATTTATGAGTAGTGATTCCTGATTGGTTCCGGTAAGCCTGCATTCATCGCATTACTTTTACGAATATCATGAATGATAATAATATATTGGCATCGTTCCAAGGCGCGCCGACTCACTCAATATGACACTCGGCTTTCCATGTTATGGACGAGCCGTTACGGCAAAGCCAGTTTAGTCCTTTCCCACCTGCAGACGCATGTTGACGCAATAGCAGCAGACGACTTTTGAAAACAGTGTGGCCAAGGTTGAAATGATGAGCAATTTTTCCCTTGGCCACAATGTTTTAAACTTAATTTAACAATCAAGCTATTTTTTTATGGTGAGATTTTTCAGGTTTTTGTCACTATGTTTTCAAAGTCGTCTGCTGAAGATTTCTTGTATGTGGGAAATGGTTAATAATATACTAGAAACTGCGTTAGGCGAACACGGATCGTGTTTCATCTTTGTAATGGCTCCACGTTACGATTTTTATATTAGAATGCTGTTTTACATGGCTTTCAGCGTTATTGTCTTACAGTGATATCACGGCGTTTCTTGGGTGAATTACCGGTTTAGTTTTAAGCTGACACCATTGTATCAGTTGTAATTCCTTTCCCCTCATACAGGTATCCATCGTAGCCGAGGGTTATCGTTGGGGATTGGCTCGCGTCGATCATGGTTGAGTGCCCTTAGACAGGGCACCTTTCCTAGTCTAGTACTTCCCCACACAGCATCTATGATTAACACCCCCCCCCCCCCCCCCCCCCCCCCCGAAACCCCAAATAGACTGGAGACTGTTTTTTTCATTTTGTCTTATATAGCATATCGATCAACAGATAATCTCCCCCCCACAGCATCTATGATACCTCCCCTTCCCCCAGACCCGTTTCTTCCATTGCATCTTATATCGCATATCGATCAACAGATAATCCCCCCACAGCATCTATGATTAATTGAGGGGTGAGTTGTTGGAAGTGTGTCGAAAATAATAGCCCGGGACAAAGCGCGAGGGGCACGAGGGAAATCATCAGCAGAACGAAACGTTTTCTCCGCAATATTAAATAAGCATAAATTCAGGCGAGCATACGACAAGCGCCCAATCTAGTGCATCCAAAGGTTTGGACCGTATGCCTTTGTGTATTTTCTTTCCATTTACTGTTGACTTGAGTTGATCGTTAAAGTGATGTCTGCTATAAAACTAATACAATGCAAGAATAAGTTCTTACTTCAAAATTATTGGAAATTTGTTTTGAAACATATTAGGAACACAGGTGCCAGTCTCGTTTAAAATCTAAAAATAGCATTTTATTTATATATTGACAATATATAGTCAAATGCTATTTTTAGATTTTAAACTAGACTGGCACCTGTGGCTAGGAAAAGCTAGAATTTGCTTCGTTTCTACTCGCCAAAACACACTTTTTCTACCCACAATAGTAACTGCAACATTAAACCCCACAATAACGTTTTTGTTTTTTAAGAGAAAGGGTTTCGGATGAAGATGGACTATCTCTTTAGTTTTGATTAATTTATTTTCGAATGAGGTTTCGGTTATTAGCTTTAATCGAGTTTCTTTTGTTGTGTGTTGGAACCAGTCTTGGGTTATTACAATCTTGTAACGATTCCCTTTTTCATCATTAAAAGTTGATTTACAAGTATATGTCAAACCGTAAGTCAATAGTTCGTTCGTGATCTTTTTATTCAGGAACAAATTTAAACTAAAACTATCACTGAAGATGATAAATACCCCAATGCAATTGTAACCCCTTTAGGATATGCCCATCTCTTCTTGGTATAGAAGCTTCATGTAATATTTTACTGAATTCCACCCAGTGGTTTGTAAGAAATAGGCCGGACAAAATATAGCTTCCGACCGACCGACCGACAGACTGCCCGACACCGTGACTCCTATATACCCCCTCTTCGTCGAAGGGGGTATAATTATTATGAAAAAAATCATAACCATTTTATCTTAATCCTTTCTGACTTACAACAAGTATGCAGCAGACGATTTTGAAAGCATGATTCGGCCACGGCGGATTATGTAACCAGTAAGGACTGGTGAATTGGTGAACATTAAAGAGTGCTTATTGGATTACCACATTTATAATTGATCATGGTAAATTTTATTTAGTCAAGTCTTCTTCATCAGGAAATAGTTTAACCCTTTCCCACATAAAACAAATATTCAACAGACAACTCTGAAAACAGCTAGGCAATTACAAAGAAAATCTCTATAAACACAAGTGTAATTGTGTAATAGAGTTGAAAACATTGTTGCAAAAGGAGAAATTGCTCATTTTGAGTAATTTCTTCTTTTACCACATTTGTTTTCAAAAGTCGTCTGCTGCTTAACACTTTCAGCGCCGAATTGTTTGAGGTAAACTGGTCCGTGTTCAAAATCGGGCGTCTCTATTTCTCTTGTAATAAGAGTTTCGCAATATTTTGATAACTCAAAGGCAAACAATGCTGATTTCAGGTTAGACAGCTCGTTACGAGCTGACTCACCTGAATCAGTATTGTTTGCAAAAACCGCAATATTGCCATTGGCGCCAAAAGAGTTAAGTATGCAAGTGGGAAAGGGTTTAAGCCACTTTTTGCCATGACGGAAAGCATTAGTAGACGATCTAATTCATCTCCTGGTGGAACTGCAAAGTCAATGGTCTAATTCAATATAAACGTAAATACCATCTATAATATAATACAGTTAGCCTAGTGTGATATCGAACCAACGGAGTACGTCTTACAAACGGTCCCCATGACGTTGATGCAGTTCTAATTCAATTTACCCACCCAAAAAAGCGGTTAAAATGTCTAAATGAATATCTAATAAATGACTTAAAGTGAAAGTGGAATTTCCCCATTTACGCACGAGCTTGTAAACGTAAATGTCTTAATATAGAAAGTCATTTTAGGTGGAGACTATCTTAGAGCTAGTTTAAGGTCAATTCGTAAAGATTATTGAGCATCTTTTTACGACAGTGTGTGTGAATGACGTATGTTTTTGATTCACTTACGTTAAGAATGCATTATTGAAGACGGGTCGAGCGCTATGTTCCTTGTTAACCTGTTTTACCCAGTAAGAAAATGTATTCAAACAATTTAACTTTAGATATTTTATAAAATATTTAAGACGACTTCGAACAAACTATGCAGTCTCATTAAAGTAATGGTTTAATCGATCGCGGGTTCGATCCCCGGCCGGGTCATACCCAATACTTTAAGACTTGTAATAACGGCTGCCCTCTTTGGCGCCCAGTGTTGAGGGGTTAGTATTAGGACTGACTGGTTGGTGTCAGAAGTACTGGATACTTTTCCAGGAAACGCCGTGATATAAATACAAACAAGTTGAAAGCAGCGTAAAACATCCATCTATCAATCAATCAATTTCCCCCAAAATCAGACAACTCTGAAAATATCCTATCGGAGTCTAGGTTTGTGCGCACCATATAAAGGAAGAAAAAATAAGGGTTGCATTCGAAAACCAGCCAAGAAAATTACATAATTTCACAGTACTTCAGGAAAAAACCGCTAGTGAAACAAATCGTTCATTTCCAGTACGTTTTCTTGGGAATAATTGATGCTATTATCTTAAAACAAAATCTGAATTGTTCCCAGATAACGATTGAGTCATGGTAACCGCAAAATAAACCATTCAGCGACGCCAATCGAACTAACTCGTTTCCCGTTTCCGACGAGATAATACCCGCACACTAAACTTACTTAACCCTTTCCCTCATATAGACGCTTTCTGACGCCTCTGCAGCAGACGGCTTTTTGAAAACATAGTGAGAAAAGAAGAAATTGCACAAAACGTGCAATTTCTCCTTTTGCCACAATGTTTTCCACTTTTTGTCATAGGTTATCCATTCAATTATGTAAATGTTCTATGTTTTGACAAAATATGTTCAAAGTCGTCTGCTACAGATTTGTCGTATGAGGGAAAGGGTTAACCCTCCGAATGTACTGCGTTGCTAGTTTGCTTTTAAACCCTTTCCTACATATAGACGCTTTCTGACGCCTCTGCAGCAGACAACCTTTACAAACATTGTCGCAAAAGAAGAAATTGCTCATGATGAGCAATTTCTCCTTTTGCAACCATGTTTTCGAATTTTGGACATTGATTATCCATTCAATAATAGAGATTTTCAATTTTTTGACAAAATATGTTCAAAGTCGTCTGCTGCAGATTTCTTGTATGTGTGAAAGGGATAAATGCTTCGTGTGTTGAGTGTCTGCATAAATGTAACTTATATATTTGTTGTAAAAAAACCATATTTGATATTTTTCGGCGGGAGTTTAATTAACCCAAGAGAGATTGCCAAATCGGATATTTCCGCCACAACTGAGCGAGATTACGTGTATGTGACTCGTGTGTCTGTGGCAATCTCACGGAAGTGACCGAATTTCGTTTAACACGCCCTATTATCAACTGAATAAAAACCATAACTATTTGTGTTTCAAGAGGCATGTTTTCAAAAGTAACTGCGTAGTAACGAAGTTATTTTCACACGACATTTGCCAATTTTGAGTAATCAATTAGAATTGGTGGACTATTTTACAGTGCGCACACTTTTTTTGGCGGCTGTACGGTTGATTGATTGATTGGGGTTTAACGCCGTCTTTAACAATTTCTCAGTTATATCACGGCGGCCAGTTCACCTACTCATGCATTTCCTGGTTTTCTCACACCAGTACTCCACACAACAATCTTCCCAAGCAACTGGCTGCTTTTCCACATAGACTTAAGCCCATTGGTGGAAGACGAATGACGCATGTCGCATTGACTTTTGTCAATCCTCGGAAAGAAAGTTGGCCGAGCCGGGATTCGAACTCACAACCCCTGGATGCGGCTTTACGGTCAACATCCGGTGAAAAACGTTTCGACCGCAAAAGTCGGTTAAATTGCTTCGCTATTGAACCCGACTGAAATGCCAAAACATTGCAGTCGCAATGTCTCGTGGGAGGGTTTCGTAAAACCAGGACCAAATTACCCAAGACACCTTTATATAAAACCTTTCCCATAAACAGACGATCTCTGACGCCTATGCAACAGACGAATTTGAGGAAACAATGTGGCAAAAGAAGAAATTTCTCATAGTGAGCAGTAATATCTCCGCTTTGTACAATTTTCGTTTATAGAGATTTCCCATATTGAATCTAGATGTTTTCAAAGTACTCTGCTGCAGAGTTGTTGCATATGAGAACCGGATCAGCCTGCGCAGTCCGCGTAGACTGATCCGGGCCAACACATTCCGTCTCAGGGGAACAGAGGTATAGAGTAATAATTCCCGAAACAGAAAATCAACAGGAGGCGAAAAGTGTCTGACCGGGTTATCCTGCGCGGCATGCTTAGGATGATCACGGTCGATACTTTACGCAGAGTCCACACTGCTGGTTTTCTCGTGGAACGGCTCATATTATAGTACGAGCGTAATTCGCAGGCCTAAATCCTGGTGAATTATTCATGCGATATAATGGATGACAACGAGGGGAACAGACTCGGGCTTGTGTCGCCAGCTTAATGCTATCAATGGTCGGTATATATTATATAAAGTAATAATTATTTACCACGCCAATCTTCTAAATACAAGAACATATCTTTTTGTGTAATATAGAACATATATTTTTGTGTAATATAGAACATATATTTTTATGTAATATAAAACATATCTTTTTATGTAATATAGAACATATCTTTTTGTGTAATATAGAATATTTTTATGTAATATAGAACACATATTTTTATGTAATATAGAACATATCTTTTTATGTAATATAGAACATATCTTTTTTATGTAATATAGAACATATCTTTTTATGTAATATAGAACATATTTTTTTTTAATGTAATATAGAACATACATTTTTTTATGTAATATAGAACATATCTTTTTATGTAATATAGAACATATCTTTTTTATGTAATATAGAACATATCTTTTTATGTAATATAGAACATATCTTTTTTATGTAATATAGAACATACATTTTTTTTAATGTAATATAGAACATATCTTTTTATGTAATATGATTCAACAAATATTAACGGGATATTGACCTTTACTGATAATACATGCAAATCCGGGATCTGCATGGCGGGAAACGGTTAACCCTTTCCCACATACAATAAATCTGCAGCAGACGTCTTTGAAAATATTAAGTACAAAATATAGACAAATCTCTATAAATGATAGTATGATTATTGAATAGAGTTGAAATCATTGTGGCCAATGGAGAAATTGCTCATTATGAGCAATTTCTCCTTTGGCCACAATGATTTCAAAAGTCGTCTGCTGCAGAGACGTCAGCACGTGTCTATATGTGGGAAAGGGTTAAGTCGATCCTGTGCTAATCTAATCCCATTGGCCAGTCTTACAACTCGACTACACGACAGTCTATACACAGACTAGTCCAGGAAGATTGATTGTTTGGTGTTTTTACGCCGCCTTAAACAATTTCAGTTATATCACGGCGTTTCCTGGTTAAGTTACCAGTACTACTGGTACATTCATCCTGACACCAGCCAGTTACTCGTAATACTAAACCCACAATTCTGTGCGCAAAGAGGGCAACCATTACTACAACTTTAAAAGTGTTCGGTATGTGACCCGTCCAGGGTTCGAACCCGCGATAACCAGAACCCGAGGCTCTACCGCAACACGACCGAGGAGGTCTACTTCTCCACTACACGACAGTCTCTATATACAGAATATCATTCAGGAGGAGTACGAAGCTTCATCGAATCAGAACGCCTACGCTAAATGTCTTTTTCATGACCTTTACGCTTTTGATATTTATGGAAACCAAATGCGGAGATCTAAATAAAACACCCTGATTTGTTTATTTTACTTTGTTTTATTTTTGGAATTGATTAATTTCAGCAATATTTCAGTATATTCTTGGCGTGTTGTTTAGTTCGGTTAATTCAGCAATATTTCAGTATATTCTTTGCGTGTTGTTTAATTCGGTTTAACGCCGATTTCAACATTTTTCCAGTTGTATCATGGCGTTTTCTGGGGATAAGTTACAAGTACCACTGGTTTATAAATCCTGACACCAGTGAGTAAATCGTAATGCTACCCCGCAACCATGATCACCAGGGAGGGATAGCCAAGACTGACATTGGTTTTACCCTGCCGAGGATCGAAACCGCGACCTCCACGTATCCGATGCGAATTCTGTACCATTTCATCACTGTGCCGGTCAGTCTTCGAGGCTGACGATCTTACCAATCCAACCCATTAATCGGTACATAAATATTAACCCTTTTCCACACACATAAAATATGCAGAAGACGACTTGACCAGGTATTTATGGTTATATAGTCGTTGTGTTAATAAACCGCCTGGGTGAGTGATGTGGTAGAGCGTCCGCCTCTGGATGCGGGAGGTCGGGGTTCAATTCCCGGCCGGGTCATACCAAATACTTAGGTTTGCGGGGGTAAGCATTCCCACTGACTGGCTGGTGTCGGGATAAAATTGACCATTAGTACTGGTATCTTACCCAGGAAAACGTCGTGATATAACTGTAAACATATTGAGAGCGGCGTGAAACACAAAATAATAATTTTTGTATCGATTTAGCCTGAACTATCGGTAAACCTTGCTGGCACCAACCCCATGTCTCAGCAAAAAATATATGCTATATGTTTATAGTATATCGCTTCACAATAAGGTACAGTTAAAAAAGGGAGCACAATTTTGACATAGTTTAAATCTTTATCATGAGTGGAGTAGGGCTCTAACACTAGATATATTGCTCTTAAAACGGCTGTTCAAACAATAAGACCAAAGAGACAGTCTTTGTAGCAAATTAGAAAAGTCAAAAGCAATGCACGAAACGACTGAAGTGACAACGTTAACTCAGGGGGATATAAAGCGGTGGGTCGCTATATACAAATGCATGGCATTGCAATAAATTCGCCTAGAGAAAGAGTTGAGCCAATTACATAGAAATCTGCTTTAGACAAAAAAAAAAAAAAAAAAGAATATGAGAAAGTAATAGAATATAATAGGCACGGAAATTAAGAATTAAACCTTAAGAAATAATAGTCTGACATGTGGAGAAACGTGAAATCACTTTTAATGCGCCGATTCTACAGTTATTTATGTTAACATCCTCTGTTTCGGATGCGTGAATAGTGTGTTCGTTTCCAATGAGGGATCGGGTTAATAGACGCGCTCTTTATCAAATTCCTGTACGTAATGAGTTAACGCAAGGCGATCCCATGCATTATATATTACCCAATAACACTCGAACCGGCTGATTGGTTCTCAGCTCCTTTGTGCTTGATAGACAGCTTTGGAACCAATTCACTGAACGGTTACTATTTCCTTTAACCCTTTCCCTCATACAACAATTCTGCAGCAGACAACTTCGAACGTATTTTGTCAAAAAATAGGAAAATATCTATAATTGAATGGATAACCTATGAATAAAAGAGGAAAACAGTGTGGCAAAAGGAGAAATTGCTCGTTTTGAGCAATTTCTTCTGTTGTCACTATGCTTTTTTAAAAAAGCCGTCTGCTGCAGAGGCGTCAGAAGGCGTCTATATGATTGAAAGGGTTAAAAGATCATTTAAGCATTCTGTCCGCTTTTAAAACAAATTCTATAATAATAAAAGCGAAGTTCGCTGTATAGAGTGAAGAAATGATTTATATATACCAAAACGAATTCCTTTGAAGATCCCTATCCCTATTTTAGACCATGCCCCATTCCGGTAAATCGAAAATAAATGTATATTAAAGCGCCACTTTAAGACTTATTTAGGAAATAAAGTGACGTAATTAAGGTTCGATTCTACTGTAAATCAATTTAACCCTTTCCCTCATATATAGACGCTTTCTGACGCTTCTGCAGCAGACGACCTTTTGAAAACAAAGTGATTAAAGAAAAAGTTGATCAAAAAGAGTAATTTCTCCTTTTGCCACAATGTTTTCCACATTAAGTTATAGGTTTTCCATTAAATTATAGAGATTTTCCATTGTTTGACAAAATATGTTTTTAAGTCGTCTGCTGCAGAATTGTCGTAATGAGGGATAGGGTTAATTCATGTGGGCTTTGTTTCGGTATATTCGCACGAGGTCTTTTTTGCTTTTCCACATAAACATTGGTGGAAGACGAATGGCGCTCGCCGCATTGACTTTTGTAAAACTCAAAGCTGGGGCGGGGGCGGGGGATGAAGGTTCGACATGAAACCCATGGATTGACAGCCTGCGTCGATAAGGACTGAGCTATTTTGGCTCGGTCGCATGTCGGAGAGTTAAAAGATGTGCATAAGTTAAAATAGTTCAAAGCCGTCAAAGAAAAAATTAAATAATATTCTGGGAAAAATAAGAAAACAGTGTAGGAAAAGGCAAATCCAATGATCGCCACGAACAACTCATATCCTAAAATAAAAAAACATTGCAGGAAAAGACGAATCCAATGATCATGATCCAATGAACAGCTCGTATCCTCACAAAGGTCAGCTGTATTCGCCATTTAACGTCGCTTCCGAGAGAGCAAGACTTAGTGTTAATATTAATTCCACATATATATGCATATTCACGGCCTGGAAACGCGGGGATGTTTAAAAATCACACTAGGGCCCTACACCAGCGAAAGCTAATTAGTCTATGGGGAAATTTGAATAGCGTATCCCTGACCCAAGTCGTCCTCATGGCATAAATCAAGTTGATTAACCCACTACCTATTTGACCACAATTTCGTCTCGTTCAAACTGACAGTATTTGAATAGTGTAATTTACAGAGAACTAGATACGGAGGCGTAAACTGCTCGTTTTTCATCCATATCTCTCTTATACTCAACCAAATCCTAAGTTGTTGGTACTCAAAAGAATCGTCTCACTGAGACGATTCTTTTGAGTACCCACACTATAGGGTTTAAGTGACAAATAAAGGTTTTTGGAATTAATTTGAAATACTCGCCTTATCTAGAGTTCTCATGTTAACCCTTTCCCTCATACAACAATTCTGCGCAGACGACTTTGAACATATTTTGTCAAAAAATAGAAAATCTCTATGATTGAATGGATAACCTATGACTAAAAGTGGAAAAACATTGTGGCAAAAGGAGAAATTGCTCGTTTTGAGCAATTTCTTCTTTTGTCACTATGTTTTCAAAAAGCCGTCAGCAGCAGAGGCGTCAGAAAGCGTCTATATGAGGGAAAGGGTTAATAGTAATAGCAAACGGGATTGCACTTTTAGGACAGAATAGAAGCCGCTGTATGTGTAGGAAGGTGAGAATTCTTATTGGAAGCAATTTCGCTTTTTGTCACATTCATGAAAATTAGTTTTCCAAGAAAGTCGTCAAACCAATCCTACACTACGGTCGTCAGTGGTATCTTACGCATTTCTCCACATACACGCGCTTTCCGTCGCCTCAGCAGCAGACGACTTTTGAAAACGTTGTGGCAAAAGGAAAACAACAAATTTACCATCAGCTTATTCCCTCATTGATTCAATATGTTCAATTTTATTCAATAATTGCACTTTTTAGAGTTTTCTTTTTTCTATATTTGGTTAGATGTTTTCAAAGTCTTCTGATGTTGGGTTAAAGTGCACACAAGGCTCATTTTACCTTAATCATGACTCAATTAGCTTAAATATCATACGTGTAGAATTGATTGATTGATTGATTGGCGTTTGGTGCTTTACTCCGCTTCCAACAATGTTTAAGTTATAACTCGGCTTACTTCCTGGCTAAATTACCAGTTCTATTGGTCAATTCATACCGACACCAGCCAGTCAGTCGTAATACTAACTCCGCAACCCGGAGCGCCAAGGAGCGCTGCCATTACTACCATTTTTAAAGTATTTCATACATGTCGAAAAAGACTGTATATTTGTTGTATATAAAAAGGGCTAATTATACAAATTATATGCATGCATAGGCACATGGTATGGTTTCCCGCTGTAATTTATGAACACGTAATTACCCCTTTCCCTCATACGACAATTCTGCAGCAGACGACTTTGAACGTATTTTGTCAAAACATAGACAATCTCCATAATTGAATGGATAACCTATGACAAAAAGTGGAAAACATTGTGTCAAAAGGAGAAATTGCACGTTTTGTGCAATTTCTTCTTTTGTCACTATGTTTTCAAAAAGCCGTCTGCTGCAGAGGCTTCAGGAAGCGTCTATATGAGGGAAAGGGTTAAATCAACGTTTGCTGGCTGGTGCCACCTTTTCATTTCGGTCCAGTAAGTTAATTATTATCGATGTCTCCTTTTCCATCATTGCTTTCAATTGCTACCTATGGTGTATTACCTTTACGCAAGACACATTTTCTTACCAACTACTAGATTGTTTGATTGGGATTTTACGCGGTTTTCAACAACTTTTCAGTCATATCACGGCCACCAGTTCACCTACTCATGTATTTCCTGGATTCCCCACACCAGTAATCCACACAAAATACCTCCGAAGCAACTGGCTGCTTTTCCACATAAGACTGTTTGTCCATTGGTGGAAGACGAATGACTCTTGTCGCATTGACTGTTATCAAATGTCAGAAAGAATGCTGGCAGACTACTAGAACATAACCCATTGAACATGAATAAAATAAGGATCTTATCGCTTCGACAACATTGGTAACTAGAACTATGACTGAAGATGATAAATACCCCCTAAACAGCACCTTGACCTACATCATAACGTTATAAGTAAAAGGGCCATAACTCTGTAAAATAACATGCAATTGTAACCCCTTTAGGATATGCACATCTCCTCTTGGTATAGAAGCTTCATGATTATTATTGAATTCCACCCAGCCGTTTGTAAGAAATAGGCCGGACAAAATATGGCTTCCGGCCGACCGACCGACAGACCGACCGTCCGACAGACAGACAGACAGACAGACAAAGTGACTCTTATATACCCCCGCTTCTTCGAAGGGGGTATAAAAACTGCTGAAATGGTTCATAACCGCAATAAATCAAATCAAACATAATCGTCTGCTGAACAAAGCGCAAAAAGTCGCTTAAACAGCAATCTCATTAAAATCATCTCCTATTAACGCTACGCATTTAGTAAGATCGTGTACTTTAGTCAGATTGCTTAAACAGTAAACAGGTAAATTCATGGCTCGTGAATCTGAAGGCTTAGTTCTTATCACATCAACAGAGCCGAGACAGCTGGCGTTTGTTATGTACTCCCCCGCTTAATGTGTATGTTTTGATTAAAACACGGCATTCCACCGTGCCAGGTGAGTTCTCCATCAAACAAACTATAACCAGATTACAACGGCGGAGGAAATTTTGTATTTGTTGTTTGTTTACATGGTGTTTTACGCCGCTTTCAACCTTTTTTAAGTTCCTGAGTAAGTTACCAGTAAGACTGGTCCATTTATCATGACATCAGCGAGTCGGTCGTAATGCTAACCCCACAACCCTAAGCTACAAATAGGGAAAACAATTACTATACATGTTAAAAGTCTTTAGTTTAACCAGTCCGGGGAAAGAGCCACCGAGGCTGCCACCATTGTTCATAATTACTTCGAATTCACCATACATACGTCATTTCCGCTAAATTTTACAGAAAATGCCGATCTGTTTTTTTCGTAAATCGTTATCAAGCTTATTTTGAGTCCGGATTTAAAATGGTTATAAAAGTTATTTTGTGTTTTTTTTCAATGAAAATTCTTTTTACTTTTGCTTTAGGATTATCTGATTTTTCCTACTTATTTATCGCGTATTTGATTATCATGTTCGGTTTCCTTTAAGGTAGTCGTTGGTTTTGTAGTTGTCCAATTGTATATTGTTGTGCCGCATAACGAGAATTAGGACAGAGTCGCTTTTGGTGATTTAGGGTTGTATGGACTCACCATAACGGGATAATTATTGTTAACCCTTTCTCACATGTGTAAACCACGTATGCATGAACATGTACTGCGCATAATACAATACAACAGCATAAGACAGTAAAGGCATAAAGGCGTTCCATAGG
The DNA here is from genome assembly GCA_031761405.1 of Serripes groenlandicus. Classification (NCBI taxonomy): domain Eukaryota; kingdom Metazoa; phylum Mollusca; class Bivalvia; order Cardiida; family Cardiidae; genus Serripes; species Serripes groenlandicus. The sequence continues at coordinate 178,802,147 of JASEVX010000001.1, read as the reverse complement.
GAAAACTAAAAAAACTAGAAATATCACTGAAGGTGATGAATACCCCCCAGCTGGTGCCTGACAATATACATATGTATGAGAAATTCAAGGGGCAATAACTCATTTAAAAATAAGTCCAGTGCAACACGCCGACAATATGCACAACTAGGCTTGGTATCAATCATTCTTGTGAAGTTATATTGAATCCTGACCAAGGATTGCTGAGAAAATAGTGTTCACAAGAAATGTCTACAGACCAACGGACCGACCGACCGACCGACCGACAAGCGTGACTATGTATCTAGGGGTATAATAAACAAACAACTACCATAAGAGGGGCGTTAACGCAATGTGCTGTGTTTTTTTTATGCCAGCAATTATTCTCCTATTTAATGGAAGACCATTCACATCGGCCGTATATCTATAAATGTGAGAATGACACGATTTGTATAATTTCAAAATCCGTCTGATGCAGACGCTTCAAAAGCCGTGTTTATCCGGGAAGGAGGTAAACGCAGGTAAAATGAGATAAAATTCCTCATCTTCAAAATACATCAGCTCGATATAATCGAATCTTAGTCACGTGACGTGTAGTAAAACACGCAAATAACGGGCAGAAGATTGGTTCCCGATTATGAACATTCAGTGCTGTGTTTTATAGTAAATAATACCAACAAGTCATCTATCAGAATCTTCATACACACGATAAATCAGAGGTCCGGCTAAGGAGGGGTTTGCAGCTCTTTTCTCCACAATATCTCTCTTATTATCCAACGTAACCCTATGTTGTCGGTACTCAAAAGAATCGTCTCAATGAGACGATTCTTTTGAGTACCGACAACATAGGTTTAGCGGATAAAATAAGGATTTTAGAATAAGCAAAAATCTCCTTATCTTGAGCTCTGTAATTCATTAAGTATATTTTGTAAAATAATTATTTTTTCATGATTATTCTAATATGAACGTTAATGGTGTCTTCGACGTTCTTGTTCGTTCTCTTACACTTACAAAATGGTAGTAATGGCTGGACTCCTTGACGCCGAAGGTTACGGGGTTAGCATTGCGACTGGCTGGCTGGTGTCAGGGTAAATGGACCAGTAGAACTGGTAACATACCAAGGAAATACCGTGGGTTACAGGTAGAGAAGGGATGACAATGTCGCCATGAGCAATATAATTTGAAAGTTTGATGAAGAAATATTAAGAAATGGCAAAATTATTGCTGGCTTAGTTACCATGATAACATCTAAGTACACAAAAGGAAATAACTTTGTTAAATGTGACCTTGACGCAAAGAGTTTGGTGGAATCACATCCCTGTTGTCTTAATCAAAATAATTTAAAAGTTCGATCAAGAAATATTGAAAAAAGACAAAAGTTATAGCTTAGGTTATGATTTTGTGACCAAATCTAAGTACAAACAAAGGGGTTAATTATGGTTGACAGAAATATGTGACTTGCTGCAGATGTCTATATTGTCATAATAAACAAGTATGCCAAGTTTGAAGTAAATATATTTGATGGTATAGAATATATTAGTTTGTGTAAACCACTTCAACCAACGCCGACGCCGACGCCGGAGAGAGTGCAATAGCTTCCTCTCCTTATATTCGAATAATCGAGCTAAAAATAGATTATTATTCACGTTTGTTCTTAACTTTGTTTGGATGGTATTATCCGCAGCTTGAAACAATTTTTCAGTAATATCACGGCTTATCCTTGGTAAGTTACCAGTACTACTGGTAAATGTATTCTAACACGAGCGAGTCAGTCGTAAAGCTTAATAAACAATTCCGAGTGCAAAGAGGGGAAAGCAACTACTGCCGTGTTTTAAATATTTGAAATGACCCGGTCGGGGATTGAATCCACAACCTACCGCACCCGAGGCAAACGCTCTGACAATAACAAACAAACTACAGATGCCGATTTATGCTGGAACACAACTCATTTGGTGTGCTCGATTTATGTATAAAACGAAACTTCCCTCAATATGTCAATATCTTTCATTCCAGAAGATTCCAAAACGACAGCGAGTAACGAGTATGGGAAAAAAGCGGGAAATGATTAAAACCTCGGTTCTTAATCACGAGTAATTATTCATTTCTCTTACTTAAAAGTGCGCAGCTATAATTGTTACCATAGTAACGTATTGACGAAAACTCGAGTATAATGTAAACAGACGCAATAATGGTGTAGTTTGGTAGGCTCACAGACGAGCACCATTTCAATACGTTAATTCCATGTAATTAACCGTTTCCCATTACATAGAAGCTTTTTGACGCTTCTGCAGCAGACGACATTTGAAAACATTGTGACAAAAGGGAGAAATTGCTCAAACTTTGAAATGACACAATGTTTTCAAATGTATTTAGCCGAGCCCGGTAGCTCAGTCTGTAGCGCCGCGGGCTGTCAATCTAAGGGTTATGAGTTCAAATCCCAGCTCGGCCAACATTCTATCCGTCGTTTGACAAAAGTCATCGTGACAAGCATCATTCGTCTTCCACCACTGGGCTAACAGTATATGGAAAAGCAGCCAGTTGCTTGGAAAGATTATTGTGTGGATTACTGGTGTGAGAAAGCCAGGAAACACATGCAGAATAGGTGAACTTGTAGCCGTGATATGACTGAATATTTGTTGAAAACGGCGTTAAACCCCAATTAATCAATTTACTTTACTTAATTATTGTTCCGTCAGTTTTTCCATGTTTTTGCCAACAAGCTTTCAAAGTCATCTGCTGCAGATTTGTTGTATGTGGGAAAGGGTTAAATCTCATTCGGCTTCACCTTGACTTTCCTTCCAACATTGCAGCACAATACTTTGAAAACGCCAAGGCAAATATGGGAAAACGTCTATGAATGAAGGTATAATTATTGTATATAGCTGATAACAAAGTCATAACAAGAACCCTCTTTCAGTAAAATAGTCAAAGCAGGACCCCTATGTTTTTTTAGCGATCATTGAACTCGTCTAATATTAGCATGTGAGTACGTGATTTTGATCTTGTAATATTGGCCAAAATTCAGTATTGTGTATGGGAATTTAACCATCTCCGAGTCAGTCGTAATTATATCCTCACAACCCTGGGCGCCAAGGAGGGCAGTCGTAATGCTATCCTCGCAACCCTGGGCGCCAAGGAGGACAGTCGTAATGCTATCCTAACAACCCTGGGCGCCAAGGAGGACAGTCGTAATGCTATCCTCGCAACCCTGGGCGCCAAGGAGGGCAGTCGTAATGCTATCCTCACAACCCTGGGCGCCAAGGAGGACAGTCGTAATGCTATCCTCGCAACCCTGAGCGCCAAGGAGGGCAGTCGTAATGCTATCCTCACAACCCTGGGCGCCAAGGAGGGCAGCAGTAATGCTATCCTAACAACCCTGAGCGCCAGGGAGGACAGTCGTAATGCTATCCTAACAACCCTGAGCGCCAGGGAGGACAGTCGTAATGCTATCCTCACAACCCTGGGCGCCAAGGAGGGCAGCAGTAATGCTATCCTAACAACCCTGAGCGCCAGGGAGGACAGTCGTAATGCTATCCTCACAACCCTGGGCGCCAAGGAGGGCAGCAGTAATGCTATCCTAACAACCCTGAGCGCCAGGGAGGACAGTCGTAATGCTATCCTCACAACCCTGGGCGCCAAGGAGGGCAGTCGTATCGCAACCCTGAGCGCCAAGGAGGGCAGTCGTAATGCTATACTCACAACCCTAAGCGCCAAGGAAGGCAGTCGTATCGCAACCCTGAGCGCCAAGGAGGGCAGTCGTAATGCTATCCTCACAACCCTGAGCGCCAAGGAGGACAGTCGTAATGCTATCCTCACAACCCTGAGCGCCAAGGAGGACAGTCGTAATGCTATCCTCACAACCCTGAGCGCCAAGGAGGACAGTCGTAATGCTATCCTCACAACTCTGGGCGCCAAGGAGGGCAGTCGTATCGCAACCCTGAGCGCAAAGGAGGACAGTCGCAATGCTATCCTCACAACCCTGAGCGCCAAGGAGGATAGTTGTAATGCTATCCTAACAACCCTGAACGCCAAGGAGGACAGTTGTAATGCTATCCTCACAAGCCTGAACGCTAAGGAGGACAGTCGTAATGCTATCCTCACAACCCTGAAAGCCAAGGAGGGCAGTCGTAATTCTATCCTCACAACCCTGAAAGCCAAGGAGGCAGTCGTAATGCTATCCTAACAACCCTGAACGACAAGGAGGGCAGTCTTAATGCTATCCTCACAACCCTGAACGCCAAGAAGGCAGTCGTAATGCTATCCTAACAACCCTGAACGCCAAGGAGGGCAGTCTTAATGCTATCCTCACAACCCTGAGCGCCAAGGAGGGCAGTCGTAATGCTATCCTAACAACCCTGAACGCCAAGGAGGCAGTCGTAATCCTATCCTCACAACCCTGAACGACAAGGAGGGCAGTCGTAATGCTATCCTAACAACCCTGAGCGCCAAGGAGGCAGTCGTAATCCTATCCTCACAACCCTGAACGACAAGGAAGGCAGTCGTAATGCTATCCTAACAACCCTGAGCGCCAAGGAGGCAGTCGTAATCCTATCCTCACAACCCTGAACGACAAGGAGGGCAGTCGTAATGCTATCCTCACAACCCTGAACGCCAAGGAGGGCAGTCGTAATTCTATCCTCGCAACCCTGAGCGCCAAGGAGGGCAGTCGTAATGCTATCCTCACAACCCTGAACGACAAGGAGGGCAGTCGTAATGCTATCCTCACAACCCTGAACGCCAAGGAGGGCAGTCGTAATTCTATCCTCACAACCCTGAACGCCAAGGAGGCAGTCGTAATGCTATCCTAACAACCCTGAACGCCAAGGAGGGCAGTCTTTGCTTTCCTCACAACCCTGAACGCCAAGGAGGCAGTCGTAATGCTATCCTAACAACCCTGAACGCCAAGGAGGGCAGTCTTTGCTATCCTCACAACCCTGAACGCCAAGGAGGGCAGTCGTAATGCTATCCTCACAACCCTGAACGCTAAGGAGGACAGTCATAATGCTATCCTCACAACCCAGAGCGCCAAGGAGGACAGTTGTAATCCTATCCTCACAACCCTGAACGCCAAGGAGGACAGTCGTAATCCTATCCTCGCAACCCTGAGCGCCAAGGAGGACAGTCGTAATCCTATCCCCACAACCCTGAGCGCCAAGGAGGGCAGTCGTAATGCTATCCTCATAACCCTGAGTGCCAAGGAAGACAGTCGTAATGCTATCCTCACAACCCTGAGCACCAATGAGGACAGTCGTATCGCAACCCTGAGCGCCAAGGAGGGCAGTCATTATGATATCCCCGCAACCCTGAGCGCCAAGGAAGACAGTCGTAATGCTATCCTCACAACCCTGAGCCAAGGAGGACAGTCGTATCGCAACCCCAAGGAGGGCAGTCGTAATGTTATCCTCACAACCCTGAGCGTCAATGAGGACAGTCGTATCGCAACCCTGAGCGCCAAGGATGACAGTCGTATCGAAACCCTGAGCGCCAAGGAGGGCAGTCGTAATGCTATCCCCGCAACCCTGAGCGCCAATGAGGACAGTCGTATCGCAACCCTGAGCGTCAAGGTGGACAGTCGTAATGCTATCCTCATAACCCTTAGCGCCAAGGAGGGCAGCCTTCATGGCATTACTACAATGTATAAAGTATTTACCACTACCACTACACCACCGAGGCGGACACAAAATGCGAGAAGATAGATGTGGAAAGAATTTTATCTTATTGTGGTTTTACGCCGTTTTTCAAGACTATTTTCGTTATACCACTTCGACAGTAAACGTATTCATGATCATTGGCTAAACAAACCAAAACTAGGCTAGCGTATGAGCCTTTCCCAAAGGCTCTCCTCCATGACCACCGCACCGCAATCGGGGATCAAACCTAGGACGCCTTGTTCAAAATTCCCGATGCTTACCACTAACCATTTAGCCACGACGGAATTGGAAAGAAGAAAATAAACGAATGAAAATGTAATGGACAACTTAGTCGGTAGATCAAAAGAACTGCTGACAGTAATAAACACCGTTAAACAGTTCGCAGACCGACATAAATAAACCTCGTCATATTAAAACCGATCGACCGTAAGACATTTCTTTTTTATAAAAACAATAAAGACAATAACGATCAATCGAATTACGCGTTTGGTGGCGCGGTGAAGATCATGATCGGGCTACGCGGATGAACAGGGTTGATCAGGAGCGTTGTTGATTGCGGAAGTCCCAAAAGGGCCGGATTTACTTGTGACGAGACGCAAATAAGGTCGCTCGAAAACATCGGTTCTACGTATCGGGTCTATTAATCTAACGCAAATTGATTCGACCGGCTGAAAAAGACCCCCGCAACCACAAGCCGGATGTCTCTCCAGAGAAAAATAATCCCGCCATACCTCGCGTGTCAACAGTGATGACTTCCGGTGAGACTGTGCGCATGCGCAGTTGCAAATGAAGCTTCACACGCTGCATTAAAATAAATAGATGCAGAAAAACAAAACAAAATGTTGAATACGTTCTAGAAGTATGCCGAGAATACGAAAGCGCACATGCGCATATTTGTTACAACAATTCAGAAAAAAAGCAACCATTTTTATCTCGACACGGCTCTTCACAATTAAATGACAACCGATCACGTGATAACCCTTTTCCACATACAACAAATCTTCAGCATACGACTTTAAAAACAAGGTGACAAAAACCTGAAAAATATCCATAAAAGATAGCTTAATTGTTAGATAAAGTTGAAAACATTGTGGCCAAAAGCGAAATTGCTCAAGATGAGCAATTTCACCTTTTGGCCACAATGTTTTCAAACGTCGTCTGCTGCTACTGCGTCAACATGCGTCTGCAGGTGGAAAAGGGATTAACTTGGATAGTGGAGAGAAAAAAAAATCTAGTGAATCAATGAATATTGATCATTCTCCTAAATCACTGTTAATAGTGGATGCCGCGGAGTGACAGAAACCCCGAGATACGCTAACACAGTTCCCCTAGTGATGTTCCTGTGTACTATATCGACGCTGCTAAACGCTTTTACAACTCAACACTTTTCCCCCCACATACAGACGCTTTCTTTCTGACGTCTGTCTCTGTATCAGACGACGTTTTGAAAAAGAAATAAAGCATTGTGGGGAAAAAGGGGAAATTTGCTCACAATGAGCAATTTCGTCTTTTTTTTTATGTGACAATATTTTTGTTAAATCTTTTTTTATAATAATCTTACTTTTAATTTCAGATGTTTTTTTTTCAGTTTTACTATCAAAGTCGTCTGCTGCAGACTTATTGTAAGTGGGAAAGGGTTAAACCCACTGCGCATGATTGTTTGTACGATATTTTATGCTGTTTCCAACAATTGTTCAGTAATAGTACGGCGTTTCCTGATGGTAAGTAACCAGTGCAACTATTCCATATATCCTGAAACTAGCGAGTCAGTCGTAATGTTAACCCCACAATCCTAAGCGACATGGAGGGACAATAATTACTACCAGGGGCGTAGCTCCCTTTAGGCACTGTAGGCACGTGCCTACACATTATTTTCTAAAAAATGCCCGTAAATGCAGCTGCGGCGATACACATCTGCGTAATGTATCGACCAGATCGGCCTGCGCTGTCCGCGCAGACTGATCCGGACGACACATTCCGTCTAAGGGGGGGGATAGATTATAGAGTAGTGATTCCTGAAACAGAAAATCCACATGAGGCGAAAAGTGTATATCCGGGTACACCTGTGTGGCATGCTTAGGCTGATCAGGGTCGATACTTTACGCAGAGTCCACAGTGTTGATTTATCTCACGAGACGGCCTACACATTGATTATTGCCAAGCTACGCCCCTGACTATCATTTGTTAACCCTTTCCCTCATATAGACGCTTTCTGACGCCTCTGCAGCAGACGGCTTTTTGAAAACATAGTGACAAAAGAAGAAATTGCACAAAACGTGCAATTTCTCCTTTTGCCACAATGTTTTCCACTTTTTGTCATAGGTTATCCATTTAATTATAGAGATTTTCTAGGTTTTGAGAAAATACGTTCCAAGTCGTCTGCTGCAGAATTGTCGTATGAGGGAAAGGGTTAAGGCGTTGTTATGACCCGGCACGAAGTTGCCAATACGGTTTTCCTTTTACGGTATTAAAAATGATAATTAATACGATGACCGTCAACATGTAGATTTTAATTAAGATATGATGATAATTACTGTGGGTTTGCTTTCCCCCCCCCCCCTGAATATGATGAAATATATGCACAGATATGCAGATTCGCTACACATTAAAGTCGTGTTATACAATATAGTTTAAAACATTGCGGAAAAATGTACTAGCGTAACAACACAACGGAATAATTTGTTCCGGGTACTATAGTTTAGGGTCGTCAGGATAATATGATTCAACATCTTTACCGAAAAACGTTTCTATTGGCAAATTTAGTGAAATATTTAAAAAAAAACATGTAAGATTTTTCCTGAATATGTTGAAATATAATGCACATCTATGCAGATTCACTACACATTAAAGTCGTGTTATATAATATAGTTTAAAACATTGTGGCAAAATGAGAAATTTCTCATGATGTTGCCATAATGTTTTTCAAGATCGTCTGCTTCATCTGCGTCCGAATCTACAGTCAACAAGTGGGATAGGGTTAATTAACGTTTGACGTTTTATTGTTTCATCCATTCAACAGATAATTTGAAAAACAGAATGGATTCACACAGAAAAGCGCCGGTGGCAGTTTAATTATTTTACCAGGTGCCCGTAACGTGCAAGAATACAATTATAGTTCTTTTTACCATTGATAAATGTGTAAACTGGTACTAACGTAACACCACACCGGAATGATTAGTTCCGGGTACTATAGTTTCGGATCGTCTGGAAAAAAACACTGCACGAGTTCCCCGGAGATAATGTGTGATTCAACATCCTTACCGAAAATAGAAATAGCCTTAACGTTTCTTTTGGCAAATTTAGTAAAATATTTAAAAAAAAACAAAACATGTAGGATTTGGAAAAAAGAAGTCCAAAAATAAACAACGTAGAGATGCAGAGGTCCAGATAAGGAGGGTTATTCAGCTCTTGTCCCCACAATTTCTCTCTTATTATTAAAGCAAACCCTACGTTGTGGGTGCTCAAAAGAATCGTCTCAATGAGATGATTCTTTTGAGTACCCACAACATAGGGTTCGAGGGTCAAATAAGCATTTTAGAACATGAAAAACGCCCGTTATCTGGAGCTCCGGAGATGGCATGTATATTTTTTAATATAAATTTCACTCCACCCGGAGTGTAATCATTACTACACAACATCATTTTTCTTTCATTAATGTGTAGCGAATTATACCGAATTTGACTTCATACATTTCAAGAAAATAACGAAAATGTGTGTGGCGAAAAATGGTCACGTTTTGTCAAAAGATGTTGTTTAATTATGAATGCGGAAATCGACAGCCCCACAATAGTCCGATTTTTTTCTTCAAAAAACAGACGAGCTAAAACATGCGAGTTCGATCCCCGATAAGATCAATCCAAATATTTCAACATTGAAGGTAATGGCTTCCTTCTAGGGACTCGGGTCGGCTGGGATAGCATTCATGACTGATTCATGTAATACTAGTAGCACGCGTAAATTACTAAGGTGATAATTGAAATATTGTTGAAAACGGCGTAAATCACCATTTAATCATTTAATGAGAGAGATTTAAAAAAAAAACCTGAAGCTTTCTTTTGAGCATAGAACATATGTTTATAAATTGAATTGTATTTCGGATCTTATTGAATAAAAAATGTTTAAACAAATAATTTGTCTACGTAACAATTACGGCACGTTTAATGAATGCCTGTGCATAACACGTTTTATTTCAAATCTACATTTAAAGGATACTTGCCATAATAGCTGTAAATACATTCAGATACATTTAGAAGTTCAAAGATCTTAACGCAATTACTCCAGTGATGTTTAAATTTAAGATGTAGTTTTTAATCATTTAGCATAAACCCACAGGTTTATGGCACAGTCTCGTTTAAAATCTAAAAATAGCATTTGACTATATATTGTCAATATATTGTTAAACGCTATTTTTAGATTTTAAACGAGACTGGTACCTGTGCATAACCCATCAGGAATCCAACCACAAATTGTAAGAATTGAATTACGAAACGAGTAGAGAGCTGTGCAAACCGCAAATTCTTCAATGTTCTCAAATACTGTTTAACTCTTCCCCGAGAACATCTCAAATTTTCAGCAGACGACTTTGTGAACGTCTGGAAAGGGGTAATTTTGAAAGTCTCTATTATTGAATAGAGTTGAATATATTGTGACAAATGAGCAATTTCTTCTTTTTTTTCTAAAATGTTTTCAAACGTCGTCTGCTACTGACGCGTCAAAATTTGACTGTAAGCGGGAAAAGGTTCAAGTATGGAATATGAGGATGTTTATCAACCACTTCCCACATTCAGACGTTATTTGACGCCTCTGCAGCAGACGACGTCTGAAGACGTTGAGGCAAAAGGAGAAATTGTTCATAATCTGAGGCAACAATGTTTCAACTTCATTAAAAAGTTCTTCTTTCATTTATAGAGAAATTCCATATTTTAATCTTTAGGTTTTCAAAGTCGTCGGCTGCAGATGTGTTGTATGTTGGAAAAAGGTTAAAAGGAAGATGTAAAACACTATTGCATGTAAAAACTAAATATGCAGAACGAATTTTGAATATTTGTAAAAAGTGGTTAGATTTTGTTAACCCTTTCCCTCATACGACAATTCTGCAGCAGACGACTTTCAAACATATTTTGTCAAAAGAATAGAAAATCTCTATAATTGAATGGATAACCTATGACTAACAGTGGAAAACATTGTGGCAAAAGGAGAAATTGCTCGTTTTGAGCAATTTCTTCTTTTGTCACTATGTTTTCAAAAGGCCGTCTGCTGCAGAGGCGTCATAAAGCGTCTAACTATCTCTTTGAGTGATATAGTTATGCCTAGAGAAGCATGTGATTGATTGACTGCACGATTAACGGTGCAATGTTTATTTCCCCTTCAAACTTGTTGGCTCTACAAATAACTACTCATACGAAAGCTTTAAAGGAATGACATTAGTATTGATTTGTTTAGTTAAACCTTTCCCTCATAATGACATTCCCTCATATGACAATTCTGCAGCAGACGACTTTGAACATATTTTGTCAAAAAATAGAAAATCTCTAAAATTGAATGGATAACCTATGAATAAAAGTGGAAAACATCGTGGCAAAAGAAGAAATTGCTCGTTTTGAGCAATTTCTTCGGTTGACACTATGTTTTCAAAAGTCCGTCTGCTGCAGAGGCGTCAGAAAGCGTCTATATGAGGGAAAGGGTTAAAACCTTTTACTACATTCAGCAAATCTGCAGCTGACGTCTTTAAAACCGTCTAAGCAAAACTATCGAAATCTGGCTAAATGTAGGGGCGGTTTAAAATAAGAAAAAATAAAAATATCTTGGAAAAATGAGAAATTTCTCCCTCTTAGCAATTCCTCCTTTGGTTTCAATGTTGTACAAAGTTGTCTGCTGCGGAGGAAAGTGCCTGTTTGTGGAAAAGGGTTTTGTTATAATGGAATTCGTTTTGCTGCTTGAAACTTGTAACCCAAACCTCTTGAAGCAGTTAAACCCTTTTCCTCATATAGACGCTTTCTGATGCCTCTGCAGCAGACGGCTTTTTGAAAACATAGTGGCAAAAGAATAAATTGCTCAAAACGAGCAATTTTTCATTTTGCCACAATATTTTCCACTTTTAGTCATAGGTTATCCATTTAATTATAGAGATTTTCTATTTTTTTGACAAAATATGTTCAAAGTCGTCTGCTGCAGAATTGTCGTATGAGGGAAATGGTTAACCCTTTCCCACAGATAGACGCTTTCTGACGCCTTATCAGCATGCGACTTTTTAAAACATTGTGGTAAACGGAAGGCATTGCTTGTAATGAGAAATTAATCCTTTTTTCTCACAATGTTTTCAACACCATTCAACGATCATACTTTAGTATATAAATATTTTCAAGGCTTTTGTCTTTGTAATTTCAAAGTCGTCTGCTGAAATAAAATCCGCAAACGATAGGATAAGAGTTCGATGTGAATAGCTAGTTCTTTTCCCTGAACCGATTGATTGGGGTTTAACGCCGTTTTTAACAATTTCTCAGTTATATCACGTCGGCCAGTTCACTTACTCATGCATTTCCTGGTTTTCTCACACCAGTACTCCCCACAACAATCTTCCCAAACAACTGGCTGCTTTTCCACATAGACTTAGCCCATTGGTGGAAGACGAATGACGCATGTCGCATTGACTTTTGTCAATCGTCGGAAAGAAAGTTGGCCGAGCCGGGATTCGTACTCACAATCCCTGGATTGACAGCCCGTGTCGCTACCGACTGAGCTACCGTGGCTCGGCTTTCCCTGAACCGTCTCGGCGGTGTAGTGGTGCAGCGTCTGCGCCGGGTGCGGGAGGTCGCGAGTTCGATAACCGGCCGGGTCATACCAAACTACTTTAAACATGGTAGAAATGGCTTTCCCTCCTTGACACTCAGTGTTGTTAGGTTAGCATTACGACTGATTCGCTGGTGTCAGTATAATTGGACCGTAAAATAATTAAAAATTGTTGAAAACGGCGAACTGATCATCGGAGATTTGTTTGTTTTCGGAGATTTGTTTGTTTTGTTTGTACAAACAAAACAAACAAATCTCCGATGATCAGTTTGCTACCTAGACAGAAGGAATCGGAACCATTCGGGGAGAGGGTATGCGAGATATCTATCTATGATGGGCTTATCAGTTGCTCGCTTTACGGCAATACACCTCAGCATATGTGTTACATGTGTTTTTAACGGGGGGGGGGGGGGGGGGGGGGGGTGAAGTTTCTAACACATACGTGTTCGAAATCACGTTTCCATCTTAATGATGGGGAATTTGAAAACAACAACCAGAACATAATTAATCATGATCGGCGCGTACAGAACATCAGCCGTAAGAAATGTGCGACCGTTATAGATCCAGATCAGCCACAGTATTAGCGCAGTCCGGTATGGCACTACACTGTTTGGGAATTAGTTACAGAAAGTTTCCTACAAACTGCTTTGATGCACTGGTATATACAAACCTAGCCGTTTAATAAATACGCGAATACGCTCATACTGTTGTAGGTTATTGTAAATACTATAATATGTTTTAGGTAATTGTAATTACTAAACTATGTCTTTGGCAACTGTAAATCCTCTACTATGCTTTTGGTAATGATTAATACTTGATATACTATGTTTATGGTAATTGTAAATACTATATATATATATTTACTATGTCTATGGTAATTGTAAATACTATACTATGTTTTGGTAATTGTTAATACTATACTATGTTTATGGTAATGGTAAGTACTATACTATGTTTTAGGTGATTGTAAATACTATACTATGTTTTAGGTAATTGTAAAAACTATGCTTTGTTTTAGGTATTTGTATATACTATGCTATGTTTTTGGTAATTGTAAGTACTACACTATGCTTTAGGTAATTGTAAGTACTATACTATGTTTCTGCCGGGTAAAAATACTATACTTTGTTTCTGGTAATTGTAAAAACTATACTATGACATTTAATAACTGTCAAAGGTTGTTTATCGAGTTAGGTTTTTCTATTGGGACTCGAACTTAAACTTAAACTAACCTTACAAGTGTTCTTAATCCTTATCAACATACAATAAATCTAAGGCAGACGACTTTTAAAATATCTTGGAAAAAATGGAAATTTCTTTAAATGAAAGTTACGTCTTTTGAAAATGAGTAATTTCTCCTTTTGCCGCAATGATTTCAGCTCGATTCAATAATTACACTTTCATTAATAAACATTGTTGATAAATTTGCCAAAATGTGATTAAGCCCTTTCCCTCATGTAGACGCTTTCTGACGCCTCTGAAGCAGACGACTTTTGAAATCATAGTGGCAAAAGGAGAAATTGCTCATAATGAGCAATTTCTCCATTTGTCACAATGATTTCAACTTTATTCAATAACCATACTATCATGTATAGAGATTTTCTATGTTTTTGCTTTGATAATTTCAAAGTCGTCTGCTGCAGATTTATTGTATGTGGGAAAGGGTTAAAGTCGTCTGCTGCAGATTTATTGTATGTGGGAAAGGGTTATAGTCGTCTGCTGCAGATTTATTGTATGTGGGAAAGGGTTAAAGTCGTCTGGTGCAGATTTGTTGAAAGTGGGAAAGGGGTTAAAGTCGCATACATCGGGAATAAACGTAAAACTAACGTATAGATGTCCTACGATCGTACGGCATAAACAGTATTTCCATTGTTTATAAACACACATTGATACCATTACAGCATAGCACCGGGTAATGTTTGTTTATAAATTAATTAAGTAGGTTATATTGTTATGCCATCAGATCGTGGTAAAGGTATAACTAACTAAGTGTTTCAAATATATCAAATGAAAACGACTGACAGCACCATTGTGCGCTGTAAGTTTTGCATCTGGAATTTCTATAACTGAAATAAAAAAGAATCCTTAAACAAAGATAAGTTAGACATGGTTAACTAAAATAATAATTTTAAATTATTTTTGTCTTGGCTTTGAACCTATTGTAGTGCTTTATGAATGATTTCGTTTCAATAGAAACGCGTCAATTCAATACCAGCCGTGAACTAGAACGTGCACGTATTTAGTGCATGTAAGGTCATTTTTTCTGTTCAATGTTTTGCAGTGTTACTTTTTGTTCAAACTTTGTTGTTAAAGGGTTGATTGATTGGTCTAACTTTAAAGCCGTTTACAACAATATTCCAGTTATATCACAGCGACGAATTAACCTAACCATGGTGTTCTTGTAAATTGAACTTAACACAGACCAGATAAGTAGGAGTGAACCGGTCTTTTCCCATCCATATCTCTCTTATGAATCCACTAAACCCTATGTTGTGGGTACTCAAAAGAATCGTCTCACTGAGACGATTCTTTTGAGTACCCACAACATAGGGTTTGAGGATCAAAGAAGGATTTTGGGAATGTGAACTGCTCTTCTCATCTAGAGCTCTGACAGACTAAAGCAAAGACAAAAACAATTAACAGATCAGAACACTCACCCGAGCTGCCATTGAGGTCGTTGGTTTTTCAAGTAAATCCCACACCCTTTCTCTCCACTTGGCCATGGCGCCCGTGCCGAAATCTTCGGCGTCTCTCTGGCGTAAACTCTCGGCCTCTTTTCGAATCTCCTCGAAAACGTTCTCCTTTTTCTGATGATATTTATGCTGGCAGCACGATTCGAGATACAGTTCGTCAATCCCCCAATAATCCAGGTCCTCACTGAATGACAAGACACACATTTCCTCCACGATGTGGAGCTTCCCTGTTCGGTAAAAATTCAAAATGGATGCGAATGACCGGGGATGCCTGTCAAAGAAGTATTCGTGGTCCGCCAGGCTGTAATCGTCACACAACTCCAACAGACTCTCATGCGAGTTACAAAACCGCAACTTTCCCAGTCGCGTATGCGGCATCCTATCCAACGTTCGCCATAAAACTTCATGTTTGCTTCCACCCACGTTTAAAATCACCCGCTTAGATAATTCACGGGCTCTCACGATGGAATTCGAATCCGGTATATAATCCATAGCGGCCGGATACAACCTATCCGCAGGCGGACCGATTTCCGACAGGGTCAAATTGAATCCAGCAGAAATATGTTGTACATTCTCCGGCAGTGCCACTGGGGCAGACGTTGTTATGAGTGGTGTAACGGAAGCCTTCGTGTCAGTTTTACTATCTCGCTGTTTACGCAGGTTGCTCTCCGATGCTACTCCAGTGACGGATTCGCGTTTTTTCGACTGTTTATCTTGATGGTACCGGAGTGACTGTGAACGGGAACCCGTCGACAAACTCCCGCCAAGCTCGGCGTCGCGCCCTTGCCCGGAGCTCGAACTGGAAACGAACATGATAGAAAAAACGAAAATTAAGTTTCAAAAAGCAATTACGGAAATTAAATGTGTTTATGTTTTTCCAGGTATGTATGCCTGTTACCTGAACGGCTAAACAAGTCCCTTATCCTAGTTTTCCATATAGTTCTTTGTTTAATCTTATAAATAGTTCTCTATTCATATTGTGACTTCAGTCGTACCGAAGAGTTACGGAACTAAGTCTAGTTAAGACACATTGTTTATAACACATATCACCACAAACAAGCAAGCGGCAGTTTTTTTTTGGTCGGATATAGGAAGGAGAACACTGGGAGGGAGAACAGGAACCACACTTAACATTCAATGGGGGTATCAGCACACAACGTTCTCATACTGTTCGCAGTCTCTATATCTTATTAACATTCCAAACAGTGCATATTCAGTACATAGTCACACAACAACACGTAACACACACGGGGAGAAGCCCAAACCACCACCACCACCACCACCAAACCACGAGGGACGGGGGTTTAAATATACATGAACAGTTTCACAATATCAAAGTAATGCGAGTTTGTATTTTATCCTTTTTTCATCTTTCATTCGCTCCACTCAGTTTTTAATAACAACGTTTGTGTACGCACGAGGGTTGGCATGGCAACATAAATGCAGGTCACGAGGGATCAAACCGGGATCTGGTGGGGATAAAACAACACTGTTAAACTACAACAACAACATTTCCCATTTCATAAGGTGGCACAGAGGTGACATGTGTATGTTATTATGTATCTCGTGCGCAAGACTTAGTATGTCGTGCGCACGAGATAATTAAAAAGATTCACATGTCACCTCTGTGCCACCGTAATTGCATGTATTTGCGGCGATTGAATCATTATATATAATCCGTTTCTCGACCTATTAACTTATTTATAAATAGTTTTATGTATCCCTACGCCGTTAAACACCGCTCACTATTGAAAACACACCTTTAAATAGTTCCGGTTTAAGAAAAATCAAATAGATGTCTAGATATCGGGTTAAAATGCAATAATGAAATGAATAACTTTTGTCGATACTATAGGGTGTCCGTGTTAACCCTTTCCCTCATATAGACGCTTTCTGACGCCTCTGCAGAAGACGGCTTTTTGAAAAACATAGTGACAAAAGAA
The DNA here is from genome assembly GCA_031761405.1 of Serripes groenlandicus. NCBI lineage: Eukaryota > Metazoa > Mollusca > Bivalvia > Cardiida > Cardiidae > Serripes > Serripes groenlandicus. Next base: position 178,785,095 of record JASEVX010000001.1, on the reverse strand, counting down.
GAAATTGCACAAAACGTGCAATTTCTCCTTTTGCCACATTTTTTTTCCACTTTTTGTCATAGGTTATCCATTCAATTATAGAGATTTTCTATTTTTTGACAAAACATGTTCAAAGTCGTATGCTGCAGAATTGTCGTATGAAGGAAAGGGTAAAGTTTCATACACACAGAAGTAGTGCAATATCGACACGGTCTTTTCAAACGATATCGAGTTTTACTATGCGCAACATTTCCAATTTTTATTTAAATATACGTCCGGGAAAAAATTAAGTAAATGCGAACGATTGATTGATTGGGGTTTAACGCCGTTTTCAACAATTTCTCAGTCATTTTACGGCGGCCAGTTCACCTACTCATGTGTGTCCTGGTTTTCTCACACCAGTACTCCACACAACAATCTTCCCAAGCAACTGGCTGCTTTTCCACATAGACTTAGCCCATTGGTGGAAGACGAATGACGCATGTCGCAATGTACGGCTTCATTATTCTCGTAATTAAAATGTATGCATATATTTGCCCAAGCATTTGGACAGTAGCAATCTAGGCATATATACCGATCTACCGGTGCATCCACGGACTGAATCTACACTTGTTGAACGACGAATCTACAGTCCAACCTGTGTTTAAAGACCACCAATGGGAAGAGAACAGTCTGGTTTTTGTTCACATGTGATACGACAATTCTGCAGCAGACGACTTTGAACGTATTTTGTCAAAACATAGAAAATCTGTATAATTGAATGGATAACCTATGACGAAAAGTGGAAAACATTGTGGCAAAAGGAGAAATTGCACGTTTTGTGCAATTTCTCCTTTTGTCACTATGTTTTCAAAACGCCGTCTGCTTTAACCCTTTCCCTCATACGACAATTCTGCAGCAGACGACTTTGAACGTATTTTGTCAAAACATAGAAAATCTCTATAATTGAATGGATAACCTATGACGAAAAGTGGAAAACATTGTGTCAAAAGGAGAAATTGCACGTTTTGTGCAATTTCTCCTTTTGTCACTATGTTTTCAAAAAGCTGTCTGCTGCAGAGGCGTCAGAAAGCGTTTATATGAGGGAAAAGGGTTAACAAAGGTAGTCTTTAGCGTAGATGTTGAATGTATATAAGCAAGCTAAGGCAAATGTACATTTGTCACTTGTGAGAAATCAATGACGTTTTTTTTTTTACGTTGAGGTTTCAACTGTGTCAGGTGTTACTCTTTTGCACAGATGTGTTAACCCTTTCCCTCATATAGACGCTTTCTGACGCATTTGCAGTAGACGGCTCTTTAAAAACATGGCGACAAATGAAGAATTTGCCCAAAACGAGCAATTTCTCCTTTTGTCACCCATGTTTTCAACCCTATTTAATTATTGTACTTTCATTTGAAGGGAGTTTTTCAAAAAAAAAATCCGGGTATGTTTTCAAAGTCGTCTGCTGCAGAGATGTCGTATGTGGGAAAGGGTTTTTACAAAGCAGACAGCTCCTCTAAAAAATACGGTGTAAGGCGGAATGTAAAGATTTAGTTTTGTTGGGTTTTTAACGCTATATTCGACATTATTTCAGTTATATCACGGCGACAGTTCACTTATTCATGATCCCTGGTTAAACAAACCAGTACTATGCTAGTAAAGGTGCCTTGTCCATAGGAACTCTACCGTGACCGCCGCGACTGGGTATCGCACCCGGGACGCCCAGTTCCAAATACAAAACGCGTAAACCATTCGTCCACGGCGGATTCCGTAACAACGTATTGAAAGAATGACTGTCAATGAGATCACATTATGTTTTTTTTTTTCTTTCTTTCATTAAAAACACATACATTTATGTTGTCATTATGTCACTGTGTCCAAAAACCGATTTTTATTTGTACCAGAAAGAGCTTCAAAAGAAAGAATATGCAAACATTTATAAAAAATATACTATAATAATTGAATACAATTGAAAACACTGTAACAAAAGGAGTAAATGCTCATTTGGAGCAATTTCTCCTTTAGTCACAGTGTTTTCAAAAGTCGTCTGCTGCAGAGGCGTCAGAAAGCGCCTTTAGTCAAAGTGTTTTCAAAAATCGTCTGCTGCAGATGCGTCAGAAAGCGTCTTTATGTGAGGAAAGGGTTTAAAGGGCACAGCGACGTCAATGAACTGATAATGAGGAAAACTAAACGAGCACAAAGACAGATAAACAAACGAAAACACCTGATGAAAGAAGCGAATAATGCGACAACAAGGAACATAACAAAAATCCTTCGAGTCACAACTCATAACATTTCACTTTTCGAATGCCATTGGCATTTCTGGGTCGTTTTGCGCCGTTTTCAACATTATTTCATTATTTTTTAACATTATTTCAGTTATATCAAGGCGACAGTTCACTTTTTTTTTATGAAAAACGAACCCGGAACACCCGGTTTCAATTCCCTAAACGTCTTGGTCGAATCAGAAAATGCGGTTGGAAATTGGCGATCTTCGCAAACCAAGGCAAGTTTCCCAGAAATAATGGAAACGAGCAATTACTCCTTTTGCCACAATGTTGTCAACTCTATTCAATAATAACACTTTAACCCTTTCCCTCATACGACAATTCTGCAGCAGACGACTTTGAACGTATTTTGTCAAAACATAGAACATCTCCTTAATTGAATGGATAACCTATGACAAAAAGTGGAAAACATTGTGACAAAATTGCACGTTTTGTGCAATTTCTTCTTTTGTCACTATGTTTTCAAAAATCCGTCTGCTGCAGAGGCGTCAGAAAGCGTCTACATGAGGGAAAGGGTTAAACAATATAGTTTTCAAAATCGTCTGCTACAGAAATGGTGTTTGCGGGAAAGGGTTACAAATAGACTGCACAATCCGAAACTGTTTTCAGGAGAAGGGAACCTTCCAGCTGTGATATCTTATTTGATTCGTTTATCAGGTTTTTCACCAATTCACGTGGTATTCTGTTACCTTTTATCAAACTGCTTTCTCTACATACAACAAATCTGCAGCAGACGACTTTGAAAACAAGTAGTAAAACAAATATGAAAATCTCAATTAATAAAAGTGAAATTATTAAGTACAGTTGAAAACCTTAAGACAAAAAGGAGAAATTGCTCATTATGAGCAATTTCGCCTTTTGTTATAATGTTTTTAAATGTCGTTTGCTGCAAAGGTGTCAGAAACATCAGTATGTGGGACGGTTTTGTGCTCTTAAATATTATATTTCATACGTTTTTACTGATTTCTTTCACTGAAATTTATATCTTTAGGAAAACAATTAAAAGTTAGTATGCAGAACATTTCATTTTAAAACTTCACCGTATTAGTGCCTCTCGTAGGATCGCCAACTTAACTATGAACCAATCAAAACGTTTCATTTCCTTTATTTCTTCGATATTACTCAATAAATACAACATTTGATTGGTCTACAATCTAGATCATTTGTTTAACATCTAGGTCAAAACTGAGGTTAAACAGCTATCACCGATAAAAAAAACTACAATCTCATTTATCCGCCGTGATGTAGCTGAACACATGTTGAAAACTGGCGTAAAACATCAAACACACAAACAAACTAAACCATGCCCAGACTTGAAGTGTCAATAACACAATGTCAATTTCGCAATAACGACAAACGTCCGCTATTGACTGCAATTTTAGCTGATTAGCACCGAGGATAGCCGAAAGGTCATAACTCGAATATCTAGGTGGATTCATTAATCTCACTGTGGTCTAACATGCAAATAGAATACAGTTTTAAGAATAGACGACTCTTAAATGGGGACAAAATGTCCTGAATATGACGTTTATTTAATATATCGTCTACTATCGTATATTTTCGTGACATTTACAAAACCATTAAATCGCACGATTAAGAACGACTTCCAAAAATGGATTTAAAACGATCTATAACTGGAATCGTAAGCTGATCCTTACGGCGATATTCCAAGATAACAATCAGTCAGTGGACTATAATGGGTGGAGTAAATTGGTACTTTCTTATCCATATTTCTCATATGACCCAATCAAACCCTATGTTGTGGGTACTCAAAAGAATCGTCTCACTGAGACGATTCTTTTGAGTACCCACAACATAGGGTTTGAGTGTCAAATATGGATTTCGGAATTCGAAATACTCACCGTATCCAGAGCTCTCTCTGATCACGCATTTGCATTTTTATTCGATTTATATCACTCCTACGTACATAAACCGCGTCGAGACAAAATCAATCATATATTTACATATGCGTGCAGTCATTATTGATTGATTGGGGTTTAACGCCGTTTTTAACAATTTCTCAGTTATATCACGGCGGCCAGGTCACCTACTCATGCATTTCCTGGTTTTCTAACACCAGTACTCCACACAACTGGCTGATTTTCCACATAGACTTAGCCCATTGGTGGAAGAGGAATGACGCATGTCGCATTGACTTTAGTCAATCCTCGGAAAGAAAGTTGGCCGAGCCGGGATTCGAACTCACAACCCCTGGATTGACAGCCCGCGTCGCTACCGACTGAGCTACCGGGGCTCGGCATGCGTGCAGTAAACACTCTGAAGAGGCTACGCGATTGCACAGGGTCTACACCATCCGTGTTACAGAAGACAGGATCTATATTCACACATTAACCCCCCCGTTAATACATACATACTTTGTGTTTGGATTTAACACCATTTCAACATTAGTTCAGATATATCACCGCGACAGTTCACTTATTCATGATCTCTGGGTAAACAAACCAGTAATCTAGGCTAGGAAATGTTCCTTGTCCCAAGGGCACTCCACCATGACCACAGCGCCGCGACTGGGGATCGAACTCGGGACTCCCGGTTCCAAATATAACTACTTCCTCCCACATACATACAATACATCTTCAGCAAAAAAAATGGAAAATCTCTTTAAATGAATTTTTAATTATCGAATAGAGTTGAAAACATTGTGGCAAAATGAGAAATTGCTCGCTTTGAGCAATTTCTCCTTTTGTCATAATGTTTTAAAAAGTCGTCTGCTGCAGATGTGTCAAAATGCGTCTACTGGTGGAAAAGGCTGGTGGATGACACTGTAATTGTTATACTGCCTATTTCCGTGTGTACCTAACTGTGATATCGTCACCGGGCCCCGATGGGATATGTTTTTATGTTACGCGGATATGCATACATTTTGTGATCTATGAATAAACATATGCAGTATATTGGACAGGCTTGTTTCCATATTGACAGTAAATAAGCATAAAAATCCGCTTTGTTTCGGAATAAATATTGTCCCAATGACGTCACGGCGTTTTCTGGATAAGTCACCAACACTAGTTACTGGTCTATCCATCCTGACACCAACGATATACCCCTCCTTATCTGGAATACTTATGTTGTGAATACATGTATAAGTACAATATGTACATTTAGTTAACAAGCGTATACATCTGTGTGTAACCCTTTTCCACGTGCATGCAGCATCTAGGAGAAAATATGAATAGATAATTATTGAAAGAAGTTGAAACCATTGTTGCAAAAGGACAAAACTGCTCTTTTTACTTTTGTCACAATGTTTTCAAAAGTCGTCTGCTGCAGAAGCATCAGAAAGCATTTTTATGTTGGGGGGAAGGTTTATTAACCGTTTGGTTGCAACTGACGTTTCTTGCGAGACTGAAGATAATCTAAAAAGTTTGATAGGACTATTTCGTATTTCCCTTGTAGATTTCAGTCGACTATTAAGTGACACAGCCTGTATCATGAATACAACGCAACATGTGTTGGTAGAGTTTGGAGACCAGCCAGGAATGTTGTTTAAAAATTGTTTATTTCACATCGATTGTTGAAGCAAATTTCAAACAACTTTTATTATTCACCCCTCATGAAGACCCGAGATTAACTCTTTCAGCACCACAGGCAATATTGAGGCTTGTGCAAACAATACAGATTCAGGTGAGTCAGCTCGTAACGAGCTGTCTCACCTGAAATCAGCATTGTTTGCCTTTTAGTTACGAAAATAGTCCAACACTTTCATAAATTGAGAAATGGTCACACCCGATTTTGAACATGGAAGAGTTTACTTTAAACAATTCGGCAGTGAAAGAGTTAAAACTCTTTCAGCGCCAAAGGCAACATTGAGGTTTTTGCAAACAATACAGATTCAGGTGTGTCAGCTCGTAACGAGCTGTCTCACATGAAATCAGCATTGTTTGGCTTTTAGTTACCAAAATAATCCAAAACTTTCATAAATTAAGAAATGGACACGCCCGATTTTGAACATAGAAGAGTTTACTTAAAACAATTCGGCGCTGAAAGAGTTAAACGCTAATGATAATATTGAGTTTTTTCCAAACAAAACAGATTCAGGTGAGTTATCAAACATAGTCCGACACTCTTCAGGGGCGTAGCTTGGCAATAATCAATGTGTAGGCCGTCTCGTGAGAAAATCAACATTGTGGACTCTGCGTAACGTATCGACCCGGATCAGCCTAAGCATGCAACACAGGCGTACCGGGATATACACTTTTCGCCTCCTGTGGATTTTCTGTTTCAGGAATCACTACTCTTGCTATCCCCCCTTAGACGGAATGTGTCGACCGGATCAGTCTGCGCGGACAGCGCAGGCTGATCTGGTCGATACATTACGCAGATGTGTATCGCCGCAGCTGCATTTTGGGGGCATTTTTAGAAAAAAAGTGTAGGCACGTGCCTACAGTGCCTAAAGGGAGCTGCGCCCCTGCTCTTATTAGAGTTATTAGAGTCACCCGAGTGTATACATGGCAGAGTCTACTTTAGTAAATTGTATATCAGGTCTCCTCAAGGGAAGAAATTCAGTAAAACAATTTATATCAATATTTTAGTAAAATTGGCAGTTAAAAGAGTTTCTAAAGAATTGGCTAGAAACCTTTACCCGTTCCCTCATATAGACGCTTTATGACGCAACAGACGATTTTTGAAATCATTGTGGCAAAAGGAGAAATTGCTCATAATCCTTTTGTCACAAGGTTTTCAACTTTATTCAATAATTGCTGTTTTTATTTATTGAGATTTCCCGCAATGATTGCAACACTTTTCAATAATCACACTATCCTTTATAGAGATTTTTTATATTTTGAACTTAATAGTTTCAAAGTCGTCTGCTACATATTTGTCGTATGTGGACAATTTACGCGAATTTTACCTCTATCACACATGCAGAAGCCTTCTGACGCATATGCAGCAGACAACTTTAAAAAAAACCATTGTAGCAAAAGCGGAAATTGCGCATAATGAGCGGTTTCTCCTCAGTAGATTACCAGTTAGTTACTTCCGGCATTATTTTATCTTGACACCGACCGGTCTTTCGTAATGCATACCCAACAATTCTGAGCGCCAAGGAGGGAAACCCATTACTACCCTTTGTAAAGTGTTTGGTAGAACTCGACCGAGGATCGAACCGTTACCACTACACTACGAAGTCGGCCTCTTAAACTTTGACTAATATCTTTAATTTAACCTCCCCACCCCCTTTTCCTGAATACAACAAACTTGCAACAGACGACTTTCAAAATGTCTACGCAAACAAAAATATGGAAAATCTTTAAAATTGTAGGTATAATTACTGAAAAAAAGTTTAAAACATTGTGGCAAAAGGAGAAATTGCTCGTTTTGAGCAATTTCTCCTTTTGTCACAATGTTTTCAATAGACGTCTGCTTGAGATGCGTCAAAATGCGCCTATAGGTGGGAAAGGGTTTAGAAGAGATTCATCGATAAACAAAAGATACATGTATCTCACAAAGTCATAGAGATATTTGTTTTAAATGTGCTAGATATCTTCAATTTAAGAAGATCTATAAGTATCTCAGATAGAACTTCTACGTCAACAATATATATCTCACAAAGCTATAGGGATATCCGTTTTAAATGTGCTAGATATCTTCAATTTAAGAAGATCTATAAATATCTCAGTTATGACCTTAACGTCAACAATAGATATCTCACAAAGCTATAGGGATATCTGTTTCAAATGTGCTAGGTATCTTCAATTTAAGAAGATGTATATACATCTCAGTTATGACCTTAACGTTAACAATAGGTATCTCACAAAGCTATAGGGATATCTGTTTCAAATGTGCTAGGTATCTTCAATTTTAGAAGATGTATATACATCTCAGTTATGACCTTAACGTTAAGAATAGATATCTCACAAAGCTATAGGGATATATATTTCAAATGTGCTAGGTATCTTCAATTTAAGAAGATGTATATACATCTCAGTTATGACCTTAACGTTAACAAAATATATCTCACAAAGCTATAGGGATATCTGTTTCAAATGTGCTAGGTATCTTCAATTTAAGAAGATGAATACATATCTCAGTTATGACATTAACGTCAACAATAGATATCTCACAAAGCTATAGGGATATCTGTGTTAAATGTGTTAGATATCTCAATTATAGAATATATTTAAATATCTCAAAGCTTCTCTGTCAACAATAAATATTTCACAAAGTTATATATCTCTTTCAAAATGTGACAGTTATCATGAATTAAAGAAGAATTGTAAATATCTCAGAACTGCTTCGTCAACTATAGACATATCACAAATTTATATGGATATCTGTTTCAACTGTGGTAGATATCTTCAATTTAAAAAGATGTTTACATATCTTATCTACGTCAATAGTAGATATTATAGTTATAGGAATATCTGTTTAAAATGTGATAGATATCATTAATTGGTACACGGTGAATTACTTGCCACGCACTCCGTTTAATTGTAATGAGACCGACCTTCTAATAGAACGTTCGAGCTCCAATAACCGGAAATTAACGGAAATAAACGGAGATCAACCTTAGCTTAATTTCGTTACTATAGTGATATATATTGAAAAGTACGGTTTCATCACAGGGACTTGCTCCTCTAAAAATAGATATTACCCTATATATGCATAGATATTAACATGTTAATATCTATGCATATATAGGGTAATATATATTTTTAGAGGAGCAAGTCCCTGTGGTTTCATGCTCGAATCTACTACGAATGCTTGTATATGTAATCCAAGCGGACAGTTTCGAATATTATTCTGAAAACCAATGTTTGAATGTATCCAGTTGTCCGGAAAAGACAATTATTACTCTCTCAAACCGTTTTTTTTAAAAAATACATGTACAAAGTCAAACCTGTGCTAAAGAGCACATTTGTTGAGCAATTCCATGTCTAAAGCAACCGCCCATTTGATTCCCCAATTTCTTATTTTCTACACACAAAAAATAGGTGCTATTGCCAGGAAATTGCTATTCCAAGTTGGTCTTTTTAGCACAGGTTTGACTTGTATATTGACCGTGCTGAGAGAATATTTGTAGTAACAAGGTCTCCGGTTTTTTCCTTAACTCTTTCAGCGCCGAATTGTTTAAAGTAGACTCTTCCATGTTCAAAATCGGACCTCTCCATTTATCATGTAATAAAAGTTTGGACTATTTTGATAACTTAAAAGGCAAACAATGCTGATTTCAGGTGAGGCAGCTCGTTACGAGCTGACTCGCCTGAATCAGTATTGTTTGCAAAACCCTCAATATTGCCTTTGGCGCTGAAAGAGTTAAACAATATTATCAAACGGAAAAATCGCGCTCCTGTGCTACAAGGGTGCATTTTTCATCACAAGTGTCAACCTTTAAAATGTAAATTTCTTGTGTGACACGTCCCGATTGTCATTGCCTAGCCAACGGCCGTGTTCACCTACGACGAAAAGCAATTACCACCAATTTTCCAGTCTTTGATAAGAACATCTCAAGGGAATCAAACCTACGACCCTTATCAGTAAAGGAACACGATATCGCTAATAGAAACAGCATTGTGGTGAGTTCTTTGTCTACAGATCGACTTACGGAATTGCAATTAATTTAGGATTGACTGATTTCCAAATTAACGCCGATTTCAACAATATTTCAGTTATATTACCGTGTTTAGTGGGTACATTATCAAGTAATTGTTGGTTTGAAACGTTTTTCATCCCTTTCTACAGTTTTTCAGTGATACAGTTATTATTTATTCATACACCGATGGATAAATCATTCGTAATCTCTGCTTATGATGCCGGGCTCGCGTAACCCACCCCTAAATAAAGCAATGTTTAAAATAAAGACTTCCACGGCATAATTTCCCTTGGATAATGTAGTTAGAAACACACATTGAAACAGTTTGCGTCATTTTTCATTCATTATCACCGTTACATGAAATCGTTACATTTCGCGCTCTATTACGCTTTCACAATACATTACAGAAGAAGACACAAACAGAAAAATCAGCGCAAATTATGATACGATTGATTGATTGTTTATTTGATTGAATGATTGTTTGGCTTTTCGAATCTTTCAACAACAACTTTTCAGTTATATCAGGCCGTGGTTCATATGTTTATGAGCCGTTACGTGAGAAAACCAACATTATTGACTTTGCGTAAAGTATCGACTCGGATCAGCATAAGCCTGCCGCGAAGGCTAAACCGAACAGACTTGTTTCGCCTCCTGTGGATCTTCTGTTTCAGGAGACATTAGTCTATACATCTATACCCCTGAGACGGAATGTGTCGGCCCGGATTAGCCTGCGCGGCCTGCGCAGGCTGATCTGGGTCGATGCATTACGCAGAGTCAATAATGTTGGTTTTCTCGTGAACGGCCTCATATACATGACTGTGAAACGTATTGTAGGAAAACAAGCATACAATGTGTTACGACAAGTACAGATAAAAGACATGGGCAGTGTCAAGCCATTTTCGTCACCTTTTGTCACAATGCTTTCAACTAAATTCAATAATTACAACTTTTATTCCTAATACTTTTTCCATATTTTCACCTATATGTTGTTACACTTTCAAAGTCGTCTGCTGCGGATTAAGCGTATGTGAGAAAGGGTTAAATATAGAACCACACGAGGCCTGTTATCGCATCACGTGATTCTAATTTCTTATTCATTGCGTGTGAGTGTAATAGCATTTCCGAACAATTAACTCTTTCAGCGCCGAATTGTTTAAAAGTAGACTCTTCCATGTTCAAAATCGGGCGTCTTCATTTCTCATGTAATAAAAGTTCGGACTTTTTTGATAACGAAAAGGCAAACAATGCTGATTTCAGGTGGGTGAGACAGCTCGTTACGAGCTGACTCGCCTGAATCAGTGTTGTTTGCAAAAAACTCACTATTGTCCTTTGGCGCTGAAAGAGTCCGGATTCATCAATATCATCATTTTAATTCTACAGTTACATTCTAGTTCGAAACGTCAAAACATCAAAATATCTGAAACCATGCAGTTTAATAGCCTTTTTTGCAGTTTAATTTAGAATTCGTTTTTAGAAGAGATATTTTAAACGATTAAGTGTTTATTGGTGGACTCTTTGTGTAGAATAAATAGTATGTCGACACTGTGCGGATACACAGTCTTGCAAGAGCATTCCGTGTCCTGAGGTATTTTGGATTGCCGCGGCAAAATATTGGATATACCATGGAGTCAATTTACATCGTATACTACTACTATACGCGCGCTTCCCCCACAATGCTAGGGTATTGATTTTGTTTAACCGAGGCTTTCAGAGCCGTGTGTGTGACCAGTATTGTTTTCACATCGGTTATTATCTTTTCCCATGATTTATATTTAGCAACATCATGTAGATTTTTCCATGCGTGACAGGACATGTTTTCTATATCAATCTCATCACCCTTCACATTTTTAAAACCTTTTTCCCTCAACATACAACACAATCTGCAGCAGACGACATCTTTCCCTGCAAATGATAATATCGGCAGGAGACTAGATAAGGTGGAGTGAACAGCTCTTTCCCCCCCCCCCCCCCCCCCCCTCCCAAATATCTCTCGTATTATCCGACTAAACTCTTTGTTGTTGGTACTCTACAGCAGACGACATCTATCGTGCAAATGATAATATGTGCAGAGGGCTAAATAAGGTGGAGTGAACAGCTCTCACCCCCAAAATATCTCTCTTATAATCCAACCAAACTCTTTGTTGTTGGTACTCAAAGAACCGTCGCATTGAGACGATTATTTTGAGTACCAACATCATAGGGTTACAGGGTCCAATACGGATTTTAGAACATGCAAAACAGCCGTTATCTATAGCTCTGCTATGTGATTTGTATTTTACTGACACAAAACTCAATCTCCTACATGCAAACTGTGACAGTTTCTGACAATCCTATATAATAAAATCAATATGAAACATTGATATGATATGATATCAAATCCGATACAATACAACAATTCATTTTAAGGCTGACTATGTACAAAATACATACATGACAGCTCTGCAAAATATTACACATCTTAATCAGAGGGCAACAAAAAGGCGTAATATTGATAATAATATGAGAAAAGGAATAAGAAGGAGAGAGGTTGATTGTATGGTGGGTGCTTTACGCCGCCGATTTCAACAACTTTTAAGTTATATAACGGCGTTTCCTGGGTAAGTTACCAGTACTACTGGTCCATTTATCATGACACACGCCAGTCTGTCGTAATGCTAAGCCTGCAACCCAGAGAGCCATGGAGGGAAGCCATTTACTTCCATTTTTCAAGTCTTTCAGAATGAGAGAAAAAAAAAAATCAAAAAAAAAATCACAATTTGTAGATTTTATCCTCCGATATTTTCAAAGCAGACGAATCTTTAACCCTTTCCCACATAAAACAAATTTGCAGAAACAAAATTGGAAACGCCCTTTAAATTAAAGTAAAATAATTGAATAGTTTTGAAAACATGGTGTCAAAAGGAGAAATTGCTCGTTTTGAGCAATTTCTTCTTTTGTCACCATGTTTTCAAAAAGCTATCTGCTACAGAGTCATCAGAAAGCGTCTATATGAGGGAAAGGGTTAACAAACACCGTCCGTCCGTTTTTATCGGTCAAGACCGCCTCGAACGTGTAGTGGTAGTACCACTGGTCATACCAAAGACTTTAACCAAAGTAGAAATGGCTGCACTCCTTGGTGCTATTATATAAAACTAATATTAGGAGAGTTTATGAACCATAACGAGAGAATGCATGTATTTATAAAACACGGTCCTGTGTTGGGATTTTCCAAATGTTTTTAAACGAAAACAATATTGTTAATAGTATTATTGTATATGCACCATATATATAGAGAGATTATTTTTGCATTAGCTTAAAACTTGGATTTTTTTCACCCAAAATATGCAGATAGGTATGACCTTGCCGGGGATCGGACCCGCGACCTCCCGCACCCAATGCTGACGATCTATCACTACAACACCTAGGCGGTTCCATACAGTCTGTTAAAGCCAAGGAATATCATCCCAAAGCCATTGACATAACTTTTTGAAAGCCCATTTATCACTAAAAAATGGCAGTTTTCTGTTATGAATATTGTTAAACCCTTCCCATATGCAGGCGCACTTCGATGCATCTGCAACAGACGACTTTTAAAAACAAAATAATAAAATGAGAAATTTACACCTCATTATAAGTATTTTGTTTCCCCATTTTGTCGAACTTTAAAAGAAAACTTTTATTTATTTTTTCAATAATTATCCTTTCATTCATAGATACTTTCAATAACATTTGCCTGGACGATATCAATGTCGTCTTCTGCTATTTTGTCGTATGAGGGAAATGGCTAATTGTTGAAAGACAAATGACGCAGATCGCAATAGCGTTTGTCAAGTGTCAGGGAAAATTCATTCTACGCAACGGGTAATTAAATTGATGACATATATGAAAATATATGAACGATAGATGGTTTCCAAGCTTTGATAAAAAAAATATCATTTTTAGCATTGTTTTGTATATAACCATTTCCCACATGTAGACGCATTTTTACTTAACTAAAGCAGATAGCTATTGAAAACATTGTGACAAAATGCGAAATTGCTCATGATGAGCAATCTCACCTTTTGCAACAATGTTTTCATTGCATGTCGCACCAACGTTTCTCGATGAAGTGTCAGCGAAAATATTTCTGGGCACGGGTAATTAAATTGATGGCACTATGGGATTGACAAGAGAGAGGAATGGCTTGAACAAGAATAAACGGGACGAGCCCCGGGAAAATCAACCGTAGCGTATTTATGACAAACCTGGACACTGGTACCGGAGTAACAAACTGATGTTATATTGAAATGTGATTTTTGTTTAAACAATTTATTTTTGACCAGCTCTGACGGTTATATTAACTCTTTCAGCGCCGAATTGTTTAAAGTAGACTCTTCCATGTACAAAAGCGGGCGTCTCCATGTCTCATATAAAAATAGTTATGGCATATTTCGATAACTAAAAGGCAAACAATGCTGATTTCAGATGAGACAGCTCGTTACGAGCTGACTCACCTGAATCTGCATTGTTTGCAAAACACCTCAATATTGCCTTTGGCGCTGAAAGAGTTAACAAGTTCTGACATCATTTATTTGACTCCCTAATCCTATATTGTAGGTACTGAAAAGAATTGTCACATTGAGACGATCCTTTTGAGTACCCACATAATAGGGTTTGGTTATTGATGACAAATCTGGATAGGGATCTCCATGTGCACCCACTGTTACCGGAGTAACAAACTGATGTTATATTAAAATGTGATTTTTTCTTTTAAACAATTTTGTTTTACTAACTCTTACGGTTTATATTTACAAGTTCTGACATCATTTCCTGTATTGTGGGTACTCAAAAGAATTGTCTTATTGAGTAAAGTACCCACATTATAGGTTTTGTTTGGATGATAAGAGATATATCGTGGGGAAAAGAGCTGTATAATAACCCTCCCAATCTGGACCTCGGATTCGTTATATGGTTTTCAAGAAATTTGTTTAAAATTTTAAACTAGCATAGGTTTGAAACATCTGCATTTTAACAATATAAAGTTAACAAGCAGAGCAAACAAATAAACAGGCATAACATAATGTATAAACAGGCATTACATTACATCAACAAGCAAACAAACAAACAAACGAAAGAATATATTTCATCTTTGAAATTGAATGCATATTGGACTGCACAAGAAAACGGTATTCAAATTATCAATGCAGACTTAATTAATTAGAAAAAATGGGAGTGAACGGTATGAAAACCAAGCCTAAGCAGTAGACGAAAATTGAAAACATCAAGGAAAAAGAAGAAATACATCATGGCAAGCAATTTTTACATGTTATCACATTTATCTTGCTACTTTCCTTTTTTCAGATGTGTTCTTTATTTTCTATTGTGAAAGAATCGAGGGAAAAAATAGTTGTTAACCATTTGCCACATATAGAAGAAGCCTTCTGACATCTCTGCAGCAGAGGACATTCAACTTTTTTTAATTTATAGAGATTTTCCATTTTGCATATATTTCAATAATAGCACGGCGGCCAGTTCATCTACACATCCGACCTGGATCGAACCCTGACCTCTTGTTCCCAATGCGGACACTCTTAACTCTTTCCAACTTACCACAAATCTGCAGCAGACTTTGGAAACATCTTGGCAAAAATGTAAAACATCTCTATAAATAATGGTATAATAATTGAATTTAATAAGTTGAAAAAAACTGTGCCAAAAAGAGAAATTGCTCGTTTTGAGCAATTTCTCCTTTTGTCAGTGTTTTCAAAAGTCGTCTGCTGCAGAGGCGTCAGAAAGCATCTATATGAGGGAAAGTGTTAACCACTATACCAAGGTTTTAATTACATATTTAGGATTGAGTGTTTTACACAGCTTCAACACTTTTTCAGTTTTATCACGGCGTTACCTGGGTATAGTAAGTTACAAGTATTACTAGCCCGACATCAGCCAGTCAGTCGTAATGCTTACCCCCGCAGCCCCTAGCGCCTAGGAGGGCAGCCAGCCGCTACTACAAGTATTTCCGTATGTACCGGCCGGGGATCGAACTCGCGACCTTCCACTCCCAAAGCGGACACTCTAACCACTATACCAAAGTGTTAATTGGATTAAGTGTTTAAAGTGTTTTACGCCGCTTTCATCAATTTTTCAGTTATATAACGGCGTTTCCTGGGTAAGTTACCAGTACTATATAGTAACCCTTTCCCTCATATAGACGCTTTCTGACGCCTCTGCAGCAGACGACCTTTGAAAACATTGTGACAAAATGAGAAATTGCTTAAAACGAGAAATTTCCCCATTTGTCACAATATTTTCTAACTTTTTGCATCAATTAAATATACCTTTATTTATAGACATTTTCTGGGGTTTTGTCTAGTTGTTTAACGTGGTTAGTCGTCTGCTGCAGGTTTGCTGTATGTGGGAAACGGTTGAACACAAGAGAAAAAAAAAACCCAGGATATATCATTATAAGAGCAATTACCACCTTCCCTTTCCCAAAATATTTCAAAATTCGTCTGCTACAAATGGTCACACCACTCCAACAGAAAATAACCGTAAGGGAAAAATGCACGAATGTAATATCTGCGGCAAGATTATTTTGTTACATAAAAGTACAATATTTTATTTTATCATAATTGTTCGCCTCATTACGGTTTTAGCACGAATGCATTAAAAAATGTTAGTAAACAACAAAGCCCATAAAATATTAACCTTTACCCTTTACATCGTGACATACAGATTAACTCTTTCAGCGCCAAAGGCAATATTGAGGTTTTTGCAAACAATACTGACTCAGGCGAGTCAGCTCGTAACGAGCTGTCTCACCTGAAATCAGCATTGTTTGCCTTAAATTCAATAAAGTAGTCCAAAACTTTTATTACATGAGAAATGGAGACGCCCAACATTGAACACGGAAGAGTCTACTTTAAACAATTCGGCACTGAAAGAGTTAACGCATCAACAATAGATGACTTGTTACAGCATTGTTGGAAAAAAAAGGCTCATCATGAGCAATTCCTTCTTTTGACAAAGGCTATAACAATTGAAGTAATGACCGCTCTACTTTACACTAGCTGGTGTCAGGATAAATGGGCCAGCAGTACCGGTAAATTACCCAGGGAACGCCGTTCTATAACGGAACAAGTGTTGAAGGCGGTGTAAAACACCAAACAATCAATCCTTTTCCCATAATGTTTTAAATTCAATGATTATATTTTTATCTTATATTAACTCTTTCAGGGCCGAATTGTTTAAAGTAGACTCTTCCATGTTCAAAATCGGGCGTCTTCATTTCTCATGTAATAGAAGTTGGGACTATTTTGATAACCAAAAGGCAAACAATGCTGATTTCAGGTGAGACAGCTCGTTACGAGCTGACTCACCTGAATCAGTATTGTTTGCATAAAGCTCAATTTTGCCTTTGGCGCTGAAAGAGTAAATTTTATTGGGTAGTTTTCACAGTCGGCTTTTGCAGATTTTTTTTTATTATGTAAAAGGGATAATTGATAATTTCCTAGGGATCCAAGCGCATGCATACCTGAACTAATCGTTATACAACAATGCTCTCCAACGTTACGGTCGTTAAACGGTTATACCTCAACAATTCATAATTCCATAATTCCACAGCGAGTTGCACTCTCTTTACACATAAGGTTAGCTCAAATTTGTCATGTCATAAGTTAGTATAGCACTGATTTCAAACTAGCTTGAACATAGCCGTTTGACGTCATAGTCCAGGTACGTAAACTTGTAAAATTCCAAAACGTAACGGCCATGGTGGACATTTTTCTCTAGTAGTGAATGAAATCTACAAGATTTTGGCGGAGGTTGTAACATTCCAAAACGTAACGGCCATGGCGGACATTTTTCTCTAGTAGTGAATGAAATCTACACGATTTTGACGGAGGTTGTAAAATTCCAAAACGTAACGGCCATGGCGGACATTTTTCTCTAGTAGGGAATGAAATCTACACGATTTTGACGGAGGTTGTAAAATTCCAAAACGTAACGGCCATGGTGGACATTTTTCTCTAGTAGTGAATGAAATCTACAATATTTTGACGGAGGTTGTAAAATTCCAAAACGTAACGGCCATGGTGGACATTTTTCTCCGGTAGTGAATGAAATCTACAAGATTTTGACGGAGGTTTGGACATTTTTAATATGACCGTTTGATATGTTCGTGCGTTGTTATGGTATAGTCTAGTTACTTGGCGAGTTTAAAACCGTCTTGTGTAACGTACAATTGTTAAATTTTCCCAAACTTTACGAACATGTTGGACATTTCCAGTAGTGTATTGCATCTACAAGAGTTTGACGAAGGTTTTGAACTTTCCAAAGTGATCGTTTGGTATTTTCGTGCGCCGTTATGGTACAGGTTCATGGCGGATTAAAAACCGACCTTTGAAACGCAAAATTCCAAAAAACGTTAAGAGTCATATTGGACATTTCTAAATCTCCATCTTGCATTTCCTCTTTATTGGGATTTTACGCCGTTTTCAACATTATCCAGTTATACCACAACGACAATTCACTTAGTTATGATCCACGTGAAAACAAACCAGTACCAGGCTAGGAAATGTGCCTTGCCGAAGAGCACTGCACCATGTCCGTCGCGAATGACACGCCCGGGTTCAAATCCCCCGACGCTTACCACTCGGCCACGGCGGTTCTAACAGCGTAAAGGTAAGAAAGTTAACCCTTTCCCTCATATGATAATTATGCAGCAGACGACTTTGAACATATTTTGTCAAAAAATGGAAAATCTCTATAATTGAATGGATAACCTGTGACTAAAAGTGGAAAACATTGTGACAAAAGGAGAAATTGCTCGTTTTGAGCAATTTCTTCTTTTGTCACTATGTTTTCAAAAAGCCGTCTGCTGTAGAGGCGTCAAAAAGCGTCAGGGTTAAACAGAAGTAGCTACAGTAGATTTCCATATTACTTTTTACCTACTCAAATGGCGTTCTATATACTCTCTTTGTTACGTGACCGCAAATACTTGGGTGAATATGACAAAATCTCAGGGGGGGAAAAATCCTGCAATTTTCCGTATACAAGTAGATAACTTAAACGTCTACGTCAACTAGATATTTCTATTTCGCCGAATTAAGACAGCTCATTGGAGGAAAAGGTAGTGCAACAACATCTTAATACGTTCCCACTTACAAGACGTCTGCAGCAGACGACTGTGAAAATATTTAGAACCAAATAAAGAAAATCTCTCTTAATGAAAGACGTATTGACTATAGTCGTAAACAATGTTTTCAAAGTCGTCTGCTAGGACAATGTCAGAACGTGTCTACAAGGGTTAATCTCCACGGCGTGTTTCTTATTAGCCTTTCTCAAAGGGAAAGTTCACGTTAAGTTATAGTTTACTCAAACAAGATTCCTTACAACAGTAAATATACAATAGGTGGCATGCGGAACAGAGGATTATATTGCAAGCGGTGGACGACTGGAAGACAGTAGTCTAAAGTGGCTTATTTTTATATTTTGATTACAAAGATTGTTTTTTTAAATTTACTCTCTTAAAATAGAAAAAAACAAACAAATTGTATCTATATACTTTTTAAATTATAGGTGTAATATTTGATTAAGAATTAATTTGATTTTAAAGATGGGTGTGTTACAGAGACAGTGAGCTGTGTTCTAGACCTACCCTTCATTGGCGACGGCACACGTGCTCACGTGAAGCATTTAGATGATCAAAGATTGCACGTACGTGTAACATCTAATACTGCACGAACCTACACCGGCGTGTAACATTTAAGGCGTTGTTTGCCAAGAGGTTCCGAAGTTGTGATTTGACTGGTCCTAATATATCTAACAGACAGACATCCTGCCGATTTCCGGTAATATTTTGAATGCCTTTAATTCGTTTTAATTCGTTTTCGTAGACATCTTGCCGAGCACGTGCATATCCTAAGCACTTTTCCGGCTAAACATTTACACAGGAGAGCAATACGTCTTGCTTTCAAATTATCATTATATTTGCACAATGGCGTAATGTAACCCTAACAATGCATAGCGATATATTAAATTGTATCTCATTTATCATTTCGTAGGATGATATCGTAATTTAAAATGTTTCTCAAAATGAAATTTCTTTGGCTTAGATTTATTTCATTAAATGTATCACCGCAGATGAAAGTAAATTGTAAATTAAAAGAAATAATCGAGTTTTGTTGTCAACATACGAAACTAAAAATCGGGCGTGCAAATATAGACGAATACACAAGAAAAAAAAGAATTCATTTGAAATGTGGTATTCATACACCGGAAGCTTTGGATTAGGTTAAAAGAATAACACAGGTGGTATCACATCAAGCACGTGCTTGCCTGTCGTCTGATTCCGAATCGAATGACGTCATGGCCCAGGTCCACTTTCGGGAAGCTTGTGATTTCAAGCGGGCCTCCAACACCATTATCAATCTAACTTTATCCTCTCCTTTTTCCCCCCGCCGTGGTTAACCAAGTTGAAACAAGCAATCAAACTCAACACAGGATCACATATGAATTCCGATCGACGACTTTCATTCCTTACGGCGAAACTATTGCGCTCTCAAAACAATGCGATTCCGCCAAAAAAAATAAGCAAAAGACGTGAAATCGGCTTAAACGACGTTACTCCATAGCCTAGCCAGAACCGTTGTCTTCAAGTCGAAATCGGATTTACACACTATTATTTGGCCTTCGATTTTGATCCGATGACGACACACGACACACTCTAAAACCGAGGAAAATGTCACAACACCAATCTATTCGTCTGCATTGGAAGGCCTTTTTCCCATAATACACATAAAAAACAGATGTTTACAGCAAAATGGAAATCTGATAATGTCATGCAGTTGTTTTCATTTATCTTCGATTTCCCCGTCACGCGAAACACATAATATGCAAAACAAATAGCACGCGTTCCAATAATTGACAGACGATTATTTTTTACACTGCTGGAATTATTTTTCGAAAACCAAACGACATCCAACGAATTTCACATCCTTTTACGGGAATCCATCACGAAAATGACACTCGAATCCAGGAAATCTCAAGCAGACGACATCTCCGAAAACCCAAAACGACTAATGTTAAAATGTAAGGAAATACAAAACAGTTCCTGTCATATCGGTGTGTTTGAACCACGAGTCACACAGACTGGCGGCGATAAATGTATTCTATTTGTAATCTCAGTTCGCCTCGTTTTTCGATCGATTTTCATAACCAAGCATTCCAGCCAAGTCCTACGGTGCGCGGAGCTATTTACGGATAAAATTTTCTGGTGGCATACATTTGAAACGTAGTTGTGACAGCGGTAGAAAGACAAATCAAAGCGCGGAAAGTATTGTTTCCGGTGATATTTTAAAGGTATAATCTACAATTTTTCCCAATAATAGATTTCATTCAAAGCAAAACTATGCCAATTGATTATAAGGTAGTTGGACATTTAAGTGGCTTGTGGCAATTTCCAATATATGTGTGTATTCTTAGTTAAATACGGAATTTGTTAAAAAGTTTTGTTTGTTTGTAAATGTTCTGTTACCCTTTTACCAAAAAGGTATTTTAACCTCCCTTTCCAACATACAACAATTCTGCAGCTGACAAGTTTGAAAACTTACTGATTTTTTTTTTTATTTTCAAAAATCATGCAAAAACAAAAATGGTATTCTAATGATTTTGATGAAACTACATATTTAAGATGTTAAACAACGGCATTTACGACGAAATAACATATATATTGGCTCATTTTTTTCTCTAAATCTTCATTGTTTGTACACCAATCCCATAAACAATAGAGAGTCACGTCATTCGTACTTGAAGTAGGATGTTGACCTATAGAAGCGATCGATGTCTTACGTATATTATATCGCTACATCTCGGCAGACATATATATGTATATGTCTCCAATCTCGGTGAACATCTGCGTCAGATTGATATAAAATACATTGACACGTGAGCCGTCCCGCGAGAAAACCAACAGTGTGGACTCCTCGTAAAGTATCCACACGGATCATAAGCATGCCTCGCAAGCTAAACCGGATAGACACTTTTCGCCTCCTGTCGATTTTCTGTTTCAGGAATCATTACTCTATACTTCTACACCCCCCCCCCCCCCCCCCCCCCCGAGACAAAACGTGTCGGCCGGATTAGCCTGCGCGGACTGCGCAGGTTGATCTGTGTCGATACATTACGCAAGGTCCATAACATTTTTTTGTTCGTGGAACGGCTTACATGATGAATAAACAATGCAATATAATGTAGTTGGTCGGATAAATTCATACATGTAAACAACGAAAAAAATATAGTTTTAGAGTCTGTCTATAATAGACTATTTTCAATAGAATTACAGTTTTAGAGTCTGTCTATAATAGACTATTTTCAATAGAATTACAGTTTTAGAGTCTGTCTATAATAGACTATTTTCAATAGAATTACAGTTTTAGAGTCTGTCTATAATATACTATTTTCAATAGAATTACAGTTTTAGAGTCTGTCTATAATAGACTATTTTCAATAGAATTACAGTTTTAGAGTCTGTCTATAATATACTATTTTCAATAGAATTACAATTTTAGAGTCTGTCTATAAGACTATTTTCAATAGAATTACAGTTTTAGAGTCTGTCTATAATAGACTATTTTCAATAGAATTACAGTTTTAGAGTCTGTCTATAATAGACTATTTTCAATATAATAACAGTTTTAGAGTCTGTCTATAATAGACTATTTTCAATAGAATTACAGTTTTAGAGTCTGTCTATAATAGACTATTTTCAATAGAACTACAGTTTTAGAGTCTGTCTATAATAGACTATTTTCAATAGAATTACAGTTTTAGAGTCTGTCTATAATATACTATTTTCAATAGAATTACAGTTTAAGAGTCTGTCTATAATATACTATTTTCAATAGAATTACAGTTTTAGAGTCTGTCTATAATAGACTATTTTCAATAGAATTACAGTTTAAGAGTCTGTCTATAATATACTATTTTCAATAGAATTACAGTTTTAGAGTCTGTCTATAAGACTATTTTCAATAGAATTACAGTTTTAGTGTCTGTCTATAATAGACTATTTTCAATAGAATTACAGTTTTAGAGTCTGTCTATAATAGACTATTTTCAATAGAATTACAGTTTTAGAGTCTGTCTATAATAGACTATTTTCAATAGAATTACAGTTTTAGAGTCTGTCTATAAGACTATTTTCAATAGAATTACAGTTTTAGAGTCTGTCTATAATATACTATTTTCAATAGAATTACAGTTTTAGAGTCTGTCTATAATATACTATTTTCAATAGAATTACAGTTTTAGTGTCTGTCTATAATAGACTATTTTCAATAGAATTACAGTTTTAGAGTCTGTCTATAATAGACTATTTTCAATAGAATTACAGTTTTAGAGTCTGTCTATAATATACTATTTTCAATAGAATTACAGTTTTAGTGTCTGTCTATAATAGACTATTTTCAATAGAATTACAGTTTTAGAGTCTGTCTATAAGACTATTTTCAATAGAATTACAGTTTTAGAGTCTGTCTATAATAGACTATTTTCAATAGAATTACAGTTTTAGAGTCTGTCTATAATATACTATTTTCAATAGAATTACAGTTTTAGTGTCTGTCTATAATAGACTATTTTCAATAGAATTACAGTTTTAGAGTCTGTCTATAATAGACTATTTTCAATAGAATTACAGTTTTAGAGTCTGTCTATAATAGACTATTTTCAATAGAATTACAGTTTTAGTGTCTGTCTATAATAGACTATTTTCAATAGAATTACAGTTTTAGAGTCTGTCTATAATAGACTATTTTCAATAGAATCACAGTTTTAGAGTCTGTCTATAATAGACTATTTTCAATAGAATTACAGTTTTAGAGTCTGTCTATAATAGACTATTTTCAATAGAATTACAGTTTTAGTGTCTGTCTATAATAGACTATTTTCAATAGAATTACAGTTTTAGAGTCTGTCTATAATAGACTATTTTCAATAGAATCACAGTTTTAGAGTCTGTCTATAATAGACTATTTTCAATAGAATAACAGTTTTAGAGTCTGTCTATAATAGACTATTTTCAATAGAATTACAGTTTTAGTGTCTGTCTATAATAGACTATTTTCAATAGAATTACAGTTTTAGAGTCTGTCTATAATAGACTATTTTCAATATAATAACAGTTTTAGAGTCTGTCTATAATAGACTATTTTCAATAGAATTACAGTTTTAGAGTCTGTCTATAATATACTATTTTCAATAGAATCACTATAGTAATGATAAGTGTATACATCCTGATAAAGGCCAAAAGGCCGAAACGTTGTTAATAAATATTGTATGTTGAAGTTTATGACTTCTTTATATATTTTACTTTTTTCTTATTCACAAAAGAAAAAAATAATGAAATTTATCAAACTAAAATTTAAAAATATGTTATTCTCGTGGCATAGTTGTGACAGCGGTAGACAAATCAAAGCGCTGAATTATAAATATAATTAGGTGACCTTTTAACATCCTGTCCCACATGCATCTGCGTAGATAACCTAAAAAAACAACAACATTGTGACAAAAGGTGAAAAAGCTCTCATAATTAATTTATCTGCTTCATATTTGGTTAGTAATGATGTAAACCTGGATGTTTAACCTTTTCCCACATGCAACTAATCTGCAGCAGACAACTTTAAAAACATCTAGGAAAAATATGGCCAATCTCTCTAAGCGAAATTATATGTTTTAATTGAGTTGATTGCTAATGAGCAATTTCTCCATCTGTCACAATGTTTTTCAAAAGTCGTCGATAGCAGATGCGTCACTTAATCAATCAATCTTTAATCCGTTTACAGTATCTGTTATTTTAAAGTCGTCTGCTTTGAATTAATCCGAGACTTCTCTGACCCTAATAGCCTTTTTTTTTTTTTTTTAATCGTAAAAAAGGCTGTGTAAGGGTCAGAGAAGGCTCGGATTAGCTTTGAATATGAAATGTCAATCTTCAAAGTAATTTAGATCCAGGTGTGAAACAAAGATGTTCGAGGGAAGACACGTGTCGCCTCTCCAATATGCCATTAATTGAACACGTGATGTACATATCACGGCTCGGAAGTGACGTATTCAACCTTTCCCTCATACGACAATTCTGCAGCAGACGACTTTGAACGTATTTTGTCAAAACATAGAAAATCTCCATAATTGAATGGATAACCTATGACAAAAAGTAGAAAACATTGTGACAAAAGGAGAAGTTGCACGTTTTGTGCAATTTCTTCTTTTGTCACTATGTTTTCAAAAAGCCGTCTGCTGCAGAGGCCTCAGAAAGCGTCTATATGAGGGAAAGGGTTAAACCTTTCCCACACACAACAATTCTGCAGCAGACGACTTTGAACATATCTACTAAAGATATCGAAAATCTTTAGAAAAGAAGGTATCATTACTGAAAAAAAAAAGTTGAAAACATTGTGGCGAAATGAGAAATTGCTCGTTTTGAGGAATTTTTTCTTTTGACACAATGTTTTCAAATGTCGTCTGCTGCAGAAGCGTTAAAATTACTCTATAGGTGGGAAAGGGTTAAAATATGTATCTCCCTGCCAAGGTTAATTGATCGTTTGGTGTTTAACGCCGCTTTCAACAATTTTTAGTTATATCACTGCGTTTCTTTGGTAAGTTACCAGTACTACGGGTCCATTAATCCTTTCACCAGACAGTCAGTCGGAACGCTAACACCGCAACACTGATCGCCAAGGAGGGGCCGCCAACGAACTCCCGCACCCGAGGCGTACCGTGATGTACATACGGCTGAGAAGAGATGTATTGACATTGCGGTAAAAAGGAGACGTTATTAAACACGAGCAACATCTGCTTTAAATACGCATTATTTTCAAAATCTCGCCAAATATCGTTTTTTTCACATAACCACGCGTGATCGTCACACTTGTTTCATTTAATATAAATTCAAGCCTGCAGCTATAAATACCACAATGATGCAGAATTCGTCATTTCTGATCTATTTCAGGTACCAAGTATAAATGTCAAACCGCCTCCTAATTTCCTTATCCGGGAAACAAATTTGTGAGAAAATAATATGTGAACAGTGTATGTTTTGACACGATTGTGTGGATGCACAAGCACATGACGATCTGCATCTACACTATCCACACAAAGTCACTCAGATGCTGACAAACCCTATATAGAGGCGAACAAGACCATAACATACCAGAAACGGCTCAAATATAGTATCTTTTTCACGCTTTTTTCCCAACATACAATACATCTGCAGCAGGCGAGTTTGAAAAACACATAGGCAAAACTATTGAAAATCTTTAAAAATCAAAGTGCAATTACTGAGTTGAAAATATCGTGTCAAAATGAGGAACTGCTCATTATGGGCAAGTTCTCCTTTTTGCCACCATGTTTTCAAAAGTCATCTGCTGCAGAGGCGTCAGAAAATGTCTGTATGTGGGAAAAGGGATATATGTATAAAGGCAAAACGTCGAGCCAATTCACTGTCTATGTTTTATTCTGTCTCTACTTTGACATATGATGGAGTGAACTCTAACGCAAATACAGCAAATATTGTAAATATGACAGCGGCGCCAGCCAGGTCCCTTTTCATTTACAGCAGGCGCCATATCTCTTGTCGAGATGGTCTCACAGTCGTCTGTTGCAGTTCTGCTGTATGTGGGACAAGGGTTAAGTTATACATAAACATTGATTGATTGGGGTTTAATGCCGTTTTTAACAATTTCTCAATTATATCACGGCGGCCAGTTCACCTACTCATGCAATTCCTGTTTTTTTCACACCAGTACTCCACACAACAATCTTCCCAAGCAACTGGCTGCTTTTCCACATAGACTTAGCCCGTGGTAGACGAATGACGTATGTCGCATTGACTTTTCGCATTGACTTTTGTCAATCGTCGGAAAGAAAGTTGGCCGAGCCGGGATTCGAACTCACAACCCCTGGATACACAGCCCGCGTCGCTACCGACTGAGCTACCGTGGCTCGGCTTATACAGAAACAATGTAAGATGGAATAGTTCTGAAAACACGAGTCAAACAAATCATATGAGCCGTTCCACGAGAAAACCAACATTATGGCCTCTGCGTAATGTATCGACCCAGATCAGCCTGCGCAGTATGCGCAGGCTAATCCGGGCCGACACATTCCGTCTCAGGATGATATAGATATAGAGTAATGATTCCTGAAACAGAAAATCCACAGAAGGCGATAAGTGTCTGTCCGGGTTAACCTGTGCGGCATGCTACGGCTGATCCGGGTCGATACTTTACGCAGAGGCCATACTGTTGGCTTTTCTCGCGGGACGGCTCATATGAACATGGCACACCCTTCCAGACTTGTCAAACAGCTTAGATTCAGATTGGCCTGCGCCATCGATTACTCTGATCAGAATGTTCACCGATGACATTGTTAGTGTGAGTATAGCAATTCATAGAACGTAGTAAGTGCGTGCGTGTGCCTTCTGTTTGGAGATTGTTACTGGAATATGATAAAAACACGATTCAGTATTTCCTAGACAAAACCTGTCGATATTCAATTACAAAATATACCAATATCGCTTTATCCGCCCGAGTGGTTAGCGCTGGGGATTTGGAACCGGGTGTCCCGAGTTCGATCCACAGTCGCAGCAGTCATGGGTGGAGCGCTCATATAGGCAAGGCACATTTCCTAGCTCAGTACCGGTTTGTTTACGCAGGAATCATGAAAGAGTTCAAACTATAACAGTGATATAACTGAAACACTAAACGGCGTTAAAACCTTATCCAAATGAAACAAACTCTCCGCCATGCATTCGTCCTTCGTACACTCTTGTTTCTACTTCATATGCATATGGACAATTTAACCCTTTCCCACATGCAGACGCATTTTGACGTAATAGCAGAAGACGATTTTTGAAAACATTGTGGGGCATTGAAAACATTGAAAACATTCATGATGAGCAATATTTTCAATTAACAATTAAGCTATCTTTTATGGAGATTTTTCAGGTTTTTGTCACTCCGTTTTCAAATTCGTCTGCTGCAGATTTGCTGTATGGGGAAAGTGTTAAGGATATACTAAGTATATCCCGAACTTGTCTGGTTAAAATCAGTCGTTTCTAAACAAAATCTGTCGTTATTTAATTTAATATGTTTTCTTTAGTATAAGCTTAATTATTTTACTTTTGAAAACGTTGCGGCAAAAGTAGAAATTGCTCACAATGAAATTGTTTTCCTTTTGCCACAATGTTTTCATCTTTATTCAATAAGTATACTTTCAATTATACAGAGTTCCAATATTTTTGCAGATTGGTTGTAAGTGGGGAAAAGGCTTAATGGCAACAGACGTCAGTTTCCGCGGTTGATATATGGTGAAGGTGAGAGCGAATATTGAACGATTTGGGATAAAGAATCTAAAGCTATTCGCTAAAACGTGATTGATTTACCGAGTTGATTTCGTGCACGACGTATTGAATTATCTGTCCCAAGTACAACATTAGACTTACGTGACATTCCCCGCAGATGTTAAGTCAATTAGTTTGAGTGTATGTTGTCTTACGCCATTTTCAACAATTGTTCAGTTATATGTCATTGTGTTTCCTGGGGGTAAATCTCTATAATTTAATGGATAACCTATGACTAAAAGGGGAAAATATTGGGGCAAAAGGAGAAATCACTCGTTTTGAGCAATTTCTTCTTTTGTCACTATGTTTTCAAAAAGCCGTCTGCTGCAGAGGCGTCAGAAAGCGTCTATATGAGGGGAAGGGTTAATGATGAACAGTGTAATCAATATTGGCATACGCGCCGTCTGATCAGGATATACAATATATATAATCGCAAACCGCTTTGTATCAGCTTCTTATAACTGGTGTAGATTATTACAATACTTGAGAAACCCACAGGTTGATCTGAACCTGCACTATTTACAATTGCTAAACTAAATGTTTTCTTATGAAGATGCCTAAATCATTGAAAATGTTCTACACTTGTAGTAAAGTACTCTCTCTCTCTCTCAAATATAGATACCAGTTGACTTATTCGGATAAAAAATCTAAAGCTATTCGCTCAAACATGATTGATTTACTGGGTTTATTTCGTGCACGGCATATTGAATTATCTGTCCCAAGTACAACACTAGACTTACGTGACATTCCCCGCAGATACCAGTCAATTAGTTTGAGTGTATGTATAGTTTTACGCCATTTTCTACAATTGTTCGGTTATATGTCATTGTATTTCCTGTTGGCAAAATATGTTCGAAGTCGTCTGCTGTAGAATTGTCGTATGAGGGAAAGGGTTAAGGTTATAAAGTACATTAACGCAAAAACAGACCGATTTAGGAAAACGCATTTATCAATTCATAAAACATATAAAGTGCACGTTTTGTTCATGTATATGGTGTTTTTTACGCCGCTTTCAAAAGTATATCAGTCATATCAGATCGTTTCCTAGGTAATATACCGGTACTGCTGGTAAGCTTATATATATTACAGCGCACCAGTCGTAAGACTGTCCGCGAAACCCTGATCGGAAAGGAGGGAAGACGACCGGTGATCGAACCCGGGTGGTCTCCCGCTCTCGAGGCCGACGCGGTAACCACTTCACCACCGATGCGATATTGATTGATTGATTGATTGGGGTTTAACGCCGTTTTTAACAATTTCTCAATTATATCACGGCGGCCAGTTTCACCTACTCATGCAATTCCTGGTTTTCTCACACCAGTACTCCACACAACAATCTTCCCAAGCAACTGGCTGCTTTTCCACATAGACTTAGCCCTTGGTGGAAGACGAATGACGCATGTCGCATTGACTTTTGTCAATCGTCGGAAAGAAAGTTGGCCGAGCCGGGATTCGAACTCACAACCCCTGGATTGTCAGCCCGCGTCGCTACCGACTGAGCTGCCGGGGCTCGATATGGAGCGCATGTACTCGTATTTTATGATAAAGGAATCCGCCGTTTTCGAGTGCCGTTGTGTAAGGCAAATTTCCTAGCCTAGTACTGGTTAGTTTACCCAGGGATCATGAATAAGTGAACTGCCATCGTGATTTAGAAAAAGGCGTAAAACCCCAATAAAACAAATTAATCTTTATTGAGTGCACCATGGCATAAAAATGCAGGAACCTACCAATAAGATAAGACGGAATATAGTGTTGAACATCCTCGGTACCCAGGCTATTCATAAAATATATGATACCCTGGGCACATTGACTAGTAAAACTTCGTAAAGCATGCACCACGATTTCCTCCGTAACTACACTGTAAATTTCGTATCGCATGAGGTTTGTGTCATGCGGCCAATCAAACGGCTGCATTTCACCTCATAAATTATTCATCAGTACGAAACTTTTACAGCCAATTTGCCCAGGGTATCATATATTTTATGAATTGCCTGGGTACCGAGGTGAATAGCCTGGGTACCGAGGATGGTTGTTGAATTGCTCATTGACAATGCATTTTGTTCGCTGAGTAATAAACACAACATTTTTCTCACTAAGAGCAATTTCTCCTTCTAACAATGTTTCCAATACTTGTGTTTTGCGAAGGTGTTTAAAGTTGTCATTATTTACCCTTTCCCCCATATAGACGCTTTTTGACGCCTCTGCAGCAGACGGCTTTTGGAAAACATAGTGACAAAAGAAGAAACTGCTCAAAACGAGCAATTTCTCCTTTGGCCACAGTGTTTTCCACTTTTAGACATAGGTTATCCATTTAATTATAGAAACTTTCTATTTTTTGACAAAATATGTTCAAAGTCGTCTGATGCAGAATTGTCGTATGAGGGAAAGGGTTGATGAAAGCAGGGTATGACCATTTTTCTGAGGGAAACTTATAGCTGTAAGTGAATTATTAGTAGTAGCTAAAGTTATATATGTATATATTTAATATTACAGAATTATGCAAGCTTAGGTTGATAAAAAATTGGATGATAATATAATTTATCATAAGACAAGTTTAAATGTTGGACACTGATACCAACTGATACCAACTGATACCAACGTTGAGAATTCGCCTTTATCAAAGTAAACCGTATGAGAGATAACTGTTACCCTCTACCAATTTGAACAACTAAGTTATCCTAAAACTAAAGCCTTGATTTCACTATACTTAAGTAAAGTACCGAGGTTTGTAATGACTTTTGGAATCAGTATGGAAATAATGCTTCAGTTGTTTTAATGGGAAATTGTATGGACTGGAATTGCTGCTGTGGTGTTTTGAACAGTTAATAAACGATTAATATGTTGATTTATAATAGATATGTAAAGGGGAGGGTTAACCCCTTATCTATAAGGGTCCCCAAACAGGCAGATCAATTTTGTGTATATAGACTTTGCCCCATCGTAATGCTTTAAAGATTTACCATTTCCATTGTTAAAAATAGGTAAATCAGGATCAGAGTATTGCAGAATTTTTCTTAAAATGAAATATTTAAAGACAGAAAAGACATGCTTTGAACATTTGAATTTCAATATGTAACATTTATATTGATATATTCCCTTGTTGCAATGGTGGAAGATGTCGGACTATTCTATTATCAGCTCAACTGGTTTTAAAGATAACCTGTGTTCCTCCTTTTTTGCCAACTTGGACTAGTCCTGATAGGTGACATATCAAAGTCTAAAGTTGAGAGCAGAGCACATGCCTCCAGCCCTTATAACTGTCAGTCCACAGTGCTTCTCCACATTCGGCTCTGATCAGTCACCAGTAAAGGTCAGGGAAAACCTGTTGCTTGTAATATGTGCTCTGAGCTGACTTAAGAAGGACTTGATTATGAAATTGCATTATCTACTTTGTAAATTATTGCAACTAGAGGAAGTTGGCCAAGATTTAAACTGGTACAGCTTGATAGGTTTGACTTTTAAAATTTAATTTTTATTCTTTCTTAATTTTGCTAAAGTTTTTTTTCATCGTCTAATTTATGTACATAGATAGAATCTTATTAATACAAGATTTAAATTATGTACAATTTGTTTATTACTTTGTCTGTAAATGGCAATGTTTGTCTCAAAATTAGACTAAACATTGCTTACTTCAATGTTAATTAAAATTTTCATTTTTGTTAAAATAGGAAAATTTAAAAATATTTAAAAATCTTCAGTTTCTTTCCACTAAACTTGTCAATAAAGTTTCTTTTGAATATTATATTTTTTTTATGTAAAATACAATTATTTACAGGCAGATTTTAAAAATCTAAATGGTGAGCTGTTCATAGAGGGAAGTTTAAGGCATGTCTGTTGGTTGGAAGGTTTGATCTTCGCAGTGGAAGATTTTGCCAGATCTAACTCTTCCGTCTCACTGGCATGCCTGCAACAAGTTGTGCGGGTTAGGTCTGTGGTTGGACATATTCTACTATAGCACTCTGCATACATTCACACATTTACACTTGCAACTATTCAAATTACTTAGATTTACTTGACATGGCTAATTGCTATCATACAACTGTGCACTAAAATTACAATATACAAGCAAAGCAAGCAATTGAAATAACAATAAGATTAACACAGTATGTGTTTAATGTCTACTCGTTCATAATTTGTAGACAAGTATCTTTAACTCTTTCAGCGCCGAATTGTTTAAATTAGACTCTTCCATGTTAAAAATTGGGCGTCTCCATTTCTCATATAATACACTTTTGGACAATTTTGATAACTAAAAGGCAAACAATGCTGATTTCAGGTGAGACAGCTCGTTACGAGCTGACTTGCCTGAATCAGTATTGTTTGTAAAAACCTGAATATTGCCTTTGGCGCTGAAAGAGTTAAGAGTTCTCAATTTAACTGTTGTGTCTTCGCTTTATCTGCTTTCGAAAATAACTGAGAGGTCTAAAAAAGACATGGCGGAAATAT
Source organism: Serripes groenlandicus (assembly GCA_031761405.1). Classification (NCBI taxonomy): domain Eukaryota; kingdom Metazoa; phylum Mollusca; class Bivalvia; order Cardiida; family Cardiidae; genus Serripes; species Serripes groenlandicus. The sequence continues at coordinate 178,752,492 of JASEVX010000001.1, read as the reverse complement.
TACATTGATTCAGGGTTTTTAAGCAGTTTTGCTTTACTGGAATATTTTTAAGAAACGTTTATGCTCCAAGGATGTCAAAGGGGATATAGTTAACGGTGTATGTCTACTTTTTATTGGGACTGTGAGAGCAGCATCTATACCAACTTGTGCTTCCATGCAGTTGGATCTGGTACTTCCCTGTTCACTATCTTGTAATATAAGCATTCTGGAGAGCAGTTAAAATCAATAGCGGACTATAAAAGAATGCAGTTTGATCATAATTGCAATTGATTTTAATCTTTTTCCCACCTACTAGAAATTTGCAGCGCAGACACATTTCGCAAAAAATAATCGAAATCCTAATTATTGAAAGCGTTGTTATTGAATATAATTGCTTTGCGCAATTTCTACTTTTGTTATGATGTTTTCAAAAGTTGTCTGTATGTGGAAAAAGTGTTAAAATTGCCGAAGGTTCGTTTTCCTTTAGATGCTGTTACGGTTGAATTCAAGTATGAATCTGATGAATTGTTTGATTTTTGGATGGTTGTCGCCGCGATATAACTGAAATGTTGTTAAAAATGGCGTGAAACCCCAATAAAATAAAACAAAACCTTTATGATTAATGAACTTGTCTGGAATATGATAACTACACGATATAGTCGTTTGTAGACAAAGCTGGTCGTTATTTAAGGGCACAACATGCCAATATCCGCGGATGATATATGGTATAGGGAGGAATATTGAACGAATTGTATAAAAAATCTAAAGCTATTCCTTCGTATGTGATTGATTTACTAGGTTGATTTCGTGAACGGTGTATTGAATTGTCTGTTCCAAGGAACAAAATGAGACCCATTTTCTTCATACATCAATTTTATATCCCACTTATATATAACCGTTCTGTATGCTTAAATTTCATACAGCATGCTTCAGCATCGGATTAGTTATAATCATTATCATACTTGATCAAATTCGAACGCAGTCTTGATTTTACCCTTTCCCTCATACGACAATTCTGCAGCAGACGACGACTTTGAAAATATTTTGTCAAAAAATAGAAAAATCTCTATAATTGAATGGATCACCTATGACTAAAAGTGGAAAACATTGTGGCAAAAGGAGAAATTGCTCATTTTGAGCAATTTCTTCTTTTGTCACTATGTTTTCAAAAAGCCGCCTGCTGCAGAGGCGTCAAAAAGCGTCTATATGAGGGAAAGGGTTAAGACACAGATAGATTCTCATCACGAAAAATGTTCTAAGAGTTCGATAAACATGTACTGTGAAAACTAATTGACATGGCACAAGGGGTAAGCATTAACATTGTCGGACACCAACGATTGTTGACTCCCCAATACGCTCCAGCAAAAACACGTTTGATTGGTCGAATAAATAAAAAATAACCGCGTTTGATTGGTCGAAAGAAACATCCATAATGTAAACAAACGTGGGTGTCCGATGATGATGATGAATTAGGAGGACCATTGTACTCGAAAATAGAAAAGGTCATGTCTCAATTGGGATCTTTTTTCTAAATATAGACCACCTTAGAGTATTTGTACGAACACTCATGTATCAACTTATTTCCGAATGAAAAGGTTTTTGAATGATGACGTCAAGAGTCAAAGGTCAATAAATATTCACATTATCCTGATTTGAGAAATTTGGTCTGCAGCGGCTGCTGCTCCCCTCTCGCTGTGCCAATATTCTTTCCAATGACTGACCAGAACTCATTGTGACTAGCGTCAATCACCATTATACAATTGGCAAACATTTCTACATTGAAACGCTGTGTGAAGTGGCCGCCGTGATGGAACTGAAATATGGGTTGAATGATGACGTAAAAACTCCACGGTAAATAAATCTTCAAACGGCGTGACAGCTCAATCCATCACACAAATGTAGCAGACGACTTTGAATGCATATAGACAAACATATAAAGCAATATGTACTCATGAAGGTTTTAATCATTGAATAGCGTTGAAAACATTGTGGCAAGAGGAGAAATTGCTCATCATGAGCAATTTCTCCTTTTGTCACAATGTTTTCAAAAGTCGTCTGCAGCAGATGCCTCATAATGCGTCTGTAAGTGGGGGAACAGGGTTAACACTATCGCAAAGCGTAATAAAGGAAAAGCCGCTATTCAATGGTAAAATATGCCAATATGTGGCGTTGATATAAAGCCTCTATAGCGAGGAGTATTGAGCGAGCGATGTCGAAATGTAGGAAAAGAATGTCCGCCCCCATCGGCAGTCAATTTACAGAATTGCGCATATAGGATTGCGGAATTGTGATACTCCGACAGGTATCAAATTCAAAATGCAAATGCCAACCCAATGACATTGACATATCTGGATGCATTGCGGATGAGGTGTGAGGAAAACCGCGAAAATCCCCCCCTGATAATTTTTCAAAGAATAAAGACGATAATTCTGCTTAGAATATCCAGACCAATCCCGAACCTGTACTGTTCTGGTCATAATACAGCTCTACACAGTAACATTTCACTTTAATTACGAGCCGCGGAAAGAGAGTATGGGTCTTATTGCATCTGTGCACATCTGTACTTGGATGAGCCTGTGTAACCACGCATGTTCAGCAGTGTTCGTTCGATGTCGATGAATAATAACGAAATTCCTGGAGTAACTTTTAGGTCAGATGGAAGCAATTCATTTTCTATTAGAAACCATTATAGCGTTTAGAGCTATGGCTTTTTCCCAACAGCCCAAATAACCCAGAAACCTATACAAAATCATTACTGTCCAATGGGAGACAACTTCAGTCTTATGAATTCATCTGAAATCCCCTGGACAAAATTGTCTGCCCGGCGATTCGAATTGCTTCCCTTTGATCTTTAACGACCTTTAATATCATGTCTTCTCATCAAAGCAACAACAACAACCGAAATGCAAGGGAGATAACTCCCAATTTCTTATTACACAGTGGACAGTATCGAATTTTCAATAAATCGAGTGGACAGTTTACTCTTTGTAAACCAGTCTTCAATGTAAGCATGTATATGTATTATTGAATATAGTTGTTGAATTAACATTTTTCACACGTTGTCTTGACTTGATATTTGTTTTGTATGTTATCATATTCATATGTATGTAACTAGAAACTTTGTAAAGCTGGGGTTCAAACTCACGAGCTTAATCGACAGCCCGCATCAGACTAAGCTACCGGGGCTCGTCTTACGCCAAATCAAACAAATAACTACGTTTGATTGGTCGCATGAATAACAATAACCGCGTTTGATTGGTCGAAAGGAACATCCATTATGTTTGACAACAAACTAAAGGGAAAACTCATTTTACATAAACCAACAAATATTGAGATATAAATCTCTCTAAACTACAGAGATATATCTCTTTCATAAATATCTATCTTAAATATGAAGATATCTCTCTAAATCAGCGATCTCTCTCTCTCTCTAATTTATCGAGATATCTCTCAAACATGATCCAAATTAGAGAGATATATCTTTAAGTTAAAGAGATATCTACATAACTTAGAAACACATATCTCTTTATAACAAATATATCTATCTATACAACAGATATATCTCTCTAGGTTAGAGAGTTATCTTTAAATCGAATACAAAAAAAAGTCTTTATAGCAAAGATATATATCTATACTACAGATATATATCTCTAGGTTAGAGAGATATCTTTAAATCGAATACATTGTAAAACGGCTTGCCATAACAGCTGAGCGTAACACAATTCCCGGCCAAATGTTGGCGGACGCATAAAACTATCTAAAGCTATTCCCTCACACGTGATTGATTTACTGAGTCAATTTCTTAGACGATGTATTGAATTGTCTGTCTCCAGTACAAAATTAGACACATTGGCCTTTCTTTACCGTCAGGAATGTTCAAAATGTCTCTCTTTTCCATCTTTGTCTGACCCCAAGTCGAGGCTTTAATCCTTTATATACAGCGAATACTGTATAAAAAGACCAATCATGGGGAGGCAACATTCTGGTCTTTGGTTTACAGGTGGTCTTTAACTGCAGTGTCATTTATGCAGATATTGAGTACTTGTAAAACTAATTACGTGGTTGTTATAGCCAGGGAATTGCTATTCCAAGGTGTGTTTTATCACAGGTTTAACTCTACATTAGAGATGCAGTTTGCGATACTTCGCACTTTGTTGCATCTGTGTATTACAAGAGAGTTTGTTTTATCGGGGTTTTACGCCGCTTTCAACATTATTTCAGTTATATCACGGCGACAGTTCACTTATTCATGATCCCTGAGTAAACAAACCAGTACTAGGCTAGTAGAAAATGTGCCTTGCCCAAGGGCACTCCACCATGACCGTAGTAGCCGACTGAGGATCGAACCCGGGACACCCCGTTTTAAATCCCTGACGCTAACAACTCGACCACAGAGGATTCCGTATTACAAGAGAGAGAAGCGGTGATGATCGAGCGTTGCAGCACTGTGAGATAGATTTCTTTGGACAGAAAAAAAAAAAAAAAAAATTCCTAATGTCGTCTGTTGCCATTGCCAATGCGTCAAAATGAGTCTGCTTGTGGGAACTTTGTTAACTGACTTTACAAACTCTAGCTGAAGTGATACGATTGTGATATTGTTTCAAAAGGAAGCGTTCATCACGCTCCAGTTGTCAACGTCACATTGCTCGATCCGGTTGTTCGTGACGTGACACTGCACGATCCAGTTGTCAAAGTAACGTTGTTATATTTAGCACTGTCGCTATGCGTACTTTATGGTAACAATAAAACGCCCTCTAACCTCGATATTGATCATTAAGGACGCAAAGCAAACTACGTGTACGGAACGCGTAAAATAACGACTTAGAATACAATTGTCGGGTTTACAGAAGAAAGTTAGTTATGTAGTTACATTGTAGCAGTCCTCTATCTGTTTCAACGATTGGGACTTTGGGGTATATATCCCCCGTCCGTCTGTCAGCACCTCCGCCCGTCTTAATGAGTGCACGTTCAGGGGTCTTAGGTGGTATGCATCGTACAACAGAAAACGACATATTTATTCCGTAACCACTTTATTCCATTGTTTCTTAGCTACGGGGATATCTTTTAAATAGGAGGGTATCGCTTTTAAACCTTTTCCCTCATATAGACGCTTTCTGACGCCTCTGCAGCAGACAGCTTTTTGAAGACATAGTGAGAAAAGAAGAAATTGCACAAAACGTGCAATTTCTCCTTTTGCCACAATGTTTTCCACTTTTTGTCATAGGTTATCCATTCAATTATGGAGATCTTCTATGTTTTGACAAAATACGTTCAAATTCGTCTGCTGCAGAATTGTCGTATGAGGGAAAGGGTTAAAAGAGAATTAGAGATATCTCTCCCTAAGTTAGAGCGACATCAAACTTGAGAAATATCTCTCGAAAACAGGGATAAGTCTCTCTATAATAATCTATATCTCTTTAATAACATACATATATGTTGACTTCTTATTAAGACAAACATCGTTTTTACGAATAAATGTGTTATTATGTACATACGTAAGGTCAAGGGGTTGTGAGTTCGAATTCCGGCTCGGCCAACATTCTTTTCGACGTTTGACAAAAGTCATTGCGACATGCGTCATTCGTCTTCCACCAATGGGCTAACAGTCTATGTGGAAAAGCAGCCAGTTGCTTGGGAAGATTGTTATGTGGAGCACTGGTGTGAGAAAAAACAGGAAACACATCCGTAGGTGAACTGGCCGCCGTGATATGACTTGAGAAATTGTTAAAAACGGCGTTAAACCCCAATCAATCAATCAATCAACAGACCAATACACCGTCCAAGAATTCCTCTGAGTGAATAAATCACGTATGTGGGAACATCTTTAGATGTTTATCTATATCGTTCAATATTCAAACCCTGTACTGTATATCAACCGCGGAGATTGGCATATTTTACCATTAAATATCGATATGAATTGTCTAGAGAAGGCAAAATCCTATTTTCATCGTATTGCAGACAACTTCAGGGAGATAACATGTATATTACTATCTGATGTTTGTACAACAAGTCATACCAAGAGCGTTCCAAGGAAACACATGTCTATAGCCTGTCATTAATTCACTAAATTAAAGTGCCACGGACAGACGAACGAACGGACGAACTCATGGAAGTGTACTTGTGGGGTTATTTCCTTTGATGTTTACTTGTGGGGTGCACCCCACAAGTATGCAATTCATTCCGTAATTAACCCCCTTTAACGGAATGAATAACATTAATATGCAAATGAGATACCTATTATAAAAAATAAAAAATAACTATTTATCTAAGTGTCTTTATAAGGGTGGTGGGTGGCCTTCAGGAAAAACACGCACCCCACAAGTACTCTCTCATGCGGACAGAGACCGCCGTACTAAAAGACGGACGGCATACGACGAGAACGTGACTCATAAATGTCGCCCTACCATGGCAGGCATGCGACATCAACATGAGCTTAATCATCTGACAATACATCTGACAATACATCTGACAATACAAGCAGGTATCTGTTAATAATGGAGCAGAGCTCTAGATAAGGGGCGTTTTGCATTTTCTAAAATCCTTATTTGACCATCTAACCCTATGTTGTGGGTACTCAAAGGAATCGTCTCAGTGAGACGATTCTTTTGAGTTTCCACAACATAGAGTTTGCTTTAATAATAAGAGAGATGTTGTGGAGAAAAGAGCTGAATACCCCTCCTTATCTGGACCTCTGATGGAGGTTTAGATCAGCCTGCATGTCTTTTTAGTTTGATCAGGGTTTTACCCGTTTCACAGGAAGCTGCTTGAACAAGGCATTATAAGTGACTTGCTTTGTGTGCAGATGTTGGTCAAATGCTATCATGTATAATATTTCAGCGACGGTACAGGAAAACCTTCACCAAAGTATTTTGGACATGAACTTAATTTTAGAGATGTAACGCTTTCAGTTAGACAACGGGCGTAGTTCACAGCTTGTTAAAAGGCTTCTTTGTTCAATATTTACAATATCTTATGTCGATGCTGAGTATGTTAATAATACATAAAAGACAGTCCTGCAATCAGTTATACATCGCGATCAGAGCGCAACCAAAGGCGTACTAATGAAAACAATATCAGGAAGGAATTGAGAAAAATAAAGAAAGGAAGAAATATAGACAAAAAGAAAGAAAGGAAGAAATATAGACAAAAAGAAAGAAATAAGGTACATAATGGAAGATATCTTCTAAGCATGTTTTATAATTCATGTATTCTGTCTTGGTATAACACGGACATATATAAACCAGGTGCATATGCCCTTGGTTGAAATAAAAGCTGGCTAACCGTGTTTCTTGATCATGGAAACGTTTGTATTACTATCATTAAACTGTGCAAATCATTAGCGATGTGATATCAACGTTAAACATGTTAAGAAATGAATGCCGCAAAACACAACCATATTGTATCCTTACGCCAGAAGACCATATTTCACCAACTATCTAGAACATAAATTTCAACATCATGTATCATAAATCATTTAAAATATCAACTAGAAATATCACTGAAGGTAATGAATACCCCCCAGCTGGTGCCTGACAATATACATATGTATGAGAAATTCAAGGGGCGATAATTCATTTAAAAATAATTCCAGTGCACAACTAGGCTTGGTATCAATCATTCTTGTGAAGTTATATTGAATTCTGACCAAGGGTTGCTGAGAAATAGTTTTCACAAGAAATGTCCACAGATCAACGGACGGACAAACAAACAAACAAACCGACCGACCGACCGACAAGCGTGACTCCTATATAGCCCCCATTAACTATGTATCTGGGAGTATAATGACAATATACACATATGTATAAACCATGGCGACAGAACGCATATTAATGATCACTGGGTGAATCAGTAACCATTACTAGACTAGGAAATGGAGAATGTCCAAGGGTACTGCACCATGAGCGCCGCCAGCTCTTACAGACCAGAACAGAACAGAAGTTTATTAAAATATATTCATAAATGTATCTTGTTAGATACACAAAATATTTACATGACATAAATGAGCCGTTCCACGACAAAACCAACATTGTGGACTCTGCGTAAAGTATCGACCTGGATCAGCCTAAGCATGCCGCGCAGGCTAATCCAGACGGACACTTTTCACCTTCTGTGGAGTTTCTGTATTAGGAATCATTACTCTATACCTCTATCCCCGCGAGACGGAATGTGTCGGCCTGGATCAGCCTGTGCAGATTGCGCAGGCTGATCTGGGTCGATACATTACGCAGGGACCATACTGTTGGTTTTCTCGAGGAACGGCTAATAGCATCACGTGATAAACAATTGATACCGACACTTTTTGTTATCTGTTGACAAGTTCAGAGGAGAATGAACAGAAATTCCAAATTTCATTAATACAGTTTTACAATAACATAAAAAGAGACAATGGTGAGTACTGGGATTAATTATAAAAGAGAGAACCAGAACGTCTTTTTTTTCTAAATCAAATAATGTCTTGGCCTGTTGTTGGTTTTTATTTCATAAAACGCCAAAAGCAAGTGTTAACAAAACATCAACTTTCTGCATGTTTTTCATCAATTCTCGGATATCATAAATCATCTGGAGGGCGCCGTTTGGTCGCTGGGGAAACCACATTCCGGTGAATGTATTGTCATAGAAGTACTTCTTTGTGAAAATAACGACTCTTTTCGAGTTTTTGCCTTTTTGCAATGTAATAGTGCAATCGCCAAAAACTAAATAACACCATCTTTATATGTACTTGCAATGTAAAAGAGCAATCGCAAAAAAACTTAATAATAAATAAATAAAAACTAAATAACACCATCTTTATATGTACACTAGCTTAAAATATGCGTTTTCTGCAATAATTTCACAGCAAATCATGTAAAAAAAAGCTAGACACAATTTGTTCGTCTAATAAATTAAATTTATATCGTGGTAAAACTGTTATTGGACGTATTATGATATACAAAATATAATCATTACAATAAGGATTGTGACTTAAGGACGCTAAATAAAAAAGGCAGCCACAGTCTGACCCTTGTTTGAGCCGTCAGAGCCGGCTAAATGGGTCTGAAGTATGGGAGTCAATGCAACTCTTGAGCTCCAGCAGGACGGGTGGTATGTAATATCATATGTGATATATCATATCTTATATATGAGCCGTTCCACGAGAAAACCAATATTCTGGACTCTGCGTAAAGTATCGACCCGGATCAGTCTAAGCATGCGGCGGCGGATAACCCCGGACAGACACTTTTCGCCTCTTATTGATTTCTGATTCAGGAATCATTACTATTTACCTCTATCTCCCGGAGACGGAATGTGTCGGCCCCGATTAGCCTGCGCGGACTGCGCAGGCTGATCTGGGTCGATACATTACGCAGATGCCATAATGTTGGTTTTCTCGTGGGACGGCTCATATAGTTTTATCTCTATGTAAATATAGGTTGTTTGGGACCAATATCACAGTCCCTGCCCTCCGCAGTATGACATTAGCTCTTGAAAGCGGCATACCCAAAACTAAAAAATAGTGTATTTATTTACGGAATACAAATTGTAGTAGCGGTATACAGAAAACATGGAAGAGCTTCCGACGCGGTCAACGTATGAATAACACATCATTACATGTTATTCCTTCTGCTACACTTTCCTAACAACATTAAAATAGTGATCAACATTTTGAATTGTTGAAACTTCTGCAAATATTGCTAATAGTGAAAAACAAATTAAGTACAAAATAGTTCAAAATTATTCATGAAGTAAATACTGATAAACAATCCATTGAAAGTTATTAAAATGTACAATATTTGACTTACCGGGTGTGATTACCCAGTAAAAATGATTTGATTGATTGATTTGGGTTTAACGCCGTTTTTAACAATTTCTCAGTCATATCACGTTGGCCAGTTCACCTAAACACGTATTTCCTGGTTTTCTCACACCAGTACTCCACACAACAATCTTCCCAAGCAACTGGCTGCTTTTCCACATAGACATAGCCCATTGATGGAAGACGAATGACGGATGTCGCATGCAGCATCAGCGATCAATATTTAGATGTTTATTGTTCTGGAAAGTGAAATGTCTACTCTAATTTTATCCCAAATTTATGATCTTAATATTTCAAGACAACTTTTGAAACGTTTTAAAATTTTGACTATATTATCTAAAATCTGGAATTCAGCACCTTTAAGTAAGGTGGGAACGCAATCCAGCATTCATGTTTTACAACAAACTCTAATCAACTTAAACTCAATTTCATTCGGCAAAAGTAAATGATTATAGTGACAATATGAGTTACTGACCAACAACACTTAAGCAGTCACGCGAGAAAACCAACATTATGGTATCTGCGTAATGTATCGACCCAGATCAGCCTGCGCAGTCCGCGCAGACTGATCAGGGCCGACACATTCCGTCTTAGGGGGGGGGGGGGGGGGGGGGGCAGAGGTATAGAGTAATGATTCCTGAAACAGAAAATCCACAGGAGTCGGAAAGATTCTGTCCGGGTTAGCATTGCACGGCATGCTTAGGCTGATCCGGGTTGATACTTTACGCACGCAGAGTCCACAATGTTGGTCTTCTCGCGGGACGGCTCAAAATGTTGTCAAAAACGAAATATTAAGCCATTATAATCATGAAAACAAAAATAAAATGATGATTTACGCTCTTAAGTATTACTCAGAGTTTGGTAACGTTGGCTGAATCGGAGCCAGGATCTTCGCTGGAGCTAAAGGGCCGAATGTCGGTTTTCGTGAATCAACGTGTACACTGGGAGAGTCTTGGAGGAAGCATCTCATTGCAAATAACGATTTGATGTGTCTGTTATGAGTCTTGACAAAGGGTGGAAGGTCGGTTTTCCCTCGACGTGAATCAACGTGTACAATGGGAGAGTCTTGGAGGAAGCATCTCATTGCAAATAACGAGTTGAGGTGGCTGTTATAAATCTTGACAAAGGGCGGAAGGTCGGTTTTCCCTCGACGTGAATCAACGTGTACAATGGGAGAGTCTTGGAGGAAGCATCTAGTTGCAAATAACGATTTGAGGTGTCTGTTATGAGTCTTGACAAAGGGTGGAAGGTCGGTTTTCCCTCGACGTGAATCAACGTGTACAATGGGAGAGTCTTGGAGGAAGCATCTCATTGCAAATAACGAGTTGAGGTGGCTGTTATAAATCTTGACAAAGGGCGGAAGGTCGGTTTTCCCTCGACGTGAATCAACGTGTACAATGGGAGAGTCTTGGAGGAAGCATCTAGTTGCAAATAACGATTTGATGTGTCTGTTATGAGTCTTGACAAAGGGCGGAAGGTCGGTTTTCCCTCGACGTGAATCAACGTGTACAATGGGAGAGTCTTGGAGGAAGCATCTCATTGGAAATAACGAGTTGAGGTGGCTGTTATAAATCTTGACAAAGGGCGGAAGGTCGGTTTTCCCTCGACGTGAATCAACGTGTACAATGGGAGAGTCTTGGAGGAAGCATCTAGTTGCAAATAACGATTTGAGGTGTCTGTTATGCGTCTTGACAAAGGGCGGAAGGTCGGTTTTCCCTCGACGTGAATCAACGTGTACAATGGGAGAGTCTTGGAGGAAGCATCTAGTTGCAAATAACGATTTGAGGTGTCTGTTATGCGTCTTGACAAAGGGCGGAAGGTCGGTTTTCCCTCGACGTGAATCAACGTGTACAATGGGAGAGTCTTGGAGGAAGCACCTCATTGCAAATAACGAGTTGAGGTGTCTGTTATAAATCTTGACAAAGGGCGGAAGGCCGTATTTCCCTCGACGTGAATCAACGTGTACAATGGGAGAGTCTTGGAGGAAGCATCTCATTGCAAATAACGAGTTGAGGTGTCTGTTATAAATCTTGACAAAGGGCGGAAGGTCGGTTTTCTCTCGACGTGAATCAACGTGTACAATGGGAGAGTCTTGGAGGAAGCACCTCATTGCAAATAACGAGTTGAGGTGTCTGTTATAAATCTTGACAAAGGGCGGAAGGCCGTATTTCCCTCGACGTGAATCAACGTGTACAATGGGAGAGTCTTGGAGGAAGCATCTCATTGCAAATAACGAGTTGAGGTGTCTGTTATAAATCTTGACAAAGGGCGGAAGGTCGGTTTTCTCTCGACGTGAATCAACGTGTACAATGGGAGAGTCTTGGAGGAAGCACCTCATTGCAAATAACGAGTTGAGGTGTCTGTTATAAATCTTGACAAAGGGCGGAAGGCCGTATTTCCCTCGACGTGAATCAACGTGTACAATGGGAGAGTCTTGGAGGAAGCACCTCATTGCAAATAACGTTTTGATGTGTCTGTTATGAGTCTGCCAATGGGCCGCGGTACCATTTTAAAGAACGCAAAGAAGAGCGACGAAGAGCCGCGCTACCATTACAATGAACGTAGAGAGGAAGCGACAAAAGCGACACAACTGTGGATTAGTTTTTGCCAATCATCGTTCCCACAAAAATATCATTCCAATCTTTTCCGCTTAATTTTCACGGTGCCTTTATGATCGGAATATTTCTTTATTTTGTATTAACTAAAAACACTTATTATATAACCTATAAAAAGACGCCTTTTCATTGGATAAAAAGCAATTTTTTAGAAAAAATATCTAGCGATATTGACCGTTTTTTTCTGATATTGACCAGTTTTATAAATAGTAACAGGGGAAGACCGGGGAATCCCACGAGCCGCCTATTAATATCCTTCGCCTTTATACGTACGCTACGGAATTTTCCGAGGCGCGTTCCGAATGACCACGGAAACTTCCGAGTGGTCATTCCGGTGACGTATTTTTTTTTAAATGACGTCGTGCATTACCAACATTTTAGACGCGTGTTTTAGACTGTTATCATAAACGTACTGTTATCATGAGACAGAAATACAACATACAACAGAAATGTTCCTTGAGTGGTCCTCTGTTTTCTTTTAAGTTGATCAATATCAAAACGATATGATAAATTGAGGGTTATACAATAAAACAGTTATGGGCTTTTCAGCTGTTATACATGATGTTGATATGTACCAAAAAATCATTATTGACCTCGGCTATCGCCTCGGTCAATAATGATTTTTTTGGTGCATATCACATCATGTATAACAGCTGAAAAGTCCATAATTGTATATTATCCCACATTCAATAAATCTGCGGCAGACGACTTTGAAAACATTTGGTATTTTTTTTTTGAAAAACTCATTAAAAAGGGAATTGTTATTTCTGAAAAGAGTGATAAAATAAAGCACTGTGGCAAAATGAGATATTGCTCATCATGATCAATTTCTACTTTTGTTACAATGTTTTCAAAAGTCGTTTGCAGCAGATGCGTCGAAATGCGCCTGCAATTGGAACAGGATTAATAATGGTGGTTTCTGTAAATTGTGTTGAGTCTTGGAGCACGAGCGTTTACAAGTTTTCCTTTTGGGTTTCGTCTTGCCCGGATGACAACTAATACGCGTTCATTAAATATAGCGTGAGATAGCGTTTGCTTATTATTAAAAAATACAGTCAATATTTTTCAAAAGTAGCTGCGATTTGATGTGTTGATTATTCTTGACCGTCCGCTTACGTCACAATTAAGAGAACGCATTATACGAGTATATATGAGCCGTCCCGCGAGAAAACCGAAATCATGGTCTCTGCGTAATGTATCGACTCAGATCAGCCTGCGCAGTCCGCGCAGACTGATCCGGATCGACACATTCCGTCTCTGGGGGATAGAGGTATAGAGTAATGATTCCTGAAACAGAAAGTCCACAGGAGGCGAAAAGTGTCTATCCGGGTAAGCCTGCGAGGCATGCTTAGGTTGATCCGGGTCGATACATTACGGAGTCCTCAATGTTGGTTTTCTCGCGGGACGGCTCAATTATAATCAAAATTTTAAGAATCAAAATTGGAAATCAGGACTGGAAAACTATGCCGGAAAAGAAAACATTTGCTTTCGATGACTTTCTCCTATATACTCTATCGACTTTCTCCGCGGACAGTTCTCTCAACGAAGGGATTACATACTTTGTATTGAAATCTGCACCGGGGGCACTGGTTCAACCTTTCAAGACAAATAACATACATAGCCGCGAACTCGATTTCGTAATTGTCAATTTAAATACCCAGGACAAAACATAGTCCCTAGAACTACAATACTTACCTCCCATGGCAGCCATTTTGATAGGCAAAAATTAGATAACAGGGGCGTAGCTTTGCAATAATCAATGTGTAGGCCGTCTCGTAAAAAAAATCAACATTGTGGACTCTGCGTAAAGTATCGACCCGGATCAGCCTAAGCATGCCACACAGGCTTACCCTGATAGGCACTTTTCGCCTTCTGTGGATTTTCTGTTTCAGGAATAACTACCCTATACATCTATCCCCCCTAAGACGGAATGTGTCGGCCGGATCAGTCTGCGCGGACAGCGCAGGCTGATCTGGTCGATACATTACGCAGATGTCTATCGCCGCAGCTGCATTTTGGGGCACTTTGAGAAAAAATGTGTAGGCACGTGCCTACAATGCCTAAAGGGACCTACGCCCCCTGGATATAATTAAATTAAACAAGAGCTGTTTGAGGACAGCGCGCTCGACTATTCCACTGCTTATTAGTTACTGAGATAATGTAGTTGCATGCACCTTAACCATAATTTCTTAAAGGGTGATTGTTTGCATTTTATACAGGATAGAGTTATCTAACTTGATTATTTACATATGTGTGATGGTTGGGAAGGGTTGTAAAACGTTTCAATGGGATACATTAAGTAGTTACTAAGATATGGTATAGTAATGTAGTTGCACGCAAAACTTTAACCAGAATTTTTGAGTCATAAAAGGGACATAACTTGCATAAAATGCAGGATAGAGTTATCTAACTTGATACTCTACATAGGTGTGATAGTTGGGTAGGGTTGTATAAAGGTTCAATGCAATGCATAAAGTAAATACTGAGATATGGACTCTTAATTTAGTTGCACGTACAACTTTAACCAGAATTTCAAAGTAGAATAAAGTCATAATTTACATTAGATGCATGCTATAGAGTTATCAAACGTAATTATCTCTAAAGGGGCGGTAGTTGGAAAGCATTGTAGAAAGTTCAATACAATGCTTCAAGTAGTAACTGAGATATGGACTCTTAATGTAGTTGCACGCAAACTTTAACTAGAATTTCTAAGTAAAAAAGGGCCATAACTTGCATGAAATGCAGGATAAAGTTATCTTACTTGATAATCTACATAGGTGTGATAGTTGGGTATGGTTGTTTATAGTTTCTCTTAATCTATTTGCACGCAAAACTTTAACAAGAAGTTCTAAGTAATAAAGGGCTATAACTGGCATAATATGTGGGATAGAGTTATCTTATTTGATAATATACATTGGTGTGATCGTTGGGTTTCCAGAAACAAAATAATTTTAAAAATCTAATGAAGTAATACTGAGAAATGGCAAAGTAATAGCTCTAAGTACAGAAAGGGGCAGAACTCTACAGAGTTGTATGACTTGCTGCAGTTGTCTATATTGTCATTAGAAACAAGAGGTGCCAAATGTCACAAAATACGCCCGTCCTATCTTTTTGAGACCAAGTATAGTGATAATTGGTTGTACGTCAGGCAAATTTAGAGAGCAGACATTGTTGATATTGTTTTGGCCATTTTGAGGGATATAACTGTGGAGTGCCTAAGATAACGTGGTTAGTTATCGAACCTGATCAATATATTCTACCCATCAACATATTGTCTAAAATGGTGATGATCAAATACAATCACTCAAGTGATATGGCTGATTATAGCACTTGTCCGAGATATTATACCCATACACATTCTGACTAAATTTGGTGATGATTGGACAAAAGCTTCAAAAGTTATTGATCGGACAATACCTATTTGAGGTAATTTCTATAATTAAAGGGGAATAACTCTCGATTGACCACAGCGATATGGCTGGTTATAGAACTTGTCCGAGATATTATGCTAAAAAGCATTTTGACGAAATTAAGTGGTGATTGGACCAGGGGTTTCTAAAGTTATTGAGAAGACAAGATCAATTTAAGATAATTTCTATAATTAAAGGGCAATACTTAAAGGGCAATAACTGAATAAGTGACTATAGCGATATGGCTAGTTATCGAACTTGTCCGAGATATTATGGCAATTCACATTTTGACAACATTTTGTGATGATTGGACAAAGGCTTAATAAGTTATAGGGCTAACAAGACCAATATAAGGTAACTTCTATAATTAAAGGGCAATAACTCTCGATTGACTAAAGTGATATGGCTAGTTATCGAACTTGTCCAAGATATTATGCTAATACACATTCTGACCTAATTTGGTGATGATTGGACAAAGGCTTCTAAAGTTATTTAGCTGACAAGACTAATTTTAGGTAGTTTCTATAATTAAAGGGCAATAACTATTAATTGACTATAGCGATATGACTAGTTATTGAACTTGTCTAAAATATTATGCCAATACACAATCTGATAAAATTTGGTGAAGATTGGACAAAGGCTTCTTAGTTATTTAGTTGACAAAAGACAAATTTTCAGTAGTTTCTATAATTAAAGGGCAATAACTCTTGATTGACAGAAGCGATATGGCTAGTTATCGAATTTGTCCAAGACATTATCCCAATACACATTTTGACAAAATTTGGTGATGATTGGACAAAGGCTTCTTAAGTTATTCAGCTGACAACCAATTTAAGGTAATTTCTATAATTAAAGGGCGATAACTCTTGATTGACCGAAAGCGATATGGCTAGTTATCGAACTTGTCCAAGATATTATGCTAATACACATTCTAACCAAATTTGGTGATGATGGGACAAAGGCTTCTCAAGTTATTTACCTGACAACATACTGGACACCAACCGCCCGCCCGTACGCCGCAGGTAAAACTATAATACGATCCGTTTTTTTCAAAACGGGCGTATAAAAAATATGCCAGGACATTTAAAATAGTAGTAATTGCTTCACTCCTGGCGCTCAAGGTTGCGAGTACAGTCTAATACATCTGCGCTAAGCAACATCCTGGAGTGCTGCTAAAATGTTAATAGAAGTATGGATAGACAGAGAGGGGTTATTACGCTGTACACCTCTGTCACTTTTGACGGCAGTCATAACAACGAAAAAGGTTGGAATACCAGTCTGCTCGCGTATTTTGAAAATAACTCATCCAATTAATCGTTGTTAGTGAGACTTCCGCACTCTTTATAGACCTTATATTACACACTCCGGTGTAAACCCATAATTCAATTTACTGAAACGTTATCCAAGTCATCTTTAAAAGGGCGGTTTCATTTTCGACTCCAAAGCGTCATTAGAAATCAAAGCGCTGTGGGCACTGTGATGGCGCATGTCAAGCAAATATTGCATTGTGGCAAACATAAAGTCACGTCAGATTTTCAGCTTAATATACTTCACCGGCGAACATTCTTTGGTTAAGTGTTCTTTTAATCGTTTAAAACAATATAATGCGGTTTAATTACATCCTTTTATTAATTTAAAAATATTAATGACAGTTAATGCATTTAAATATTTTCTGGCTTTATATAAAACGATCTGTAGCCTACAACGCTTATCAATCCAAAACATTTTTGAGCTTTAGTGAGTATTGGTTTGAAGATTAAAAACAATATTAGAATGTAAGGTACACATGACTGGGGATATATTAAGTCACGTATTGTCTTATAATGTATTAGGTCTGCAGATTTTAATTTTAGGCCAAAATATGCTGTCGTGTTTTAACTCTTTCAGCGCCAAAGGCAATATTGAGGTTTGTTCAAACAATGCAGATTCAGGTGAGTCAGCTCGTAACGAGCTGTCTCACCTGAAATCAGCATTGTTTGCCTCTTAGTTACCAAAATAGTCCAAAACTGTCATAAATTGAGAAATGGACACTACCGATTTAGAAATGGAAGAGTCTACTTTAAACAATTCGGCGCCGAAAGAGTTAAATGCCAAGGTATTTGTGATTATATGAATCATCTTCTTCGCTGTATACTTATACACTTTCAAAAGTCAAGAAAATGTTCGCGCATACACATACACTGATCTAAATGTGTATGTCCTTGCCTATATTTCTTATTATGGAACTATTTATTTAACCGTAATTTGGTTTGCAGTTACAGCCATACGTGTTGCCGAAAACTCGCTTGTATAGTTTATGTTTGTGTTGGCACAGTGCCGATTGCAAAACTGTGGAAATATCTCTATAAATGTTTAGGATAATTAAAACTATTTCCGCTTTTAAATAACATAAACAGAAACGAGAATGTTCGCAAATCAAAAAGCGAGTATGGAAACAGTCGAACGTTACGGACATGTCGTCTTAAAATCGTATGTAAGTGGATAGATGAAATGTAAATAGCTCCAAGACTTTAAAACAATACTATATATATAGGGAACGTCAGGAAACATACGGGTACATGGTGTGGACATCGCGATACTGCACTAAAATTGTCTCTTAAAATAGACTAGAACCTAGTGTTCAGCCCTTTCCCATTTACTGTAGTAGAGGGCATTGAATATATATAGGACAAAATATGAAAATATGGCTTAATGAAAGAATAATTTTTGAAACGAGTTGAGCAACGTCTCCTTTTTGCCACAATGTTTTCGATCATCACCTGCAGGAGATTCGTCTAAGGGTGGGAAACCGTAAAAGCCTTATCAATCGTTGCATTAAATGTACTTTGAGGTATATATAGGGTCCGTTTCCCATGACCGAGTACCTCCAGCGTCACTATCAATACATCTAATGTATAGATTCAATTTACCCTGATCTAGCTACAGGCGAGTTAAACCTTTCCCACGTACCGATACTATTCAGCAGACGAATTGGATTGATTGATTGGAGTTTAACGCCGTTTTTAACAATTTCTCAGTTATATCACGGCGGCCAGTTGACCTACTCATGCATTTCCTGGTTTTCTCACACCAGTACTCCACACAACAATCTTCCCAAGCAGCTGGCTGCTTTTCCACATAGACTTAGCCCATTGGTGGAAGACGAATGACGCATGTCGCATTGACTTTTGTCAATCGTCGGAAAGAAAGTTGGCCGAGCCGGGATTCGAACTCAACAACCCTTGTATTGACAGCCCGCGTCGCTATCGACTGAGCTACCGGGGCTCGGCTAGACGAATTTGAAAACATATGTGCACAAATGGGTAATCTCTTCAAATGATAGTATAAACATCGAACAATGTTTTAAAAAGTTGTCTGCTGCATGTGCATCAAAGGAAAAGGATTAAAATACCATTTCATTATAGAAAAATGCAAACTTTGAATCCACATGTGCGAATATGTAGATCTGTTCAGTCTGCAATTTCATGTATCCTAATTTTGGTCTACTTTGTTTGCTATACATGTACATGTATTTTAACACTTTCAGCACCAAAGACAGTATTGAGGTTTTTGCAAACAATACTGATTCAGGTGAGTCAGCTCGTAACGAGCTGTCTCACCTGAAATCAGCATTGTTAGCCTTTTTAGTTATCAAAATAATCCAAACTTTTATTACATGAGAAATGGAAACGCCCGATTTTGAACATGGAAGAGTCTACTTTAAACAATTCGGCGCTGAAAGAGTTAAACTATGAAGTTATATCTAACCAATTTACGTATGGAGACTTATTCAAGAAGAGCGCCACGGAGCGAACGCAAACCCTCGCCTTTCTTTACACGAATTTCCGAAAATGGGCATAACTGATATTTATTAAAGCCATAGTTAAGTGTCTTGGTAAAGACAAGCGTATATTTTCTAGGAACATGAGTACCAAGTTTCATTTTAATATATGTAACTGTTTTTAAGTTATGAGGTAAGGTTAAAGTATTGTGAGGACGACGCAGACGACGACGACGACGCAAACGACGCTAATGGTATCACAATAGTCCGATTTTTTTTGCCTCGAAAAACCGACGAGCTAACAATCAATGTTGTTGGTGCTAGTCAGGGAATACAGCGTGAAAAGGGTTACTCTGAATACGAGTAAAGAGTTAATCTAACTTGAACAGTAATCAAAGAAATAAACTTTACTTTAATGGTCTATGACAACGGCGACTGATTGAATTGGTTCACGGTCAAATCAAAGTACTGAAGTTACGGATATGACTGGATGCATGGTTTATTGACGAAACGAGGTGCAAACGAGGTGCAAACCTTGTTTTAAAAGTTGTTTCAGTCAAAGCTCGGATTAAAACCCCTCATATTTTTGACGATGGTGCTACTTTGGATCATATAATAATTATTACGGAAATAAAACTTGATCTACAGGGTATAAATATTACTTACAAAAAGTATGTCAGGAGCTTCAGTCAAGATATGCAGATATACAGGCTGATTTTATTGTTAGGTGTTTATTTATATCACGTGTTCCCTGGGTAAGTTATCAGCATTACTGGTCCATTTATCCTGAAACCAGCCAGTCAGTCGCGAATCTAACCCCACAACCCTGAGCGCCAAGGCAGTCAGCCATTACTACCAATTGTTAAAATATTTAGTATGACACCGACCGAGGATGATGTATTTTCTGAAATCTAAATTGAAATTAAATTCTCTGCTGGATAGGATGACCTTTGGTTTAACCTTATAGCTAAAAATGTGAAAGGTCAACCTCGAAGTTTTTTTTATCGCATTTCGGTAGTTGTACGAATGAACTTTAATCTAATATAGGTTTCTGGCTGGTTGGAATTGTTGGGAAAGAGCCAAAGCCTATAATGCTATAATGGAAATGAATCGTTTCCATCTGACTTTCTACAGATGTACGCAAAAAACGTCTTTGATTAATTTAAACGTAGCAGTTTTCATGAAACGCATCCATTCTCCAAACGAAATAACAACAACAGTGAAAGATGCTCAGTTTTATAAAACATGTTTCTGGTGCAGTGTTCATTGAGCGGAGTGTTTATAAATGTGCTGAGATGCAATTCAAACAATGGCGAGACGAGATTTGTTAAGAGTTTTGGGACTACGGGCTATACGAATATGGAAATCGCTACCAGCCTCCTTACGGAATGAGTAGCTGTTTTGCATAATGCCTGTTTTCGTCTGGCGACAACAGACAACACAATTTATTAGCAGATCGAAATGAGTACGGACACGCGAAAAGCGACGTATGAGTCGTCCCGCGAGAAAAACAACATTGTGGACTCTGCGTAAAGTATCGACCCGGATCAGCCTAAGCATGCCGCGTAGGCTTACACGGATAGACACTTTTCGCCTCATGTGGATTTTCTGTTTCAGGAATCATTACTCTATACCTCTATCCCCCTGAGACGGAATGTGTCGGTCCGGATCAGTATGCACGGACTGTCCAGGCTGATCTGGGTCGATGCATTACGCAGAGGCCATAATGTTGGTTTTCTTGCGTGTGCTGGGGACGGCTCTTATGGAGGGTTTTACTTTCACGATGATTCATATAAGTTGTTTAACCCTTTCGCACCTGCAGACGTATTTTGATGCAAAAGCAGCGGACGACTTTTGAAAACATTTTGGCCAAAGGTGAAATTGCTCATAATGAATAAAATAGCTATCTTTAATGGATATTTTACAGGTTTTTGTCACTAATGTTTTCAAAGTCTTCTGCTGCAGATTTGTTGTATGTGGGAAAGGGTAAACGCTACGTTTGAAACAGCTGTACATCAGTTTCATCCTGGCGGCCAGTTCACATAACCGTATGTTTCCTAACACTCTCGCACCACAACTCCACATATCAAAGCAACTGGCTATCGCCAAACTTAAACAATTATTTTATTGGTGAAAGACGAAGGACGCTAGGAAAAATAGGATTGCATGGGGAGTGCACGCCGTGTTCAACATTTTTTTCAGCCAGTTTATGTACCCAAGTGTTCCCTGACTTTGTCACCGGTACACCCACCACACAAAACTTTCCAAGCAGCTTGTTAATTTTCCACATAGACTGTTAGCCCATTCGAGGTAGACGAATAATAATTGTCGCATTGACTTTTGTCAAACGTCAGAAAATAATGTAAGCCGAGATGGGGTTCGAACTCCAAGGTCCTGGATTGACAACCCGCGTGGAAATCAACATTGCAACAGGCGCCTTTGAAAACATCCAGGCAACAAATGTAAAATATCTATCTAATAAAAGCTTAGTTATTGAACGGGATTGAAAACAGTGTGGCAAAATGAGATATTGATCATTAATAATGTTACAGGTGCTTCTGGAATGCATCTAGCACCTGTTGGATAACAAGTTACTTTTATCACACATCCCAATGTAGATTTCCCCGTCGGCAAGAATGAACTATTTTATTGTTTTGTCTTTCTTCAATTATATATCGATTTTGAAAGCTATCCTTAGAGAGTATTTGGGCACTGAGTACGTTGTTTTTAATTCAAAATTCCTAGTAAACTTACAATCGCTATTTTATATCAAAGACGCTTTACTTGAACAACAAACTTCATAACGAAGAGTGAGGCTCAGGATTAGACTGTGAGATGCACGTGTTGATAAGGTTATGCACTTGTCGCAAGTGCCCGAATGCTTCGATGCTTATTGTATATTCCATCATTTGGAAGCTTGCAAATTACTTAAATGTCTGTATGGCGAACGGCGAAGGTGCCGATCGGTCGTAGTTCAAGTGTTTCAGTACATAAGATTTAATTTGATCATAATTGAAAAATATGCCGGATGTGACGTCGTTATTGAGCAAAAATTAACGCCACGTGTTGTAATTGTACACCAAAAGAAAATATGTGTAAACGAAACTAATACTTTACGAAATAATACTGTAATATGTATAACTAATAGGCAAACAATGCTGATTTCAGGTGAGACAGCTCGTCACGAGCTGACTCACCTGAATCAGTATTGTTTGCAAAAACCTCAATATTGCCTTTGTCGCTGAAAGAGTTAAAAAGCACCTATACAATATAATATCTCTATACATGAAAGTGTAATAATTGAAACGGGTCGATCAAATGTGGCAAAGTGAACAAATGCCCATTATGTGCAATTTTATCCTTTTCCCACAATGTTTTCAAAAGTCTTCTGCTGCTGAGGAGTCAGAAAGCGTCGATATGTGAGAAAGGGTTAACTTCCAAAAAAATATCTTAAAACTTAGTATGACATGGAAAGTTGATGTTATAAAAGTACTATAAAATTCGGTACACTCCAAACCGTTGCAATCTTGTCTTAGATAAAGGACACGCGTGCTTACAGGAAACGTCGTTTTTGTCATCACATGCAAAAGACGACCTCCGAAACCATTTTCGGAACAGATGCAACTCTTCTATGAAAACAATTTATATCATACATTTTTTGTTATCATAATTTCTTTTTAAAAAACAAAAACAATACCTAACATGATTACAATAAAGCTCCTCTTTAAGTATTTGATGAATGAATCTATATTGAAAGTAATGACATTTAAAGCTAGCTAGCTGTTTTGGCTGAATAACGCTGGCAAAAGACAGTTAATATAAAATCGATATAGCATAAACCGCCTTCGTGTTTCTTAAGGCTAGATAACACATTCGAGGCGCGACAAGCGATTTGGGGTCGTCTTGATAGTGCGCAACGTGAAGACTCATGCGAGTTCGCGCATCCAAACAGTCTGACCAAAGCTTTCACTGCATTGATTGATTGATGTGTAACGCCGTTTTCAACTATTGTTCAGTTATATAACGGCGTGTTCTGGGTAAGTTACCAGTACTACTGGTCCATTTATCCTGACCCCATTCAGTCAGTCAGTCGTAATGCTTACCCTGCAACCCTGAGCGCCGACAAGGAGGTTAGAGATTATTATACAAGGAGGTTAGAGATTATTATACAAGGAGGTTAGAGATTATTATACAAGGAGGTTAGAGATTATTATACAAGGAGGTTAGAGATTATTATACAAGGAGGTTAGAGATTATTATACAAGGAGGTTAGAGATTATTATACAAGGAGGTTAGAGATTATTACCATGGTTAAAGTATTTGGCATCATCCGATCGGGAATCGAAACCGCTTTTACGGTAAGTTGGGAGCGGCGTAACTTCCATACAATAATATTAATCACGTATTTGATTGGTCAGTAGAAAAGTCGATCTCAAAATTGACCATTTTGGAGTGAATTTGGGGCATGGAGTTCCTTTGTGATCAGTTTTATAATTTCAGGCCCTGGCCATGTGATAGCAAAGAACTTCAATTGGTTAGTGACTTCACATCCATTTATGCTCAGCGATGCAGGAAATGCAAGTAAAATACGAATGAAATACCTGCGTTTAGATGTCAGTATTCTATTAAACGAAGCGATGTTTTTGAAATTCTGGTTAAAGTGCCGTTAACATTATCCCACGTATAGACGTACTTTGACGATTCTGCAGCATACGAAGTTTGAAATCATTGTGCCAAAAGAAGAAATTGCTCATGATGAGCAATTTCTTCTTTTGCCACATAGTTTATCTACCTTATTCAATATTTCTAAATTCATTTATAGAGATTTTCCATATTTTGCTGTCTAGATGCTTTCGTCAAAGTCTGCCGAGCACCGGTAGCTCAGTCGGTAGCGACGCGGGCTGTCAATCCAGGGGTTGTGAGTTCAAATTCCGGCTCGACCAACTTTCTTTCCGACGATTGACAAACGTCAATGCGACATGCGTCATTCGTCTTCCACCAATGGGCTAAGTCTATGTGGAAAAGCAGCCGGTTGCTTGGGAAGATTGTTGTGTGGAGTACTGGTGTGAGAAAACCAGGAAATGCATGAGTAGGTGAACTGGCCTCCGTGATATAACTGAGAAATTGTTAAAAACGGCGTTAAACCCCAATCAATCAATCGTCAAAGTCTTTTGTTTGCATATTTGCTATATGTGTTCAAACGTTTGGTACAATACTCCGATGCCACGCGTCGGCAATCTTGGATTGAAAACGAGGCTCTTAACGCAAACAAGTTCGAGATGGCTGCATATCACTGCTGTGTACCAAAATGTTCAAATGATTCACGGTATCACAAGTCTATATCATTCCATAGTATTACAAGTGATCCATACAGAAGACATGACTTTTTCAGGTATTTACTATTTAGCAGATTATAACGAATCCAGGTCAACTCGGCCTCGGGTCGACTCGGTCGTGTCAACTCGGCCTCGGGTCGACCCGGTCGTGTCAACTCGGCCTCGGGTCGACTCGGTCGTGTCAACTCGGCCTCGGGTCGACTCGGTCGTGTCAACTCGGCCTCGGGTCGACCCGGTCGTGTCAACTCGGCTTCGGGTCGACTCTGTCGGGTCAACTCGGCCTGTAGTATGTATATATATATATATATATATATATATATGTTTGTATGTTTCATTTTACTAGTAAACAACAGAGTTCACGAAGTGGTCGAACATTGTTAAAGTAAAAATGTTGCTATTAAATGCCGCCACGGATCCTTACACCAAGGCCCAAGGTCACAGAATAAATCGTCCCGAGAAATAGTTCCGGCAAATAAACCGCTTTTCCAACAAGCAGACGTACTTTGACGCACCTGCAACAGACGACTCATGAAAACTGTGACATTGTGCCAAAAAAAGAAATTTCTCATGATGAGCAATTACTTCTTTTGCCACAATGCTTTCGAACCCTATCCGATAATTGTATTGTATTAACCATCCATATAATTATCCTAGATGTTTTCGAAGTCGTCTACTGCAGACTCATTGTATGTGGGGAACGATAACAACAAGATAACAAGATATTTGGCAGTGCAACGTAGCTCGTCGGCGACATGACTGTACATCTAAATTGGGGGATTGCAGGGGTCCAGATAAGGAGGAGTATACAGCTCTTTTACCCACATTATCTCACTTATTATTCATCCAAACCCTATGATGTGGGTACTCAAAAGAATCGTCCCAATGAGACGATTCTTTTAAATACCTATTACATAAGGTTAGAGGATAACATAAGGTTTTAGAACGTACAAAAAACCCTTATCTAGAGCTCTGATGGATTGATCAATTTGTTATTTACGACGTTTTCAAAACAATTTCCTTCATATGATGGCAGCCAGTTCACATACTCATATGTTTCCTTGCTTTCTGTTACCGGTACTCCACACAACCAACAGACTTTCCCAGCAACTGGCTGATTTTCCACATAGTCAGTTAGCCCATTGTTTGAACAACGATTGGCGCTTGTCATAGTGACTTTTGTCAGACGTAGGAACGAATTTTGGCCGAGCTTGGGTTCGAACTCACAACCCCTTGATTAACAGCCCGCGTCGCTATCGACAGACATACGGTGGCCTGATTGTAAATCGTTAATTATGGAAAGGGAGCCGGTGATAAAATCAAAATTAAATAAACAGCACAACAACAGTTCTGATTGGTACGCGGTTTTCAAAAGACATCCCTTCCAGGAAATGGTTCGAGACAAACCCTGTATATCACGGTTATCGCGAATCCCTTTTTATAATCCGCGTCTAAATTGAACTTCGAATTATCAGTCTTAACCCTTTCCAACATATAACAAATCTGAAGCAGAAGACTTGAAACATAGTGACAAAAACCTAAACAATTTTCATAAAAGATAGATAAATTGTTTAATAACGTTGAAAACATTGTGGCCAATGGAGAAATTGCTCATCGTGAGCAATTTCACCTTTGGCCACAATGTTTTCAAAAGTCATATGCGGCTATTGCATCAACATACATCTGCAGGTGGGAAATTATTACATTCTTTTACAATGTATACCAAACAACCTTTATCATTCACCTTTTAGCCACATCACAATTTGTTTTTTAATCGAAAGCGTTTTAGACCGCTTTCAGCAGTTTTTCATTGAAATGACTGCGTTTCCATGGTGATTCAGTAATACTATAGGTAAGTTTATCTTGATATAAGTGGACCAGTCGAAATGCTATGCCTACACTTCAGGGTGCCAATCTATAGGTAAGTTTGTCTTGATATAAGTGGATCAGTCGAAATGCTATGCCTACACTTCAGGGTGCCAATCTATAGGTAAGTTTGTCTTGATATAAGCGGATCAGTCGAAATGCTATGCCTACACTTCAGGGTGCCAATCTATAGGTAAGTTTGTCTTGATATAAGTGGACCAGTCGAAATGCTATGCCTACACTTCAGGGTGCCAATCTATAGGTAAGTTTGTCTTGATATAAGTGGACCAGTCGAAATGCTATGCCTACACTTCAGGGTGCCAATCTATAGGTAAGTTTGTCTTGATATAAGTGAATCAGTCGAAATGCTATGCCTACACTTCAGTGTGCCATACTATAGGTAAGTTTGTCTTGATATAAGTGGATCAGTCGAAATGCTATGCCTACACTTCAGGGTGCCGAGAAGAGAATGCAGTGTGTACAAAATCAATCCCACACAACGAAGAGAGAAAACAACTCTGTAAGAAACGGTTCGTTATGGTTCCCCAGAGTCTGTTCAAAGCAGAAAGTTCCTGTACTTTTGAACACACTCAGCGTTTGTAAATGACAGGCCGGGGACCAAATTATCGTTTATCTACATTCAAAATGGCGTGCAATCGATTTCGGTAACATTTGAGAGATTTCCTCTCCAGAAAGATGCCAATAGGGCAAATCTTACGATATAAAACATTTGTTTAATTATTGCAATTATGTACGGAAGTTATTTAAGAGTATTTATATTTTCGTTATTTATATATATGAAAAAAATAGTCCTCCTGTAGTTACAAATGTCATTGTCACGTGACACATACGTCAATTAATGCGCCATACCAGTATATCGTGGGCTTGGCGTGAAACAGTTGTAACTAAAAACCTATTTTGAAAACCCTGGTTTAGGGGCAATTTTGACCCTTTTGTAAACAATGTAAATTTAGGTGCCATTGCTCAGAACGATCAATGGTACCTAAATTTCCATTGTTTACCAAGAAAAATAATTTAACGCTTATAAAGACTTTATGACGAGGTGATTAACCTAGGTAAAAAATTACCAATTTTAGTTACAACCGTTTCACGCCAAGCCCTGGATATGTCAACTTGTCGTTCTACATATTTTTGATTTCTGATTTATGTGTGTTTAAAGCCGTATTCAACAACTTTTCAGTCAAATCTCGGCGACAAACCACATACCAGTTTTTCAAAGCTACTGGCTGCTTTTCCATATACTGTAGACTGACAGCCCGTTGTTGGAATACGAATGACGCGTGTCACATCAAATTGTTTACCAAGCGTCAGAAGGAATCTTGGCAGAGCTGAGATCGAACCCACATCCCCTAGATTGACAGCCAGCGTCGCTTTCGACTGAGCTACCGGGGCTCGGCTTTTGCATATTAAAAAAAATGGACAGTTAAATGTACTTATATATATGCTTATTTTTATTTAACTCTTTCAGCGCCAAAGGCAATATTGAGGTTTTTGCAAACAATACTGATTCAGGTGAGTCAACACGTAACGAGCTGTCTCACCTGAAATCAGCATTGATTGCCTTTTAGTTATCAAAATTGTCCAAACTTTTATTACACGATAAATAGAGACGCCCGATTTTGGCGCTGAAAGAGTTAAATGAAGCAGGTTACAAAGTGTAAACGTTGGTTGGATGTGGGTATCGGCGTGCCCCGTCGACAAACAGTCTGATCAGATTCTACTTTGTTTGCAATTAAGTCAATGTTACTGCGCATTGAGTGAAGAAGTACAAGGGGTAACTATCGATTTGTTGGTGTCTTACGCCCCATTTATCCTGACACCAGCCAGTCAGTCGTTATGCTCACCCCGCAACTCAGAACGCCAAGGAGGGTACTCATTACTACCATTTATAAAGTCTGGAACCCACGACCAGAAACATCCGAGGCGGACGCTATACACAGAAAGAAGGGGTACGTAAGTAAGTACGTACAAAATGACCGATATTGTAGCCCGAAGTATGATAAAGGAAAAAAACGATCCGGTACTTTTGTGCGCAATCATCATTCGTAAATGACAGACCGGGAACCGAAATGTCGTTTATCTACGTTCAACATGACGCTGGCGATCGATCTCGGTTACGAACGAGCGGTTTCTTCACTGGAACCATGAAAACGAGACAGAAATATTGAAAGTAGACATTAGTCATCTCTTGGAGTTGGCCTGTTTTGTATATCCCCACCCCCCCCTCTTCGCCCCGTGTCTCGAAATCAGTGTACATGTATTACTTACATGTACTATACGGAAACCCGTCACAGGGCATCTGCGACCATTGTAGATTCGGATAATCATACGTATCCTTGTAATCTGATCTGAACCTACACTGTTTGCCAATAAAGAACAGACGGTTTCAATAAAGATTTTTTACAAAAGTTGCCTATTTGAGTTTAACCTAAAATATGATTATTTTTTTCAAATTGGAGTTTACGCCGTTTTCAACATTATTTCGGTTATTTCAAGGCGACAGTTCACTTATTCCGGATCCGTGGGTACTAGGCAAGGGGATGTGCGTTGCACATGGGCACCCGAACATGACCGCCGAGACTGGGGAATCGAACCAGGGAAGCCCGGTTTTAAATCCCCGACGCTAACCTCTCGGCCATGGTGGATTTCCTTCACTGTTGGTCGTGTTATTTATAATGGCCGCCACGTACTGTTGGTATTTTTTAAATATAGACCTATGATGTCATATATAATTAATTTGGTGTATTTTAACCTTCGACGGTAATTAATTTGGTGTATTTTAACCTTTGACGGTAATTAATTTGAAGCATTTTTACCTTCTACGGTAATTAATTTGGTGTATTTTGACCTTATACGGTAATTAATTTGGTGTAGTTTGACCTTATACGGTAATTAATTTGGTGTATTTTAACCTTCTGCGGTAATTAATTTGGTGTATTTTAACCTTCTTCGGTAATTAATTTGGTGTATTTTGACCTTCTACGGTAATTAATTTGGTGTATTTTGACCTTCTACGGTAATTAATTTGGTGTATTTTGACCTTCTACGGTAATTAATTTGGTGTATTTTAACCTTCTACGGTAATTCATTTGGTGTACTTTGACCGTCTACGGTAATTAATTTGGTGTATTTTAACCTTCTACGGTAATTAATTTGGTGTATTTTGACATCATACGGTAGGTGTACTCGTATCGCATTTGAATCCAGCAGACGAAAAACATCTTGGTTAAATAGATAGTCAACCTCTATAAATTAAAGTTGAATCATTGAATAGAATTGGAAACATTGTGACAAAAATGAAAAATTGCTCATCATGAGTAAGTTCTTCTTTTGCCACACAGTTTTTCAAGAGACGTCTGCAGTATATGCGTCTACAAGTGGGACATGTGTAGAAAAAAGTATTGATTCAATCTTGAAATCCAGAATCTCGTGAAATTCTCTCGGGTCTCGCAATTGTTTAACTTCTCGATTAATCCCGTATTTATTACAAATGTTCGGTGGATTATTACCAAATGGTGTATCGTGAGAAAATCACTGTTTGAAATAGGGAATGTTATCAAATGATAACTTTCTTAACACTGTTTTCTCTGTCTTATCATTTCATACTACACAGTTGTAAATACAATGGAACCTGTGATAAAAGACCGCCCGCGGGAAAGAACCAATTTGGTCTTTGTTCACAGATCGAGGGCTTGGCGTGAAACAGTTGTAACTAAACTTTGTATTTTTTTTACCAAGGCTAATCACCTCGCCATAAAGTCTTTATAAGCTTTAAATCATTTTTCTTGGTAAACAATGGACATTTAGGTGCCATTGCTCGTTCTGAGCAATGGCACCTATATTTGCATTGTTTACAAATGGGTCAAAATTGCCCGTAAACCAGGGTTTTCAAAATAGGATTTTAGTTACAGCCGTTTCACGCCAAGCCCTCGAGATGCTCTTTAGTTGCAGGGTCATTAATGCAGAAATTAATTAATTGAGAAATTAAAAGTATGGTCGCTTTAGACAAATGTGGTCTTACACACAGGTTTAACTGTACTGACTATGTTATATGTATTCGTCGAATGCAGCTAGTGTTGTTCTTTATAGGCTCTTCATTGAACCAGTAAGCACACAAATGAACTAAAAAGAACAGTTGTTTGCGAAAATGGAAGATATACATTTCTAATCGGGAACACCGATTGGGGGGCGACAGTTCACTTATTCATGATCCCTGGCTAAAAATCATACTGAGTCTAGGCTAAGAAATTTGCCTTGCCAAAGTGCACTCCACCATGACCGCCGCGACATGGGGATCGAACCCGGGACGCCCGGTTCTGAATCCCCGACGTTAATCGCTCAGCCATATTCAGCGGATTCCCACATATAGAACGATTGTTTGTGAATATGGAAGATCGATATATATTTCCTATCCGGAACTTCAAAAGAGAGGAGCTGCGTCTAGCAATGTTGGTCTTTTAAAGTTTCATTAGTAATGGCTGCCCTCCTCAGCGCACAGGGTTGCGGGGTTAGCATTACGACGGACTGGCTGGTGTCATGATAAATGGACCAGTAGTACTGGTAACTTACCAAGGAAACATCTTGATATAACTGAAACATTGTTGAAAGCGACGTAAAACAGCAAACAATCAATCGAACCGGAATTCGGAGTCAATGTATGTCGATCAACGTTTTTCATCATTACCCATTGGCAAACGCGATTCCACGGAATGGATAGATATTCAAATAAATAAATAAATACTTTAATCTGGTAAAAGGGAGATAACTCAAATGTAACGCTTAGCGAAACATGCATTGAGTTAACGTTCTTGATGGTTTCCCGTCCTTACGATGAAAGAATTAGATGCAACAGTATATTACAACTAAACAGCATTCATTGTTCGGACTGTATTTGTATGGTGTTTGAGCTCCTAGGAGGGAAAGCCATTTTTACCATTGTTAACGCTTTCCCACATACAGCAAATCTGCAGCAGACGACTTTGAAAATGTCAACTAAAAAATATGAAAAAAACCCACCTACAAATGTAGGTATGATTAATGAAGAAATTTGAAAACATTGTGGCAAAAGGAGAAATTGCTCGTTTCGAGCAATTTCTCCTTTTGTCACAATGTTTTCAAAAGGCGTCTGCTGCAGATTGTGTCAAAATGCATCTATAGGTGGGAAGGGTTAAAGTATTTGATATGACTCCGTCCAATTATCCTCTCTGTCACCTGTGAACTCGATAGGTAAATCAGCCGTCTGCTAAATTGGTAGTAGAACTGTTTTATTGTGTTATGGAGAGGGAAACAAGCCTGTTTCGGGTGAATCCCCTCTTCAGTGTTGTTCGTCTAAGACTAGGTCTACTGCAAATGTTTAAATATCTTTTTGAATTGTTATTTTCTTCTTCTACAATTCAACCCATGCATTTGTGGATCTGTATTAATGTTATTTTACATATATTGGCTAACAGTTTTCTTTTTTCCAAGATGTTTTCAAACTAAAGTATCTGCTGCAAATGAATCCAAAGTCATCCATATCTATAAAAGGTTACAATCAAAATGAAAAAAAATAATACTCGTATACGTTTTGCAAAGATAATCAAATCAATGTTGTTGACATTTAAACAATTTCTAATTATCATAATCATATGTCACTTTTGTACATAAAATTAATTGTATATATGTTGTTTTATGGGCCGGTGGCCTCAATACATGAAGAAACAAGAAACCGGTAAGGCCGGATTATCGGTAATTTGACCTTGAAAATCGACAAACCAATGTCAAGGTCAAAGTAACCATAGAAATCAATAGAACTTGTTACTGGTTACCTTCAGGCACAGTTTCAAGTTTGTAACCCTTTCCAGTGCTGAGATTTTGCCTCAACCTGAAACTTTAACCAAAATGTTGACGGACAGACAGACAGACAGACGGACGGACATCGCCAATCTATAGACCGGAATTGCTAGAGCAATCCGGCCAATTATCATTAACTTGAGTACTTGTATAGCCGTTCATGTCTAAAATTCGTTCAGCGCCAATGGCAAGATTGAAGTTTGTGCAAACAATACAGATTTAGGCAAGTGAGCTCGTAACGAGCTGTCCCACCTGGACTCATCATTGGTTTCCTTTTAATATTTTAAAACTCTTGTGAGCTATGGGTATGCTTGAATGAAGTGATATGCCGCTTTCAACAGTGTTCGGTTATATGACTCATTGCTAGGGTAGTTAACCAGTACTACCATTTATCCTGATACCGATGCATCCGTCGTAACTTTGGTTTGTTTTATTGGGGTTTTACGCCGCTTTCAACATTATTTCAGTTATATCACGGCGACAGTTCACTCATTCATGATCCCTGGGTAAACACACCAGTTCTAGGCTAAAAAAGGGCACTCCACCATGACGGTCGTGTCGCGACTGGGGATCTAAACCCGGGACACCCGGTTTCAAAATCCCCGACGCTAACCACTCGACCACGGTGGATTCCCGTAACTTTGGTATCTCCGCAAACCTTAGAGACAGGGAAGGAAGCCACTACTAAGTCGTTGGTATGACCTGACCGGATCTTCAGCTCCCACGGCGGACCCTCTAACCGCAACATCACGGAGACTGGGACCGAAGCTCTAGGAAACAAAAGACCACAGAGTAGTTGTTGGGAGTGACGATAAGAACTGTCTACGCGACTGCATTACAAAGAAATAAAGAAAGCAAATACAAATGCAGATTTTCGATCTGATCATTATCATCACATCTTGCTTCTCGTAAAAATGTTTCTCGTTTTGTTATTCACTAAAGGCAAATCTGCCAAAACGTAATAAAACATTGTATCGTATCGTATTGTATTGTATTATCTGATTGAAAATTAAACCTGTCTTTCATAAAACTCTTTAAATATGATATGACTTTAAATCGAACAGTGTAGGCTCAGAACAGACTGCGCGGATACAAATCCACTAATGTCGAGATTTCTTGGAGCAGGCGGAGTCTGTCGTAGGAAGGCAAAACTCTTTTGAAACCCGTCAATAATTGTATTGTGATAGGTTTTTTATTGGGCCTTGGTCACGCTTCTGACGTCGTCGGGAGACACATAATTACACAACAGACATAAAATTGAGCACCGGTTGCGTTGTGCTCAAACAATATGTCATATATCACGGCATTTCATGGGTAAGTTACCAATATTACAAATCAACTTATCCTGATACCAGTGAATCAGTCGACAGACTAAACACCACAACCCAAGGCGCTTGGTTTAACAATTACTAAATAACAAGACAGCATGCTCGATTATTTGGCCATGCAATACTATAGTCAACAGTTGTTACTGAGATAGTACCATGCATGCACAACTTTAACCACATTTGCAGTCAAACAAAGGCCATAATTTGTACTAAATTCATACAAGGGTTATCTAACTTTAATGTCTGACACCCCTGAAGACATGAATGAAGTTTCAAGTCAATATCATAAGTGGTTACTGAGATATATCCATGAAAGTATCTTGCATGCAAAACTTTAACCAGAGTTTCTAAGTAAAAAAAGGGCCATAATTTGCATTATATGCTGGAAAGAGTTATCTAACTTAATAATATACACAGGTGTGATGGTTGGGAAGGGTCGTATAAAGTTTCAATGCAATGCATCAAGTACATACCGAGATATAGACTCTTAATGAAGTTTCACGCAAAACTTTAACCAGAATTTCTAAGTCAAACAATGGGCATACATGTAACTGTGTCAATATCTGATATAGAGTTTTGGGACTTGTCCTGCAAGGACATTTGATGATGTCCAATAAGTGTGTGAAGTTTTAAAGCAATAGCATCTGTGGTTTGTCATAAAAAGCCTTGCATACAAAACTTTAACCAACATTTCTAAGTCCAAAAAGGGGCATAATTGTAACAAAATCTGAGTTATGGGACTTGTCCTGCAAGGTCATTTGATGACGTCCAATAAGTCTGTGAAGTTTTAAAGCAATAGCATCTGTGGTTTGTCATAAAAATCCTTGCATACAAAACTTTAATCAACATTTCTAAGTCCAAAAAGGGGCATAATTGTAACAAAATCTGAGTTATGGGACTTGTCCTGCATGTCCAATAAGTGTGTGAAGTTTCGAAGCAATAGCATATATGGTTTTTGAGAAAAAGCCTTACATGCAAAACTTAAACCAAAGTTGCAACGCCGATGCCAACGACGACCACCAACGCTGACGCCTGTAATAGCTCTCATATTCTTCGAATAGTCGAGAGCGAAATTGGTGTTGATAAGCAAAATAACGTAATAGAGCAAAGAGAATCTCGTTAGTTTGCAAACAGGCGTATTGGCAAAATGACAGAGAGTCCCCATGTCATTCATGAAATGTGCTAACCTATGAGATATAATGCGGATTATCTTACACCTTTTGACAATTGACACGACAAGTGTTTTATGTGGCGACACTGGAGATCCAGCTCCTACTTCGGATGGAAATCAGACCTGGTACACTTGGGACCAAACGTGGTACGACTATACAACAACTGCTACCCTTTCCCCTATGAATTACATCTGAAGAAAGACGACTTTGAAACGTCTAGGCAAAATATGTTTAACTCTATAAATAAGAGTAAAGTTATTGGAGGTAGTGTAAAACGTTGAAAATGATGTAGAATTTGCTAAAAGTTAGCAATTTCTCGTTTTTGTCACAATATTGTCAAAAGTCATCTGTTGCAAATGCGTCAAATTATGCATACATGTTGGTAAGGCACAAACTATCACTCGAATTTATAGATTGATTGTTTGGTGTTTTTGCCGCTTTCAACAAGTTTTCAGTTATATGACGGCGTTCCCTGAGTAAGTTACCGGTACTACAATTCCAGTTATCCTAATACCAGCCAGTCAGTCGAAATGCTAACCCCGCAACGCTGAGCGGCAAGATGGGCAGCCATTACCGTAACCTCCCGCACTCGAGTCGGACGCACTACCACTACACCACCGAGGCGGTCTGTAAATCAGAACGAACCGATCATCCTGTTAATGAATGAATAGACAAGGCAGAGTGGATGACAGAAAACAAGTTGAATCAGATAAACAAGATTGAAACGGAGCTCTAGATGAGAAGAGTAGTTCAATTCCATAACCTTATATGACATTCAAACCCTATGTTGTGGGTACTCGAAAGAATCGTCTCAGTGAGACGATTCTTTCGAGTACCCACACAATAGGGTTCACTTGAGATATATTAGAGATATAAGTGGACAAAGACTAGTATACCCTTCTCTCTCCTACATTCGGCCATTGCACTCGTTTAGTGACGTATAAGAAATCAATTTTTCGAGCGACATTTTTTGTCTGCATAACTCATCAATGTCATGGAAGCGTTTTTCTAAGTTTACATTTTACTTCCGGTTACTTCCTTTTATATTTTGGCAATAGGAAACTCGGTCACGAACTGAGGAGAAAGCGTTTTGACCGTTCACGACCGATAAACAGGCATTTATTTGAGACATATTTTCAAAATATTTCTCATTTTTGTTAATATTACCAGTTTATGTTGATACTTATCTAAAATAAAAGAATATTGTGACCACTCGCTTCTTCATATCGAAATGCGCATGCGCGAAAATCAATGTTAACAGTCACGAAACTAGGACACAACAGGATACTCCTCCCTTTCTAGTCCTATGGTGTCATTATCACTCGCGTCACAGAAGAACCTAGACATCTCCCGTCAAACTAATTGATTAGGTTTTGTATACGCCTGATAAACAATACAGAGAACGTACGAATTTACGT
Organism: Serripes groenlandicus; assembly: GCA_031761405.1. Classification (NCBI taxonomy): domain Eukaryota; kingdom Metazoa; phylum Mollusca; class Bivalvia; order Cardiida; family Cardiidae; genus Serripes; species Serripes groenlandicus. The sequence goes on along the minus strand of JASEVX010000001.1, from coordinate 178,715,965 downwards.
AGTAACCATTTCCCACATACAGCAATTCTGCAGCAGACGACTTTTAAAACATGGTGACAAAAACCTGAAAAAATCTCCATAAAAGATAACTTTATTGTTAAATAAAGTTGAAAACAGTGTGGCCAAAGGAGAAATTGCTCATCATGAGCAATTTCACCTTTGACCACAATGTTTTCGAAAGTCGTCTGCTGCTATTGCGTCTAATTTGGGGAGAATGCAGGTGGGAAAGGGTTAAAGACTATCCGTTTGAACACTCGTATTAAGTAGCCATAGCAAACGACATTTGAACCATCCCGCTACATTATGGCCTCTGCGTAATGTATCGACCCAGATCTGCCTGCGCAGTTCGCGCACACTGATCAGGGCCGACACATTCCGTTTTAGAGGGATAGAGGTATATAGTAATGATGCCTGAAACAGAAAATCAACAGAAGGCGAAAACTGTCTGCGCGGCATGCTTAGGCTGATCCGGGTCGATACTTTACGCAGAGTCCCCAATGTTGGTTTTCTCGCGAGACGGCTCATTTAAGGTTTCTGTATCAGACGCCGTTTGAAATCATCGTAGCAAAAACACAAATAACTGCTCAAACGATATTCATGAGTTATGCAGCTTTAAAGCTTGAATCATCTGCAGCTTACGACTTTCGAAAACGTTGTTGTCAAAATAGAAATTTCTCATATTGAGCAAATATTTCGTTTTGCCACAATGTTTTCAACACTTTTCAATAATTCAACTTTCCATTTCAGAGATCATTTCCACAATTTTGCTGAGATGTGTTCAAAGTCACCTGTATTTAGGAAAGTGTTAAGACAGTTTAGATCGTCTAACAGGTGTATAAATGAAACTCACGTGAAATTGGAAAAAATTAGATGAGCCGTTCCACGAGAAAACTGACATTATGGATTCTGCGTAATGTATCAACCCAGATCAGCGTGCGCAGTCCGCGCACGCTAATCCGGGTGGACACATTCTGTCTCAGGGGGATTTAAGTATATAGTAATGATTCGTGAAACAGAAAATCCCCAGGAGGCGAAAACTGTCTGTCCGGGTTAGCCTGCGCGGCATGCGGCTGATCCGGGTCGATACTTTACGCATTTTGGTATTCTCGTGGGACGGCTCAGATATTAATAATATTTCTGACGTAAACACAGCAGACGAGTGAAGTTTCGCTCATACATGTACATGTACATACACGTTCTGACGCTTTATGAGCAGACGTCTTTAGAAACAGTGTTGCAAATCGAAAAATTGCGAATAATAAGCAATTTCCCCATTTGTCATACAATGCCGCCATTAAATTCAATAATAATTATTGTATTTTCATTTATATAGCTTTTCCATTAATTCCTTATATCTCTATGCCTAGGGTTCTTCAAATTCGTCTGCTAGACATCCACGGTGGTGAAGTAGTAGAGCGTCCGCCTCGGTGCGGAATGTCTTGGGTTCGATCCCCGGCCGTGTCATAACACAGACTTTAAAACTGATTGAATTGGCTGTCCCCCTTGACGCTCACGATTGATGGGGGTTAGCATTACGACTGACTGGCTGGTGTTAGGATAAATGAACAATTCAACATCGTCTGCTGAAAGTGTGTTGGTACGTGGAAAAGTGTCAATATATAATCACCAATCGTACGTAGATTGGTCTGGTCCTTATCTATGCAACAAACTACAGGGTGCAGCGTGTCGGTCAGGCGTATAAACAGACTAATTAATTAGATTGACGGGAGATGTCTAGGCGTTTCTGTTACTCGAGTGATAATGACACCATAGTACTAGAACGGGAGGAGTGTACTAGTCTTTTCACACTAATATCTCTCAAGTAAACCCTATGTTGTGGGTACTCAAAAGAATCGTACAATACCATTGATTTATTGGGGTTTAACGCCGTTTTCAACAATTTTTCAGTCATATCACGGCGGCCAGTTCACCTACTCATATGTGTCCTGGTTTTTTCATACCAATACTCCACACAGCATACTTTCCAAGCAACTGGCTGCTTTTCCACATATATTGTTAGCCCATTGGTGAAATACGGATGACGCTTGTCACATTGACTTTTGTCAATCGTCGGAAAGAATGTTGGCCGAGCTGGAGTTCTAACTCACAACCCCCGGATTGACAGCCCGCGTCGCTACCGACTGAGCTACCGGGCCTCGGCTAATATACCTCCAGTAAACCCTATGTTATGGGTACTCAACAGGCGCTTTCTGACGATTCAATTATTGTGCTTTCATTTAAAGAGTGTTGCTGCAGAAATGTTGTATGTGGGAAGTTGAGCCGGGCCACCCTGAAACGGACTCTCGATACCTGATGAGCATTGGCGAATAAGGTCAGTATGCACCTCCGCACATAATGGTTGGGATCCTCCATGATAGCCATCTGGACGTTGAAGCATTCTGTAATACTTTACCTCATGTAGACGCTTTCTGACGCCTCTGTAGCAGACTGATTTTTGAAAACATAGTGACAAAAGAAGAAATTGCTCAAAACGAGCAATTTCTCCTTTTGCCACAATGTTTTCCACTTTTAGTAATAGGTTATCCATTCAATTATAGAGATTTTTCTATTTTTTGACAAAATATGTTCAAAGTCGTCTGCTGCAGAATTGTCGTATGCTGGAAAAGGTTATTGCTTGAACGTAATACGTTTTCGGATGACGTGACTTCAGTAGACAACATGCCGTCTGGTCCTTATCTTTGAAACATAATAAAGGTCAGGCCCAAACTCCCCATATAAAGTGGCTAATTAATCAACAACAAAAATTCAATAAATCAATCAATCTAATGAGATTGATCGTGTACACGCGTTAGCGCGAGTCTTATTGAACTACTCTTACTTAAAATATGCCTCGTTTTCACTCGACACGGCGTAATTATGACTCGAAACTGATTGAACAATCGAGACGGATCTCCATTAGTAAACAATAAACTTGATATGATATCCGACAGCTGTTCGGGCAGTTGTCATGAAAGTCTTATACAAAATGTCAATTCTCCATTAGGCAACATCGAGATCTGAAATACCGTTTTAATTGACATTTATAAATACATTGACACATAACGATGTCTATAACAAAAAGGACCTATCCCCATTTCTTTTATTTAAGTTCGTTATATGTATTTATAAATAGTCCGAAGAGAATAGACTGGCAGACACGATTTCTTTCTATTGAAATTTGTCGTTAATAATTTGACCTAGATACTAACATGTATGCTCCGGATTAATTTCATTGTCGCATGACTAATGCAGAATAAGTTCAGTTTACATTAAAATGTCGCATGATGAATTCATAATTAGGTCAGTTTACATTGAAATGTCGCATGGTGAATACATAACTAAATCAGTTCACACTGAAATATCGCAAGGTGAATATAAATAGGTCAGTTTACATTGAAATGTCGCATGGTGAATACATAACTAGGTCAGTTTACATTGAAATGTCGCATGGTGAATACATAATTAGGTCAGTTTACATTGAAATGTCGCATGGTGAATACATAATTAGCTCAGTTTATATTGCACTGTTTAATGATCAATGACCTTTCAGTGCTTTGCTTTAATTAGGGGGGAAGTTATACCACCGTGACTGATCAATTATTCATGATCCATGGGCAAACAAACCAGTACTAGGCTAGGAAATGAGCACTCCATCATACGCGCCGTGGCTGGGGATTGAACCCGGGACACACGGTTCCATATTACCGACGCTAACAACTCAGTCACGACGGATTCCCAATTTAAATTGCAACTCTTTATATACTTTGCAGTCGTATCCCGGCGGACATTTCACCTACAATGTGTTCCCTTGCTTTCTCACACCAGTACTCCACACATCAGTACTTACAAGCAACTTGCTGCTTTCCCATATAGACTATAATCTCGTTGTCGAAAGACAAATGACGATTGTCGCTTTGAATGTTGTCAAACGTCGAAAAGATTGTTGCCCGAGCTGGAGTTCGAACTCATAACCCCTGAATTGATCAAACTATAAAAGGAGTTTATACTGTTCAGATAAACCAACGCAAGCTGTTGCTTTGGAGAAGATTTTAACTTAAAGCCGTGGTATATTCGTGTTTAACCTTTTGTTGCATAAATAGAAGATTTACGAAGCCTTTGCAGCAGACAACATTACAAAAAGAAATGGCAACAAAGATGAAATTACTCATAAAGAGCAATTTCACCTTTTGCCACAGCGTTTTCTAATCTATTCAATAAATTTACGTTAATTTACAGAGATTTTCCACATTTTTGACTAAATGTTTTCAAAGTCGTCTGCTGCAGATTTATTGTATGTGGGAAAAGGGTTAAACACTTTATGTTATTTAAGTTCGTGTTAAAAGCGCGTCTGTTTTCTACAAAGGTTAATCAACAGATAGCGACGCTAATTGTGTTAGGTGCGAATCGATGGTGGGGCGAAATGTGTTTTGTCGATTCTGTTAAGACCCTCCGACAATTATAGCTTTATTTATGCGACAGAAATTGTCTGGCGACAAAACCATTGTTACTTTATAATAGCCTGGGCAGGCGTCTGGTTGCAGTGTAGATGATATTGCAAGTCCGTACATTAGAAGATTTTGTTTAATTTACAGTCGGTAGAGACACGGTGTGTCAATTCAGGGTTTCTGAGTTCGAACGCCATGAAACGCCGTAATGTAACTGAAACATTAGTGAAAGCGACGTTAACCCCCGAACAATTAATCAATCAATATTATACCTCGACCTGTGATCGAGAACTGAACTTCCCCTCAGAGTGTTGTCAAACTCCGCCGATGTGGTACTCAGGGGATAGAACTGGGTAATTGCTTAATGTGACCTTTGACCCCGACATGAGACCTTAAAAATGAAGTGATACAACCGAGCGCTTGTTTTGTATATCGTTATATTGATTATTAATATATGTGCCATGTTAAGCGATGTACACATATTGTTTGGCATGTTACGCCGCTCTCAACATGTCTTTTTAAAGCAAGGCGTTTCATGGGTAAGTTACCAGTACTACTGGTCCATTAATCTTGACACAAGCCAGTCAGTCGTAATGCTAACCCAGCAACCCTGAGTGCCAAGTAGGGCAGCCATTACTACCATTGTTAAAGTCTCCCGACGCTCTAACAATACACCACTGAGGCGATGTACAAAACCCTGTATAAGACCCTGACCAGAGGTCATAAAGAGATACATAGTCTGAGTGGATAAAGTTACATTTGCTATTTGACCTCATTGAGTGACCTTGACCTTGGAAGTGGTTGGATTAGATCATCGCTCTACATATTCCTTCACAGGCAATTTATCGTCAGTTATCTATTTGTAATATCACAGAAACAAGTGATTTGTTAATCAATAATCGATCTGCCATACTAATTGAGTCTGGGGAATAGTTTTCAAGATGAAATAAGTTGAACGCATCACAAACTCAATTTTCATCCGGATGATTGAGACTAAAAACTGATTAACTTCAAAGACATAATCAAACTCTGTCAATATAACACAACAGACAGACCGGGCGCCCATTATGTTAATAAAATAATGTTCTGTCTGTTTCGTTGACATATTTTCTTTCGACAATGATGGATTGTAAAACAATGTCCAATTATTTATCTATCGGTTAAAGAACGAGACATTGTGATAACTTAATTTCAGATATATGTTTCAAAAAAAGAATGATAAGATATATGTATCAACTTAAAAAAAAGATAGATAAGGGCGACTTTTTAAAGTAAGCTACCTACAAATATTTAAGTACATTTTCACTGACGACGATAATGAAAATGAGGACAACACTGTATATCAACATTACTCTTGTGAACGTTTTAACTGACAACACTTTATATCAAAGGCTCAACTGTTTGCCTGCTTTATATATACGAAGGGTTGCTATATACAATATAGTTTATGAACCATAAAGAGAGACTATTTATAGTAACACGGTCCTGTTTGGGCTTTTCCAACTTTGTTCAAACTAAAAAAATGCCGTCATTATTATTATTGTATAAAACCATATAGCGAGATTACTTTGTAGTAGCTTAACACGACCGGCTCCTTAAATAAAAATTCTGACTCGTGTGCTCACGGCGGTCATGGTGGAGTTCACTTTAGCAAGACTTTAATTATCAAATTTTTGACCACTTGATCTGTATCAAGATTTAAAAAAACAAAAACGGAGATTAAAGTGCAGTTAATTATGGTGTTGAAGAGATGAAATTGTGATGAGGAGACGTCGTCAGGACATCGTTAACATCTAGATATATTGAACGTACAACAAGCCCCACTAGCTTAATTCACAATATAAACTTATGAATGCTACAGACACAATCAAACTAATTCAGCACAATAACAACGGACAGACCGGCCGACCATTGTGTTGAAAGAATAATATTCTTCTTGTTTCGTTGACACTTTCTTGTTCGACATTGATGGATGGTTATACAATCTCCATACAGTCTTCTCACTTATATATCGACATTTTTTCCATTTCTGATTATTATCTAGTATATACAATCACAATACATGTCAAAGGAGAACGAAACTCTCTTGGTGGGCTGTTTTTGTAGACAACAGCAATCAGAAAAAGCTAAAAAAAAAATCGTGATTTGACAGACACTGTATGGTAAAATTCTATTAAAATCCAAATTCCAGCCGTCAACGGTCTCAACCGATATACACGCATACAAATTGTAGGACAGATCAATTGCTTTTAACCCTTTCCCTCATATAGACGCTTTCAGACGCCTCTGCAGCAGACGGCTTTTTGAAAACATAGTGACAACAGAAGAAATTGCTCAAAACGAGCATTTTCTCCTCTTGCCACAATGTTTTCCACTTTTAGTCATAGGTTATCCATTCAATTAAAGAGATTTTCTATTTTTTACAAAATATGTTCAAAGTCGTCTGCTGCAGAATTGTCGTATGAGGGAAAGGATTAACCTTTACCCGGATCAAGTTGCAGTTGGGCGCATCTGCAGCAAACAACTTTAACATCAATGTGGAAATGGCAGAAATTTCATATCGTTTCGAAAAGGGGAACATAACATAACATGGAAACTTCAAGAAACAAGCTTATTCAGCTTCCGTTTACACCACCTGTCATATAAACCTTGTTTATATGTTCGTATTATATCAAAAAAGAATATATTTAATAACAAGACATGGAAATTCCATGAAACCAGGTTTTCTATAATGGAAGGTGTTTAATTAAGAATTAACAGATCTGTCAAATCTTTCTGTTAATAGTTTATCAAAGCTAGTAATTCAAGTAACAGGGAATATTTCTATTGATGAATAATCATGATTACTTTGTCAATTAAATATATCACAATTTTATCTAACAAATATCAGTTCAATACAGTCAATCGTGTGTTGATGGCCTCATTTATTAAGAACATATAATAGATAACAGATATTAAGCAACCTTTTGTTGTAAGCAGCCACATTTTAGGATCCCTAATGCCAGGTTAATAATCAGTGATCTTCCTTAACCCTTTACTTGATAGTAACGCGTTTATGCCTTTGCAAACAGACTAGATCCAGGTCCCGAGGTTATGAAACTTACTCATATCTATGCTATATTCTTTTAAATTGCCAAGTTATTTAATATGGAGCATATTTGCGCGAAGTTATTTGAAATATCTATATGCATGGTAAAGTTATGGTCTGAACAAAAAAAGTTCAAGTAAAGTATATTTTCTGTCACTGTGACCTTGACCTGGAAGCTAAAGACCTTGACCAGGAAGCTAAACACATAAATTGTGCATATGACACAGCGTCTTGATATGGTGTATAGCTGTTCCAAGCTATTTGAAAATATCTCTATGGATGAAAAAGTTATTGTCCAGACAAGAAAATTTCAACTGATGTCTATTTGTTGTCACTGTGACCTTGACCTTAAAGCTACAGATAAAAGTTTTGCATGTGACACATCATATTGATATAGTTCATATTTGTGCCAAGTTATTTGAAAATATCTCTATGCATGACACAGTTATGGTCCGGACAAGAAAATAGCAATTAAAGTCTATTTCTTATCACTGTGACCTTGAACTTGAATCTACAGACAAAAGTTTTGCATTTGGCACATCGTCTTGATATGGTGCATGTTTGTGCCAAATTATTTGAAAATATCTCTATGCATGACAAAGTTATGGTCCGGACAAGAAAAGCCCGCCCGCCCAACCGACCGCCCGCCCGCCCGTACGCCCGCCCGCCCTCCCGCCCGTGACAAAATATGTTCAAAGTCGTCTGCTGCAGAATTGTCGTATGAGGGAAAGGGTTAACTCTTTCTTTCTCTCTATTGTTCTAAATTTCTTTCAGATATTATTTTCATTATATTGATTGATTGATTGATTGGGGATTAACGCCGTTTTTAACAATTTCTCAGTTATATCACGGCGGCAAGTTCACCTACTCATGCATTTCCTGGTGTTCTCAAACCAGTACTCCACACAACAATCTTCCCAAGCAACTGGCTGCTTTTCCACATAGACTAAGCCCATTGGTGGAAGACGAATGACGCATGTCGCATTGACTTTTGTCAATCCCCGGAAAGAAAGTTGGCCGAGCCGGGATTCGAACTCACAACCCCTGGATTGACAGCCCGCGTCGCTACCGACTGAGCTACCGGGGCTCGACTATTTTCATTATAACGCCTTTGGTTGCTCTCTGATCCCGATGTCTTTTATGTATAATGTATATACTCAGCATCTTAATGAAATAGTGTAATTGTATCGCATATAATGATCGATTTATCCTATAGAGGGAACACAATAGGATCTTACATAGGGCCAGCAACGGTAGGTTCTGTTAAAACCGAAATGGTACATCATTTTTTCTACAATTATATTCGCCATTTGTTTCTTTAATACAAATAATTGGAATGATTTTGTTACCAACACGATAAGAAGATTAAAAGAGTAGTTAGAAGTTTTAAACACATTTTCCAGTGAGTTGATATTTAAAGATATGCAGCTATGCACCTATTTCATTCAAAATATAATAAATCGAATAACGGTCACTTCGTTAAAAAAAGAAAGAAAGTTGGTTGACATGAATGAGAATGTTCCGATAACGACGTTCTATTCTGATGTATATATGACCTGGACATGCGAGTTAAAACAACAACAACAACAATATTAACAAGAGCTGTCAGGGACAGCATGCTCGACAAATGTTGTGCTTGCCAATAGAACAAAACATTTTTAGGTGATAGTCGAAAAAGAGTCATAATGTTTACACAAACCTTTACTGAATTATGCACTCTTGGCTGTTGGTGGAGGTAATGATGGTAACAAGAGTTTTGTAAGTGTTTAAGCTATGTCTCTAATTGTTTTGAAAAAATTTGATTTGGTATGAATAACTTAACCAAAAGTATAAAAGGGCCATAATTCTTAAACAAAACTTGACAGAGTTATGTACCCTTGTCTGTTGATGGAGGTAATGATGATAAATAAGTATTGTAAGTTTATAAGCTAAATCACTAATGGTTTGAAAAAAAGTGGGGTTGTATGAAAAACATAACCAAAATTCTAAGGCAGAAAATAGCCATAATTCTTACAAAAACATTGACAGAGTTATGTACTCTTGTCTGTTGCTGGAAGTAATGATGGTGAAAAAGTGTTGTCAGTTTCAAAGCAATATCTGTAATGGTTTTGAAAAAAAGTAAATTGGCACAAAAAACTTAACCGAAATTCTTAGTCGAAAAAGGGCCAAAATTCTTACAAAAACCTTGACAGAGTTATGTTCTCTTGTCTGTTGATGGAGTTAATGATGGTGAACAAGTGTTGTAAGTTTCGAAGCCATATCTGTAATGGTTTTTAAAATAAGTAAATTGGTACAAAAACCTTAACCAAGGTGTGACACCAACGCCGACGCCGACGCCGACGCCGGGGCGAGTAGTATAGCTAGCATTTTCTTCGAAAAGTCGAACTAAAAAGGTAAATGACAAAACACAGAAGCAAGTGAATATTGATTGACTATACATTTATCCGGTTAACCGATTAACCGGTTAGACAATTATACGATTAATCGGTTATTAACTTCGTTAACAGTTGACAAGGCTTCACGTCTAAATAGTGTAACTACTGATACTATACGTTCATTACAACATAATACACGGTTCACATATTACGTACATACATGTAAGCTTGTTGGAAGCTGCTGTCAACTTTTGTATATTTTGAAAAAGGTTGTTGAGCAGACGTACATGCTAGTCTAAACATACAATGCTCATAAACGTCAACATGTACCTTTTCCAATGGACAGGCTCATATCTCCCTCTGACCAAATACAGGTATTTATTGGGGAGTTTCGAAATGGATGGCAACTACCATGCGATGGCAGACTTACACTATCGGCTTGTGTATATACTTTCTTCAGTTCTTTCCGACTGTACGATTAGATGGGGGGTTGTGTGGTGGGGTTGTGGGGTGGGGTTGGGCGGGTGGTGGTGGTGGTGGTGGTGGCATAATCTTGACCCGACTACGCATAAGAAAAGTCCCCTAATACCGATTTTGGTTATGAACTTGCCAACTTGCCCATACTATTCATGAAACAAAATGTAATGCAAAACAGTAAACACCTACCCACATAACGTCGACTCCGAGGACGAATCATCAGCGTGTATAGGTGAGATTACCACGCTCCCCGATTCCAGTAATTCCACCTCCGACTGGGAATTAGGCACTTTCTTATACAATGTCGATCTCAACAATTTAGCCATGCTTAAACACTATCACAAATTTCACAAAATGATACCAAATGATGTGAGCACATCTTTTTTAATAATATAATACGTTTAAACGTTGTTGTTGTTGTGTTGTTGTTTTTATAGATTTTGCGCACTCACTTCGATATCACAAATGTTTTCAGGGTCCCAATTTAATGGTAAAATGTTTGTTTCTTAATTTCTGTTGACTTGCTCTTAATGGTCTAGTCATCTTTAAAACACATTACATGCTAATTGCATTATATTTTACTACACATTATACACAAACTCTTTCGGCTTTTCCCCCAAACAATTACAGAGATCAGATGTTAACTTTTATAATTTGCAGTTTAGTATAAAGGTGCATATTTGTTTATCACTATATTTCTTTTATGATAAGTTTTATGTAACATTATCTTTAAAGACGTTGCATTTACTTTTCTAAGAATACTGCTTGGAATTTTAAAAATACTCATGATAAACGATATTGTACGGAGTAAGTGACATTCGGCATTGTCTTACATTTGCAAACTCGCCGTTATATTTCATGTGAAACGAAATTATCCCTTAACACATCATTTTACATATGCAACTAACTAAAAGGTCAAGGTCACAGAAGCCATTTATCAAAATTTCATGTAGAACCGTTTTTAGGAAGACAATTGAGGTTGATCAATTTTTTTCTAATGAAAACGAAATAATTGTTTCGTAATTACGAAACAGTAGATCCTAAAAAAAACAAAACACCGAATGTTAAATATTTTTCCAAAGTCATCTAAATGTGTTCTTAATAAGGGAAATGGTTAAAACCTTTTTAAGAAGCGTTTTAAAACGTTAGCGATGTTTTACTCTTATTGAAGGAACATTGAACTCAGTGACTTTGTATTGCATTCCAAAACTTATCTTCTACGTCTACCTCAGTACAGAAATTCGATATGAATCAATCATTTTATTTGCCGGGATATGGCAATACAAAAGGCATGCTACACCTAGCTATAATCAAGGAAGATAACTATTGCAAAACAATTTTCAAATGTCTAATTCAGTCGATTATTTCGATTTCGTCTTGTTAGAGATACAAATATGCTTGAAACAGTACTTCCAGTGCTTTGAATTTCAATGATTTTTTTTTCCAAGTGTTTTTTTTTTTCCAACATACTTGACACCGTTTAAGATAAGATAAGGGGTAACAAAGTCCATGTCGAGGTTTGTTATAAATCGAACGGTCGCTCTCAGAGTTATGACCCTCTTGTTAATAATGTGTAACCCTTTACCGCATGCAGAACCATTGTGAGGCATCTACAAAAGACGACATTAAACAATATATTTTGATAAAAGATACAATGCTCACGATAATTTTTTTTTACTTTTGTCACAGTTTCTTAACTCTTTCAGCGCCAAAGGCAATATTGAGGTTTATGCAAACAATGCAGATTCAGGCGAGTCAGCTCGTAACGAGCTGTCTCACCTGAAAATCAGCATTGTTTGCCTTTTAGTTATAAAAATATTCCAAAAGTTTTATAAAAAGAGAAATGGTGACGCCCGATTTTAAACATGGAAGAGTCTACTGTTAACAATTCGGCGCTGAAAGAGTTAAACTTTATTCTATAATGATACTTTCATTTAAAGAGATATTTTCAAATAAGTTCGTCTCCTGTAGATTGGTATATATGCGGGAAAGGGTTAAGATTAGCTCGGTTGTTACGCGTAACGTTATCGAGGGGATTAGGTATTTGCGATTTCCAATCCTTAATCGAATAATGCTATCGCTTGAGCTCTTCGAAATCTAAGAGAAATCCTGTTTTAACAACCGTGAACAAATTACGGATTTAATGTTTTCTGTCATGGAATTAACAATGTTGTTGATTGAGAGAATTGATTGTTTGGTGTTTAACGCCGCTTTCAACAATTATTCAGTTATATCACGTCATTTCCTGGGCAAGTTACCAGTTCTACTGGTCCATTTATCCTTACCAAATTTGTATTGCCGCCATGTTTACAATGTCATTTCCCAAGGGTAAAATTTAAATTGACAGTTTCACCGAAAGGCAGTTTGCCAGTGCATCATAAAGGCACATATTGGTGATTAACACGTGTTCTCAAATTGAAAACCTAAAGGATAAATGGACAGCTAACCTTATCAAATTTGATTTGCCGCCATGTTAACAATGTCATTTCCAAAGGGAGTAAATTTAAATTGACAGTTTCACCGAAAGGCAGTTTGCCCTTGCATCAAAAAGGCATCTGATAATGATTGACACATGTTCTCAATTTGAAAACCTAAAGGAGAAAGGGAGACATAACCTTACCAAATTTGCATTGCCGCCATTCTATTTCAATGTCATATACAAGGCGTTAAATTGAAATTGACAGTGGTTTAGTGGATTTTTAAAGTAAATCCTCTCCGACTGCCCTGCAGCATTCGACTTTTGAAAACATTGTGACACAAGTACAATTGCTCAAAACGAGCCATTTCCCCTTTTTGACACAATGTTTTCTCGTTCTATTCAGTAATAATAACTTCATTTAAGAAGATAATCCATGTTTTTTTTGCCTATTTTCAAAGTCACCTGCTGCATATTTGTTGCATTTCTCAGTTATATCACGGCGTTTCCTGGGTAAGTTACCAGTACCTTTGGTCAATTTATCCTGACACTGAGCGCAAAGGAGTGCAGCAATTACTTCCATTGTTAAAGTCTTTGGTATGACCCGACCGGGGGATCGAACCCACGACCCCCCACACCCGAGGCGGACGCTCTTTCAACCAAACCAACGAGGCGGTCGCCTTTATATGAAGGGAAACTGTTCAAATGAAATCGACATGTCCGCCGGGAGACGACTATTCTATTACGACCTTCCTATCTTATTTACATAATCGTGTTTGTTTCAATTCCGTGTTTGTTTCTAAGCGTCATTTGCAGAATGCTCCTCATGTTTCATTGACCTTAAACAGTGTTTAGCCTGAACCCAATCACTTGGGCACGGGAAAATGTTCCTGATATTTGGAATTTATACTTTCCCGCATACAACCAATCGATAGCAGACGACTCTGTAACACATAAATTCAAAATTATGAATGATTGGTTAATTGAGTGACTGGTGTTTTAATCAGCTTTCAACAAGTGTTCAGTTATATCACTGCATTTCCTTGGTAAGTTTCCAGTACTACTGGTACATTTATCCTGACACCAGTCAATCAGTCAGTCAGTCGTAATTGCCTACCCCGCGACCCTGAGCCCCAATATGGGAAGCCATTATTACATGTACCATTTTTTAAGTTTTTTTGAAAAGCTTTATTAATAAATGTATACTAATTGAATAGAAGAACAATGCGGCAAAACAGGAATTGTTCATTATGAGGATTCTTTTTAATTTTGTAATAATATTTTCAAAAGCCGTCTTCTACAGATGCCGTAATTAGCTTCTACATGTAGTGAAAAGTTAATGATACATTAGCACTGATTGCGAATTCGTAACTACATGAACTAGACCTATTTATAGTCAAACTAATTAAACCAAGGCTTCAATGAAGTTTGAATGATCTGATGGGTTTACGGATACGATCTTTATCAGACAGTGTCAACGGAGACCTAAGCTGATCTTCATCTTCGACGGCGACCACATTGAAACGCTAAAGTCATTTTTAATTCCAATAATCCTTTGACAGTGAGAAATGAAATTGACACATTGTGGAAATTCTTGTAGCAGGGTTTTTGGTCTGATTTTTAAAACTGATATTCTTCTCATGATTGTCAATGCCTTTTCAAATCACATTTTCAATCACATTTTCAATCACTTTTCTATCACCTTTTCAATTAAAACATGACAGCAGTGAATATGTTAACCCTTTACCTCATATAGACGCTTTCTGACGCCTCTGACGGCTTTTTGAAAACATAGTGACAACAGAGGAAATTGCACAAAACGTGCAATTTCTCCTTTTGCCACAATGTTTTCCACTTTTTGTCATAGGTTATCCATTTAATTAAAGAGATTTTTTATTTTTTGATAAAATATGTTCAAAGTCGTCTGCTGCAGAATGGTCGTATGAGGGAATGTGTTAACTACTTGTCGAGGGCTTGGCGTGAAACGGTTGTAACTAAAATCGGTATTTGTTTTACCAAGGTTAATCACCTCGCCATAAAGTCTTTATAAGCATTACATCATTTATCTTGGTAAACAATGTAAATTTAGGTGCCATTGCTCGTTCTGAGCAATGGCACCTAAATTTGCATTGTTTACAAAGGGGTCAAAATTGCCCCTAAACCAGGGTTTTCAAAATAGGTTGTTAGTTACAACCGTTTCACACCAAGCCCTCGATGTACGCGTACAACTGACACGCTAAATCCGACACTGGTAACAGTGCACCTAAGTAATTATAAACAACACGCTTGATTGCCTGATTGATTATCTGGTGTTTGACACCGCTTTCAACACTTTTTCAGTTGTATCATGACATTTCCCGGGTAAGTTACCAGTACTACTGGTCCATTTATCCTGACACCAGTCAGTCAGTCAGTCGTAAGGCTAACCCCGCAACCCTGAGCCAATACTACCATGTTTAAAGCCTAAATAACAAGGATACAGCCTATATCAATTAAAACAAACTTGCTTCTGAAACAGTCGGGAGTCAAACCCAGGTTGCCTGCATCGGACATGGACGCAACTTAACCACACCACAGTTGATTATGTTGTCTGTATAAGGTATTGATAGTTTACGAAATGTGCATTGGTTTTTAAATAATTATACAAATTGTGTATCATATATATATATATATATATATGCAGGAGTGTTGGAGATTATACAGACACTTGGCAAACTTTCATTGTAACATCCATATCGCACAACATCAAAAATCGGACACGTCCATTATTTTTCGAACCACATCGGACGAAAACGACCTTCGGAAAATTCCAGATTAAAATTCTACCCTTTCCCACATACATCAAATTTACAGCAGGCGACTTTGAAAAACATCTAGTATAAAATATGGCAACTTTCTATAAATGAAAGATCAATAATTATTGGTTAAAATTGAAAACATAAGGTAAAAGATGGAAATTGCTCATTATGATCAATTTCTCCTTTTGCAACAACGTTTTCAAATGTGGTCTGCTACATAGGCGTAAGAAAGCGTCTTTATGAGGGAAAGGGTCAATTAATTAAACAACAAGTTCGAACATCGTAGAGTGAGGTAGGTTTACAAATTAGTTCACACGGCATCCCTCATTAATTAGTAAAAACCTTTGCCCATACAAATGCATGTCAAAACTTGTCTTAACCCTTTCCCTCATATAGACGCTTTCTGACGCCTCTGCAGCAGACGGCCTTTTGAAAACATAGTGACAAAAGAAGAAATTGCTCAAAACGAGCAATTTCTCCTTTTGCCACAATGTTTACAACTTTAAGTCATAGGTTATCCATTCAATTATAGAGATTTTCTATTTTTTGACAACATATGTCTAAAGTCATCTATTGCAGAATCGTCCTATGAGGGTAAGGATTAACATCAACACTGACTAGAAGGATCGATTAATTTGGTGTTTTACGCCGCTTTCAACAATATTTCATTTATATACCCCCGCGTGTCCTGGGTGAAGTTACCAGTTCTACTGGTCCATTTAACCCGATACCAGCCAGTCGGTCGTAATGCTATATATACCCGCAACCCTGAGCGCAGCCATTTATACCATTGTTTAAGTCTTTGGTATGAATGAATGAATGAATGAATGAATGAATGAATGTATATTGTTTTATGGCGCATCGACAGGTCATTTAGCGCGCAATTAAATTTAATTATTCATGATCCCTGGGTAAACAAACCAGTACAAGGCTAGAAAATGTGCCTTGCCCAAGGGCACTCCACCATGACCGTAGTGCCGCGACTGGGGATCGAACCCGGGACACCCGGTTTCGAAATCCCCGACGCTAACCACTCGACCACAGCGGATTCCTCTTTGGTATGCCAATGATGACTAGAAGGATTGCAGAAGTTTATGGATTAAAGTTTAAAACAGTTTAAACTTATTTATTTTACATCGATTGCGAAACAAGCTTTAAGCTTATATTAATCACGCTCGATGTATGCTTCCTGGATACTAAACCAGTACTCGCACCGTTTGTGTGGAAAAATCCCAAAGGCATCTAACCCGCTCATCACGGGATTCGAACCCGGGACCTGTGGTACAAGAGGCCGACGCTCTACCTCTGTACCACTGTCTCCCACTGGATTAAAATTAGAATGCATATGAGCCGCATCGAGAGATAAGGAATCATAGAGCATATGTGAACACCGGCGACTCGGATGAACTGGGCGCAAACGAACACATTTCAGAATAGTCATAATACAACTCTTGCAAAAAAGAAGGTCCTCTTTTTCACCAGACACGTCGATGACATAACGGAAGATTGTAACAACACCCTAGCGAGACTCATTGTATACACTACTATATTCTAAATATATTTCTTACATTTCCATATATGTTCATCCTCATTTATAACTCGGATGACTCTATGTTCATGTTATAGGATTTTTGAAATATCTTTATAACTCACAGCCAAACAATGCAGATTTCAGATGAGACAGCTCCTTACGAGCTGTCTCACATGAATCTGTATTGTTTGCAAAAAGCTCAATATTGCCTTTGGCGCTGAAAGAGTTAACATTTTGCACATAGTTGTCTCGACTTGATCTTTGCATTATATCTTATATTATTCATATTTATCCCATAACGGGAGATGAAACAACAGCCACTGGTCTCGTGGTCCTATTCTTTCCACTCTACAAATGGTGTCACTATGTTCTAAATATATTTCTTACATTATTATATATGTTCATCCTCATTTATATATCGGTAGAATATAGTTGTCGAATTAACAATGTGAACATAGTTGTCTCGACTTGATATTTGCATTATATATTATATTTTTCATATTTATCACATAACGGAAGACGAAACAACACTGGTCTCATGGTCCTATTTTATTTTATCTACAAATGGTGTCACTATGTTCTAAATATATTTCTTACATTTCCATATATGTTCATCCTCATTTATATATCGGTAGAATATAGTTGTCGAATTAACATTGTGCACATAGTTGTCTCGACTTGATCTTTGAATTATATCTTATATTATTCATATTTATCACATAATGAGAGATGAAACAACAGACTTTTTTAAGAACGGTTTAATTAACCCTTTCCCTCATACGGCAATTCTGCAGCAGCCGACTTCGAACGTATTTTGTCAAAAAATAGAAAATCTCCATAATTGAATGAATAACCTATGACAAAAAGTGGAAAACATTGTGGCAAAAGGAGAAAGTGCACGTTTTGTGCAATTTCTTCTTTTGTCACTATGTTTTTAAAAAGCCGTCTGCTGAAGAGGCGTCAGAAAGCGTCTATATGAGGGAAAGGGTTAACTGTACATGGCTTTGTTTTCTTATGCTTACATGAACAAAAAAAAATAGCTTGTCAAACTATAACTATCACCCCGTTGAATTCCTGTCACTCCCTTTTCCCATTATCAGACACATTTGCAGCGACGACTTTTGAAAACATCAAGGTAAAAGAAGAAATTGCTCATAATACATGTCCTACTTGCAGACGCATTTGCAGCAGACATTTTTTCGAAAACATCATCGTGGCAAAAAGAAGAAATTGCTGATTAGTCTTGGTATAATTTCTGCTACGATTTGATTTGATTTGATTGATTTAATTGTGTGGGGTTAACGCCGTTTTCAACAATTTTTCAGTCATATCACGGCGGCCAGTTCACCTACTCATGTGTTTCCTGGCTTCCCCACACCAGTAAACCACACAACAAACTTACCAAGCAACTGGCTGCTTTTCCACGTAGACTGTTTGCCTATTGATGAAAGACAGATGACGCTTGTCGCATTAACTTTTATCAAATGTCAGAACGAACGTTGGCCGAGCTGGGATTCGAACTCACAACCCCTGGATTGACAGCCCGCGTCTCTACAGAGACTCGGCTACGATTTAATACAAGGATTCCGAATATTGGAGCTTAAACTCGTGCACTACGACATACGAAAATGTTTTTTTTAAACCCTTTTCCAATTTATTAGTCGCCGGGCAGAAGCCCGCGACTTCTATTTTTAATAGCTTTTCGGAAATCACATGGGAGGGCGGCTTATTATTAGAAAGAAACAAATCTAGATGATTGAACATATTACGATTGTGGTTGTTTACGAACACTAATAAATGACACATCTAAAATGAAATAAATATTCCGATTTTTTAATGTTTGCAGTTTTTTTTATTTCACTCGCATTTAAGTTTTTTGTCTTATTTACGAAGACAAAAGTGGTCCCTTCAAGACGTGAACCAACACCCCCTAATGCAGACTCTTATGTGTCATCATTGAGGTCAATTTCGGATTCTCCTTTTAATAGCAATTTTAACTTACTAAATGTTGTTTTCATGTTCAAAGAGATGTCTTGATTTGTGTAGAATTCATTTAATAATGTTAATCCATAAATATCTAAAGTAGGAACTGTTTCTAAGCTAAATATAGAATCTATTCTGTTGTGTAGTTTCGTGACCTTTAACATCGATTTTCGCGCATGCGCATTTCGATATGAAAAAGCGAGTGATATTATTTTATTTTAGACAAGTACAAGACGAATGTTTGACGCAAAGCGTCAAAGAGAAGCCGCAATATTTCGTTGTACATGTAGAAATAAGAAAAAAAAGAACATTTTTAAATCCACAAACAATAGAACAATTTAAACTGTAGACGGTAATGCGGATATATTTCTCCTTTTGAAGACTTTTGTTTTCTTCAAATTACCTCCCTTTAAAGCAATACCAGGATATTTACCTTGTGATTCGAATAAGATTGACAAACATTGAAATTATATGAATGAATACTATTATTTAAATAAGTAACAACAGCAAAATTAAATTTAAGCCAGATAAATGTGTACACATTTCGTTAATTTTTTATAGATACCCTAATGTATAGGTATGTATATAAAATTTATAAGCAAATGTTTTCATTACTACGGTCCTAATGTTTGAATAGACTAAGGAAAGTCAAGAATACATAAATAAATCAATGCAGTCTTTTCCGGCGACATTGATGCCTTGCATCAACTTTCTCTTGTAATAATCTATTGTAGACGATTTTGAAAACATCTAAGCAAAAGTATGGAAAATAATTGTTGAATAGTGTGGAAAATGGTGTGGCAAAAAGAGAAATTGTTAATTAACCCTTTCCCTCATATAGACGCTTTCTGACGCCTCTGCAGCAGACTGATTTTTGAAAACATAGCGGAAAAAGAAGAAATTGCTCAAAACGAGCAATTTCTCCTCTTGCCACAATGTTTTCCACTTTAAGTCATAGGTTATCCATTCAATTATAGAGATTTTCTATTTTTTGCTAAAATATGTTCAAAGTCGTCTGCTGCAGAATTGTCGTATGAGGGAAAGGGTTAAGAGCAATTTCTACTTATTGTCACAATGTTTTCAAACGTCGTCTGATGCGTATACTTCAAAATATATCCGCATTTGGGAAAAGGGTTAAAGTCGCATATACCAGTAAACGGTTAAATTGTTACTACATAATTAGATTTGATTAATGCTATTAGAAACTTAAATAATTAACTTTAATACATAACGAACACCTCCGTAATTCACAATGCACAAGAGACGGGCAAGTACTACGAACGCATGTAATATTCTACATTATTAATAAGGTTGTTTTCCCATTGTAAATGACAATAACAAATCAGAAAACTTAATTCAAGAATAGTGTTTCATTACAATACTCTAATAAACTCTTTAAATACACTTAAATCCAGAGCAAATGCATCACATGTACATCTAACAAGAAATACAAACACAGATAGAATAAAACTCCGAGCGACTGGAGGAGGCATCATGGTACCATGCATTGCATGGCAGTAAGTAATTGTACTTTTTTTTTATGTAATACCACAGCGATATCGATAGACCTATTGTAGTGGGAGCTCATCGTACATGGGATCGATAAGGTAATTTCAAGGTAGACGGTCAAAAAAGCCAACAACTGTCATGGCGTAATAGTGCCGTCGAACGTCAGACAGTTGTTACATCGGGAAACCGCCGAGGTAGCGATTTGAAACCGGGTGTTCCGGGCTTGAGCCCAAGTCGCGGCGGCCATGGTGGAGTGCCATTGATTATGCAAATTTAAAGAACATTTACTAGCCTTGTACTGGTTTTTTAACCCATGGATCATTAGAAAGTGATATTACTTAAATAATGTTGAAACGGCGTAAACTCACAATAAATCAAAACAGTTGTTACAGAATGGGCCATATCAAACGAAACGACTTGCTAGGATCAAGATCAGTCTACGCTATCGTGCAGCCTGATCATGAGCTTCCCTACTCGCTATCTAAAAGTGTGTAATTGTAGTGTGCAATCATTATCAAATAAACTGGATCCAATACCGATCATTAAAGTGTGTGGTTTGATTGTAATGGCATTTGACTCGCGATAACTTGAACATGCTGCAACTCGAATATGGAACAATAATCTAGTTCGAACCGTTTCCTGGAACGTATCTGTCATTTGAAAAAGGCCTTCCCAAAGGAGACACTTTGTAAAACCAACCAACCAACCAACTAATCAACCAACCAACCAACCAATCAACCAACCAATCCATAAACCAACCAACCAACCAACTAACTAACCAACCAACCAACCAACTAACTAACCAACAAACCAGCCAACCAATCAACCAACCAACCAACCAACCAACTAACCAACCAACCAACTAACTAACAAACAAACCAGCCAACCAATCAACCAATCACCCATTAACCAACCAACCAACCACTAAACTAACCAACCAACCAGCCAGCCAACCAATCAACCAACCAACCAACAAACCAACCAACCAACTAACTAACCAACCAACCAACTAACCAACCAACCAACCAACTAAATAACTAACACACCAACAAGCCAACCAACGAACTAACCAACTAACCAACAAACAAACCAACCAACCAGCCAACCAACCAACCAGCCATGCAACGAACCGAACCATATTACCAACATACCAAATGATTAACCAACCAAACAGACCAAGGAACTAACAAACTAACCATACTACAAACAGGCAAACCAACCATACTGCAATCATGTTAACTAAACATACTGCAAACAAGCAAACCAACCATACTGCAAACAAATAAACTAACCAAGCAATCAACGTACTAACATGTCAACTAACCAACTGACCAACCAATCATACAACACAATAGAAAAACTTCCCAATCATACAACAGATGCATCAATCCATCCGACCAACTAACCAACTAACCAACTATTTAAGTGTCTAACTAACCAAACGACTGACTCCATGATGCCAGTATATCACAGACCAATTTTGTAAGCAGGGGAATACAATATAAGTATAATTTTGGCACAGTCTTAACATTAATTATTAATAGTATTGTATGAAAAAAAGAAGTTGCTCATCATAGTACGGGGATCCAACCTGTGAATACAGAAACCATAAGTACATTCCTTAAATTAAACAACAGTTCTTTGCGGGAGAGAAAACTTCATAACTTCTCACGTATCGTCGTAAATTAACTGATATAAACCAGCATCGAAGTATAATTTCAAAACCAATTTGTTTCACATCGATTGCACGCAAAGTAATAACCTTATTGCAGCTATGCCCAATCGATGGCGTGTTTCCAAACACAGGTAAATTTATATGGTGTATATACGAAGTAACCCGTATTTTGAACAAGACCAATGAGATATCTATTTCAGGCAATCAAAGCCAATATTCTTTCCCGGCTCGCGGATTGATCGCAAATCCCAGAGGTAATCCAATGCACACTGTTGATTGATTGACTGATTGATTGGCTGATATGAATTAATCACCGAATTTCAATTTTTAATAATTTCACGTCGGCCAGTATAACTAAACATACATTTCTTTTCCTCTCTAGCAAGAAATCGACACACCAAACATTTTGAGCAATAATCCAAGTTGTTTTAAAACTAGTAATTTTCTTGTCATGTTACGTGCAGATATGTATACGTGTGTAATATAATATGACCGAATCACTATTTTGTATTCATCCGAGAATGTTTACAAAATGGCTGAGAACGTGTATCCGGTAAACACAAACGTCACGATAGAATGACGAGGTAAAGGGACCATTATCGGTCATAAACATACTTTTTGTGTGTGATTAGTTAACAATTTATTAAGTATTACATGTTGGGACTATTTTCTGACAGAGAAATTATTAAACTCGTTCATAAGCTCGCTTAATAACACATTTCTTGAACTTGTTTAACTAGAAATATCACTGAAGGTGATGAATACCCCCAGCTGGTGCCTGACAATATACATACGTATGAGAAATGCAAGGGGCCTCAACTCATTTAAAAATAATTCCAGTGCAACACGCCGACAATATGCACAACTAGGCGTGGTATCAATCATTCTTGTTATATTGAATTCTGACCAAGGGTTGCTGAGAAATAGTGGTCACAAGAAATGTCTACAGACCAACGGACCGACCGACCGACCGACCGACCGACCGACCGAAGCGTGACTCCTATATAGCCCCATATACTATGTATCTGGGGGTATAATAACACTTGATATGAAATGACTACCCATGTCAGATCCTGTATATATATTTAAAGGGACTGAATCCCATATGAGAAAAAGCGAAAAAAAAAGAAAATTGTTAAAAATTGCTATTACCTTGATGTTTTTGCATGTAAGGCATTGAGATTTGCTGACTGATGTACTACAATATATGCACACTATTAATATTGCGGAGATTTTTCGTTATTTTGCATTGTAAAATCTAATGGGTTAGTAACCCAGTAAATCTAAAAATATCGCTGTATATTTATCACGTGATCACTAAAACAGAATTGACAATCTCCTTCGCAGAGTTGTCGTTCCTTACACTCACGCATACATGAATGTAATGAGTCGATCGTGTTAGAGAATGCCGAATTGAATCCACAAATTCAAATGAGCAAGAGGAAATTCCACGGTATTTTTAAACGGGAAAACACGGAGCGGACGTTTTTTTAACTGCTTATTTCCTATGAAATAATGAAAAACAAGACTTATACGACCTTCTACAACATTCCGTTACATATATATCGACGTAGTGTGGATTAATTAGAATAAGTATAAAATATAACGATTTTGGACCATTATGGTGTTCAGTCCCTTTAACGCCGCTTTCCACAATCATTTGTTATATTATGTTTTTTTTTCTTAATAAACTACCAGTTATAACTATTTACCCTGACATAGGTATGTTATGTGCGCCGAGGAAGGACGCCAATACTACCATTGTTAAAGTCTTTGATATGACCCGATAGGGGATCTAACGTTGGTATCCTGCTCCCGATGCGGACGTTCCGACCTATACACAACGGAGCCCGTCCATGACAAAAGTTACAAGTTCACTTTTCTGAACAGTGTGGACTAATATCACCCTGTGTTTCTTAGAATCTAAAAGAGTTGACATAACGCTGTGTGAATAAGTAATATATAAACATTGTAGATCTTGATTAGTCTGTGCGGGTGCAAACTAGGATCAAGATCAGCCTACGCTATAGTGCAGCCTGATCATGAGCTTCCTTACTCGCTATCTAAAAGTGTATAAGTGCAAACTCTGATCTTTAATTCACACCGTTATTATCAATATTCAACGTATTTGTTTTCCCATTATGGGCTTAATTATAGGCTAAACATGGCAACGCCCGAGATATTTGAAGTATTTTTTAGAATGCTCTGTTATGTATTAAGCCATACCTACTCATGTGTTTCCTGGCTTTCTCACACCAATACTCCACACGACACTCTGGCTGCTTTTATGCATAGACTGTTGGCCCATTGGTTGAAGACGAATGACGCTTGTGAACATGCTTTGTCCGTTGTCGGAAAGAATTGTTGGCCGAGCTAGGGTTCGGACGCAGAACATCTCGATTGACAGCCCGTGTCGCTAGCGACTGAGCTACCGGGGATCTGCAGAAATGATAAAGGACGTTACGCAATACGTAGTAAACGTAGAAAGAGTTATTTAGAATACATTAGTTTAAACTTATTTATTTTACATCGATTTCAAGCTTTAAGCTTATATTAATCACGCTCGATGTCTGCTTCCTGGAGACATAACCAGTACTCGCGCCGTTTTTATGTAGAAATCCGAAAGGTAGAACCCGCTCAGCAGGGGATTCGAAACCGGGAGCTTGGTACGAGGGGCCGACGCTCTAACACTGCACCACTGTCTTTCACTACAATACATTCAACAAGAAACTTTTATATATGCCTTTAAACAAGATTGAATTTTTTTTTGTATATGTTATCAGATTGCTGCCTGTTCGTGCAACATTGATTGCATCGGTAATTAAGCTAATGATGATTGTATTTCAGAGAAATATCAGAAATATCGCATTTTTATGAACGACACAAGCGATATAAGAACCGCGCGTACTTGCGCATGACGAATTTCCACATGCAAACATATACTGCTTTATTTTAATCGACCGTAGATCTACAAGGAGTGCCGTCACAGAACGAAAGTCATGTCACAAACAAAACCCACTACTTAACGGAACAGCGCAGAAACATAATGTTTGTTTACAACACAATCATATAAGCTCATTGTGCATAACATATATACACCTGTACCACGGTATAAAGGCACATCAACATAACCTACTTAATTCATAAACAAACATAACGGATTTGCTTTAATAGTATACGTGTTTGCGTTTATCACATGACAATGCTTGTATCCGATCTAATATACCCATTACGTATTTCTTTATATGTCACATGTGTAATATTACATAAACGAATCACTTTTTTTGTATTCATCCGCGAATGTTTACGAAACGGCTGAGAACGTGTATCCGGTAAACACAAACTTCGCGATAGATGGATGAAGTAAAAGGACCATTTTCGGTCATTAAACTATTTTTGTCTGTGATTAGTTAACAGTTTATTATGTATAACATGATGGGACTATTTTCTGACACAAAAAAAACGATTTTCTTTTATTAAACTCGTCCAGAGGCTCGCTAAATAACAAATTTCTTGAACTTGTTTAATAAAACTTGATATGAAATGACAACCCATGTCAGATCCTATACATATGACTTTTATTAACTCGTCCAAGAAATGTGTTATTAAGCACGCAAAAGTCTCGCTTAATAACAAATTTCTTGAACTTGTCTAATCAAACTTTATAAGAAATGACAACTCATATCCTATCCTATATATAGGTGCCATACGGTTGTGGTACATTTATAATTACAGACATGGGAATGAAAAGTGATGTCATACATTAACCTTGATGGAAGGTCGGTGGAAGAGTACAGTTAACCCTTTCTCTCATACAACAATTATGCAGCAGACGACTTTGAACATGTTTTGTCAAACAATCAAAAAATCGAATAACCTATGCCTAAAAGTGGAAAACATTCTGACAAAAAGAGAAATTGCTCGTTTTGAGCAATTTCTTCTTTTGTCACTATGTTTTCAAAAAGCCGTCTGCTACAGATGCGTCAGAAGGCGTCTATATGAGGGAAAGGGCTAAATCCATCAGTCAGCAAACTATTACCCCTTTCCCACATATAACAAATAAGCAGCAGATGCATTTGAAAGCATCTAGACAAAAACACAGGAAAACACTTCTATAAATAAAAGGGGTTTTCTTTTAATTTGAGATGAAAACATTGTGGCACAATGGGAACAACTACTCATTATCAGCAATTTTTCCATTTGCCACAATGTTTTCAAAAATCGTCTGAAGAGTATGCATTAAAATGCGTCTGCACGGGTGTAAGGGTTAGGCTGTCTGGCAGATACTGGGTGGAAAACTGCCAAACTATCTGATCATGGTATGATTACTTGCAAAATGTTAAAAAATAATTGTCTGCAGAATTGTTGTCAACACTAATAAATAATGTATCAACACAGTTAACAGGGGTGACGTAATACACATATCGAGGGCTAGGCGTGAAACGGTTGTAACTAAAATTGGTATTTTTTTACAAAAGGTTAATCACCTCGCCATAAAGTCTTTATAAGCGTTAAATCATTTTTCTGAGCAATGGCACCTAAATTTGCATTGTTTACAAAAGTGTCAAAATTGCCCCTAATCCACGGTTTTCAAAATAGATTTTGAGTTAAAATTTACAACCGTTTCACGCCAAGCCCCTCGATATGTTCCCCTCATAAAGACGCGTATTTACGCTTCTACTGCAGTCGACCTATAATGAAACTATTGTGACTAAAGGAGAAAAAAGCTCATGGTGAGCTTTTTCTAATTATGCCAAAATGTTTTTAACTCTTATTCAATGTTTATACTTAGATTTACAGAGAGTTTTCATATTTTTGCCAATACGTTTCCAATGTCGTCTGCTGCATATTTGGGTTATGTGGGAAAAGGTTTCAATAGCGGTCTCCAAAAGAATCATTGAGTTCCATTTGTGGGAGTGAATGATTGATTGTTTGGTGTTTTACGATGCTTTCAACAATTGTTCAGTTATATCACTGCGTGTCCTGGATAAGTTACCAGTACTACTGGTCTATTTATCCTAACACCAGTCAGCCAGTCGTTATGCTAAGCCAGCAAGCCTGAACGCCAACGAGGGTAGCCATTACAACCATTTTTAAAGTATATGGGGATCGAACCCGCGACCTCCCGCACTCGAGCCGGACGCTCTACCACAACGCCACCGAGGCGGATAGTTTTGTGCAGCATTTTCCTTTGAATTTTTATCTTAGATATTCTGCCAACAACACAGTTATATAACTCACGGCCACATGTCAAGCAACCTTGTACAGTCAAACCTGTGATAAAAACCACCCTCGAAGAGAAATTTCTCGTTTGGGCATGATGTTTGCAAGAGGCGTCTGCTGCAGATGCGTCTGAAAGTGTGACAATTTGTCGTACAAAGCCATCGTGAACTCGTCCTTTTTCAAGAATAAACTAAATAACTTGATGGGGGTATAGATTAAGGAGAAGGGTAAATCGAGTCTGCCTTGTCCAAAATGGGCAAACACACGCTATTCTACCATACAATACAGTTTGTTTGATCTGTACGTTACATCTCCCAAATGTCTGTATTAGATAGACAGAAACGAAGTACGTTTTAACCCTTTCCCTTTAGCAGCATATTTGTATCAGACAACTGTTAACACTTATATGAGCAACTATTAAGGAAACGTCAACAAATGGAAGTTTGATTAATGAATGAAATTGAAAACATTATGGCAAAAGGAAAATTTGCTCAATGTGAGCAACTTCTCTATTTGAGACAATGTTCTCAAATGACGTCTGCTGCAAAGACGTTAGCCCTTTCTTGAAAACATATGCAAGTTGACGCTGCAGGCGAGTTAGAATATGTGGCAAAATGACAAACATGCTCATATTGATAAATTCCTACTTTTGGTACAATCATTTCAATTGTGTACATTTATTATACTTTCATCGAAAAAGATTCACATTTTTGTCTGGATAATTTCAAATTCGTCTGCTTCAGATCTATTTTATGTTGGGATATGTAAATTAAAGAGATTGTATGGGATTTCTTCGATCATGTCTTTTGGGATTTAAATTGTTGAACTTGATTAAGACGTCGTCGATTTTTCGACTATACCCAGACTATGGATATTGAAACGATTCGGAAGATCACGTGTCATACCAAAGTACACAATTTGTGTCATATCAATTTATTTATTGGTGTTTTAAGCCGCTTTCAACATTATTTCAGTTATATCACGGCGACAGTTCACTTATTCATGATCCCTGGGTAAACAAACCAGTACTGAGCTAGAAAATGTGCCTTGCCCAAGGGCACTCCACCATGACCGAGGTGCCGCGACTGGGGACACCCGGTTTCGAAATCCCCGACGATAACCACTCGACCACAGAGGTTTCCATTGTGTCATATCAAAGTACTGAATATATTTGGATTAATAACCGCCATAATTATCTAACATTAACAAATCGATTTACATCAGCTCTAATTCTCCATATGCAGAGCTCTAGAGAGGGGGGGGGGGGGGGGGCGGGGGGCGTTTATCACGTTTTACAAATCGAAATTTGAACCCTATAACCCCTTGTCTCATTGAGACGATTCGTTTGAGTACCCACATAATAGGGTTTGGTTGAATAATAAGGGAGATAGTGTGGGTACAAGAACTGTATGAATTCCTTCATCAGGACATCTGAATATATGCAAACCCGAACGGAAAACCAACATAATTGCCTCTGCGTAATGTATCGACCCAGATCAGCCTGCGCAGTCCGCGCAGACTGATCCGGGCCGACACATTCCGTCTCAGGGCGAAAGAGGTATAGAATAATGATTCCCGAAACCGAACATCTACAGGAGGCAAACAGTGTCTATCCGGGAAAACCTGTGCGTTATGCTAAGGCTGGTCCGGGTCGATAATTTATGCAGAGTCCAATGTTGGTTTTCTCGAGGGACAGCTCATATATATGCAAACTCGAACGGAAAACCGACCCAAGATGCCAATTTACGAATAGAACCGTGTATTTCATTACTTTCAGCGCCAATATTGAGGTTTTCCCAAACCAATGCAGATTCATGGGAGTCAGACCGAAACGAGCTGTCTCAACTGAAATCAGCAGTTTGCCTTTTTAGTTATCAAAATATTCCAACATTTTTATAACATGAAAAAAATGGAGTCGCCCGGTTTTGAACAAGGGCGGGACTACTTTTGGAAATTCGGGCGCTGTAAGGTGGCAGGGGACACATTCGGATTTGGCCCCTGTCGATATTTTATATATTAGGTGTGCTTGAAAATGAACTGATTTCTTAACTATATAACACTATATGGCATTGATTTCTTTATTGAATTCTATCAATTGATGCATACAAAATGTGGAGAAAATACGAACATTTGTATATGCTAGCTCATATCATGTTGAATAGCTTTCCAAGGGGAGGTCAATCTCAGTATCATTTGAGACTGTTGTGTGACGAGAATTCAGGTATTTCAAATAAGTTTTTCTACTAAAAGAATACTGATGACATGGTATTTTGCATACATTTCCTGGTTATGCATTGCTTGATTATTAAGTAAGTGTGCTTCAATTTTCGTTTGCATGTTTCCAGGAAGTAAGGACATGATTAGAAAATCTGCTGAAATAGTGTCATTTTAGCCCTCATTTTGGGTAGGTGGGATAGAATACACAGGGTTTGAAATTGTGTTCAGTTCTATCGAGTTGCTCAAATGTTACATGATTTTGAAAAACTGTTATATGCCATATATTGAGATATAGTTTTGACATTGTGATGGATGCTGTTTTGGAGAATTTCTCAAATAACATTTATTGGTCCGGACAAACTGAAAAGTTGCAAGTTTAGGGGTCCCCTGCCACCTAAGAGGTTATACTACAAGAGCTGCGTATCCCATAACAAAGTAGTGCTGGGGGGTAAATCAATTAAATAAACGAGACTATAAGTGAACAGCGGAGCAATACATATCAATGATCCCGCAGTATAGAATAAACGTAAAATGACCATTCGAATCCACTATAGCAATTTCCGATACGATACTCTTACAACGAATTTCTTGTACCGTCCACCATTATCCATGGTAGCTATTACATACCGTTTAATTAAAACAAAAATAGTTCGATATGTAGCTACGTCCGTTTGATATAAGCCTGATCCCTGTTCCGTACGGTTTTTGTCGTCTTTGAAGCAGACGGCTTTGAAGAACATTGTTGAAAAAGGAAAAATATCGCAGAACGAGTAATTCTTTATTTTTTTGCACTATGTTTTTGACTTAGTATTAAACTTGTTTCTATTTATTTCAGCTTTCTGCATTTGTTTTTTATTACAAGATGCACGTATATATATATATATATATATATATATATATATATATATATATATGCATAATGTAATAAACTATGTCTATGTCTAAAGAATATGAAAACATATTTGAACTGAATTGAACTCTAGAATAATCAGATCACAAAAAAAAGTATAAACTAAATTTAACTCTAGAATATGTCTATGTCTAAACAAAAATTAGATTTTATTTTATAATATAAATTTAAACAAAATTGAACTCTAGAATTACCATATCACCAAGTCTCTTGGTAAACATATGTCTAAAAAATATAAAATAAATTTAGACTAAATTGAACTATAGAATAACCTGATCACCAAGCGAGCAGGGCGCAAGCTGATGCGACATTTCCTTATTGCAAGTACCCGGATGACTTCACGGCATTGAACAATGACCCGGAAGTTAGCTTGGATCTCTATTAATACGGCGAAATCAAGAAAACGTACAATTTATACTTCAACTGAAAGAGTTCAAAACCGTACAAGTGAACGGTGGTACCCATTTGGAAGGTTTCGGAGAATGGATATGATGATATATCGAGGGCTTGGCGTGAAACGGTTGTAACTAAATTTGGTATTTTTTTACCAAGGTTATTTACCTCGCCATAAAGTCTTTATAAGCGTTTAATCATTTTTCTTGGTAAACAATGGAAATTTAGGTGCCATTGCTCGTTCTGAGCAATGGCACCTAAATTTGCATTGTTTACAAAAGGGTCAAAATTGCCCCTAATCCAGGGCTTTCAAAATAGGTTTTTAGTTACAACCGTTTCACGCAAGTATTTCGGTCTAATCTTTAATCCTTTCCAAAATACATCAAATCTGCAGCAGTCGAATATGAAATGATCTAAGCAAAAAAAATAAAAATCTCTGTATAAGTACAATTATTGGAAAATTTGAAAAAATTGCGGCAAAAAGGAGAACTAGCTCGTTATGAGTAATTTCTCATGTTGCTACAATGTTTTCAAAAAGTTGTCTGCTGGAGAGGTGTCAGAAAGCATCTGTACAACGTAAAGGGATAGGAAATCCCCCCTCTTTCCTGGCACAAACGCGTTTAAGAGTTCTAGCAATAGACAACGTCGAAAATCAAATCAATTTCAGAACATAGTGTCCAATTTGTATGCGACAATTTTCATTAAAACGGCTGTCGTGCTCCTAAAAAGACCAAATTAACATAGCGATGTTGTTTTTCTGTTAACCCGTTCCCAATAACAAATGTGTTGCAGAAGACTTTGAAAACATAGTGACAACAACCTTAAAAATCTCAATAAAAGATAGCTTAATTGTTAAATAAAGTTGAAAACATTGTGGCCAAAGGAGAAATTGCTCATCATGAGCAATTTCACCTTTGGCCACAATGTTTTCAAAAGTCGTCTGCTGCTATTGCGTTAAAACGCGTCTGCGGGTGGGAAAGGGTCAAATCGCATGTGACCTTCTTTTACGAGGTAAGATATTAGTCACGCCATGCGAAAACTGACTTTAAGGTTTTGCGACCATCGAAGATCCAGACAATTCTTTATAAATGTGCTATTTCTTGCTGATGCATTGAATGATTGATTGTTTGGTGTTTTACGCCGTTTTTTTTAACCATTTCAAAAATGTTTCAGTTATATCACGGCGTTTTCTGGGTAAGTAACCAGTACTACTAGTCCATTTATCCTAAAACCAGTCAGTCAGTTTTTGCATGGACAAGCTCATATCAAGTGTCTTACTATATAGGACATTGTTAATCTTATGACTCTCTATGGGATTGTGGAAATTTATAACGTAATGTTTGTAATGCAATTATAGAGACCAACTGCTGTGATTGAGCATACGTGTTTTAGCATCTGTAAGTCAATTCGGTAACGTACACTGACAGGTGCAGATCATTCCAAGAGACCGATTTAGATACAGGGGAGTCCGGGTGCGATACCCTAGCTCTTTCCGAAAAGACCCCACTGGTTCTTAAACGTGCTCAGTGTATAGCACTGATACACGCGATGCATTCTTCCCTTGAATGGACACGTACTTGACCTCTAGTTGACTCTTAGAAACTCCTCAGAAAAATTCCAGATTCCGGACCGTGATTTGAACAACGGAATTCTGGATTGAAAGTCTAGTGTGTTAACCACTCAATTAATGTCCAAGTCTCTCAAGTGAATCGAGAAATTAACTCTTTCAGCGCCAAAGGCAATATTGAGCTTTTTGCAAACAATACAGATTCAGGTGAGTCAGCTCGTAACGAGCTGTCTCACCTGAAATCTGCATTGTTTGGCTGTGAGTTATAAAGATATTCCAAAAATCCTTTAACATGAAAATAGGGTCGTCCGAGTTTGAACATGGAAGAGTCTACTTTAAACAATTCGGCGCTGAAAGGGTTAATACTTATCGCACGTCAACTGTACATGTTCTTTAAATTTAAAGCATTACATCTGAATGAGCGATTACGATGACATAATTGCTTTTTATTTTTATATCAAAATTCATTGTTTTAGATGAGAAAGTTACTATCTTTTTTTAAATTCAGCATTTCGATGACAAAATTGCCAATATTTCTTTAATTCAGCATTTTAAAAATTATTTGAGATATTATATTATTCTTCTCGAGATATTTTTTTATTGAAATTTTAGGTTCACACAAAACAGAAAAACATATGATTTTTTAGATCCAGTAGGTCTACAAGTAAACTTTACACGATATTTTACTAAAAGCTCTACTCTCAATTTTACTAAAAATCGGTACTCGATGTTTTACTCGAAAGCTCTTATTGTGTTTTCACTAAAAAGGTAAACTCGAGGTTACTCGAATGCTGTATTCGATGTTTTACTCAATAGCTCTAATTGAGATTTCACTAAAAAAGTATACTAGAGGTGTTACTCAAATGTTCT
Source organism: Serripes groenlandicus (assembly GCA_031761405.1). Taxonomy (NCBI): domain Eukaryota; kingdom Metazoa; phylum Mollusca; class Bivalvia; order Cardiida; family Cardiidae; genus Serripes; species Serripes groenlandicus. The sequence goes on along the minus strand of JASEVX010000001.1, from coordinate 178,682,488 downwards.
ATTCGAGGTTTTACTCAAAAACTTTAATTGAGGTTTACTTAAAAGGTATACTCGATGTGGAACTCAAATGTTCTATTCGAGGTTTTACTCATAAACTATTATTGAGAGTTCACTAACAAAGTCTACTCGAGGTGTTACTCGAATGTTCTATTCGAGGTTTTACTCAAAAGCTCTAATTGAGGTTTCACTAAAAAGTTCAAATCAAGTCGTTACTCGAATGTTCTATTCGAGGTTTTACTCAAAAGTCCTAATTGAGGTTTCACTAAAAAGGTCAACTCAAGTCGATACTCGAATGTTTTATTCGAGGTTTTACTCAAAAGCCCTAATTGAGGTTTCACTAAAAAATACTATTCGCGGTTTTACTGGAATGCTCTATTCGAGGTTTCACTCAAAAGTCTACTCGAGGTTTTGCTGGAATGTTCTACTGGATGTTGTACACAAAAGTTCTACTCGAGCTTTTACGCAAAATATAACCTTGGTGTTACGTAAAATATACTCGAGGTAGAACTCGAGAACTGTCCTCCTCGAGGTTCTGCGCAAAAACTCTACCGAATGTCTTTTTAATACTTGAATTCTCTACTCGAGGTAGAACTAAACAACGCAAGATTTTAATCTAATGCCACACTCGAGCTTTTACACAAAAGAGTATAGTCGAGGTTTTATTCGAATACTCAGCTCGAGGTTGAACTCAAAACTGTTCTCGAGATTGTACAAACAAACTCTACCCCCAGGTTTTACTCACTATATCGCAGACATCAGGCGTGATTAATATAAGCTGGAAGCTTGTTTCGCAATCGATGTAAAATAAATGTGCTTAAACTAAGCTTTTGCAAAAAAGAGTATAGTCGAGGTTTTTTACTCGAATGCTCAGATCGAGATTGAACTCAAAACTGTACTAGAGGATTTACACAGCAACTCTACTCCAGGATTTACTCAAACTTTATCTAGAGGTAAATACAATCCCGATTCTTCTACATACGTCATAGTGGGTAAAATACGAAGAAGAAGAAGAAGAAGAAGAAAAACTACAGATCACGTATGAACAAAAAGGGAAAGAAAATTAACCCCATTACCCCAACCCTCACAAACTAATCAAATTTTACAAGCTAACAGCATTTCCCAGTAGTGTTCGTCCTAACACAATTCCATTATAGAAATCACTTGTTTTCTTTAATAACAAATTCCTCCCGCTCTCGAATTATTGCATACGTACATCCATCCAGCGGTAAGATGAAATTTCAGTTAATACACCTAATGCCATTCGATATCAGCGATCACTTCATTACACATGTATCAATCGATGCTATAAAAAACACCCTACCGCAATGCGTTGGCCTTTTACATGTGCAAAATCATTCTCATTGTCTATTCTCTTTCACTCATTATTTATTCGCATCTAAGGCTTTTTTTTTCTTCCTGTGAATAGCTCATCACCAGTGAAAGGTCCTTTGTTCACATGCTAATGCATTTTGACGCATGTGTAGTCGGCGATTTTTAAAAAAAACAATGTGACAAAAGGAAACATTACTCTTAATAGGCAAGTCCCCCTTTGGCACTTTGTCTCCAACTGTTTTAGTGATAGAGATAGTACTGTATAGTAAATATTATTTGCTACGATGTTCTATGTTGTTTTCAATAGATTTGTGGTATGGGGGAATTTGTTAACTCTTTCAGCGCAAAAAATGTTTAAAGTTGACTCTTCCATGTTCAAAATCGGGCGTCTCCATTCTCATGTAATGAACGTTTTGCAATATTCTGATCACCTCAAGACAAACAATGCGGATTATAGGTGAGGCAGCTCGTTACGAGCTGACTCACCTGAATCTGTATTGTTTGCAAAAACCTAAATTTTGCCATTTGCGCAGAAAGAGTTTAATGAGCTTACAAATCGCACGAAACGTTATCTTTGTCACGCGGTTAAAATCCAATTAAAATAAGATCTTATTTTCTTCTATCCATTCAGAAACGCATTTGAACTCCTCTTTAAATTCAGCGGACAAATTTCCCAAATATTTTGGAAAACATTATGATTTTCTTACGATGAAATAACAAACACACACATATATATATATATATAAGCCGTTGCACGCACGAGAAAACCAGCATTGTGGAATCTGCGTAAAGTATCGACCCGGATCAGCCTAAGCATACCCGGACAGACACTTTTCGCCTCCTGTGTTTTTTTGTTCCAGGAATCATTACTCTATACCCCTATCCCCCTGAGACGGAATGTGTCGGCCCGGATTAGCCTGCGCAGGCTGATATGGGTCGATACATTACGCAGGGTCAATAATGTTGGTTTTCTCGTAGAATGGCTCACATATATATATATATATTAAAGCATTGTAGGAAAATGCAAACTCTTGCTATTAAGAGATAAATTCGTAACCTTGCAATGGTATTTGAAACAATTTTACAAAGGCCCTTTCATATTTCCTCAAAAAACACTTCAAAATCGAGCATACAAGTTTTAAGACAGAATAAAAAATAAATCACATTTAAGGGAATTTGAACTTAATGGTATTTTCAGATTAGAAACAATAATTTCATCTTTGAAGAATCTTTTACATTTTTGACGATCACACACAACTTTACCCTTTACCAGCCCAATGTTCAATGGTTTCTAAAACAGAACGTTGGTTACCAAAAGCCCGGTCTGTTTCAGTGTTGTGATTCTGTTTTTTGCATAATTCGGCTACATGTGCGTTTCATTGGTATTTTTCATCACTTTAAAATATCAGTTAGATTATATCCCGGTGTTTCCATGGTAAATTACCAGTTTTACCGGTAATAATTATCATGACACCGATGCATCATTCAAGAACGCAACCCGGAGCGCCAGGAGGGACATCATTGGCTACCATTTTAGGTACGATTCGACACGGGAACGAACCCTGGTCTCCCACTCACGGTTGATTGATGGATTGATTGATTGACTGAATGTATTGATTGATTGTATTGATTGATTTATTGACTGAATGTATTGATTGATTGATTGATTTATTGTATTGATTGATTGTATTGATTGATTGACTGAATGTATTGATTGACTGAATGTATTGATTGATTGATTGGTTGACTGCATGTATTGATTGTATTGATTGATTTATTGACTGATTGTATTGATTGATAGATTGTTTGGTGTTTTATGCCCCTTTCAATAATTTCCTGGGTAAGTTACCAGTACTTTTGGTCCATTTAACCTGACGCTCTAACAACTACAACAACAACAAGGGGACGGTCATTAGAATGAAATGGGATTTCGTGCTTTATTATGGAGTTATAATTGTGGCAAAATGAGAAATTGCTCAGAACGAGCAATTTCTCCTTTTGCCACAATGTTTCTAACTCTGTTTAATAATTTAACTCTCATTTATGGAGAATTTTTAAATATTGTCAGGATGCGTTCAAAGGCGTCTGCTGCAGAAAAAATATTTATCCTTTATCAACTTATAAAAAATAAGCAACGAATCATATCGGTTACGTAAGATCAAAAAAACACAATTAAAGGACCTAAAGTCAACGGTCTGATTGGCTATATTCGGGCGTCTATCTGTTTAACCCTTCCCCTCATACGACAATTCTGCAGCAGACGACTTTGAACATATTTTGTCAAATAATGGAAAATCTCTATAATTGAATGGATAACCTATGACTAAAAGTGAAAAACATTGTGACAAAAAGGAGAAACTGCACGTTTTGTGCAATTTCTTCTTTTGTTACTATGTTTTTTAAAAAGCCATCTGCTGCAGAGGCGTCAGAAAGCGTCTAAATGAGGGAAAGGGTTAATTCACCAAAGACGGAAGATAAAAAGCCTTTTAATTCAGCATTAAGCGCACTATTTCCAGCGTGTTAAGCGCCCCGCAACACGTTATATCACAGTAAAGACTAATCCACATATTCCACATAATCCCTAAACACGAAACAACACGTAACACAACGCCCGGGTAATAACAAAAAGGGCGTATCAACTTCTAGATACACGGGGCAGTTACGTCTGTTACGTATTGACTTAATCTCGGCGTAATCTCACTCTCTTTCATCCTATACCTTCTGTCTATCTCGAGTATTCTGGATCGAATTTCGGGAAATGCCCCCCTGTCAGTGTATTTGTGTATCTCAATCCATTTTTTCCAATTCACTTGTCTGCATCCCAATTTATATTACACTCTCTCTCTACCTGCTTGACCTTTGCATTCTGCATGTCTATTTGTCCGTTTGTCTTTCCTTCGCTCTCTGCCCGTCTGTCGTTCCGTTTCTCTACGCCTCACTCTCTCTCCGCATTGTCTCTTTTTCACGTGTGTCTGTCTGTCCGTCATCCTTTTTCTAAGTCATGGCTGTCTCACCCCAATTTTCATTCTCGGTCCCATTTCACTTTCATCTACTCCCCTTGCATTATTCATTTGCTTTCTTCTCAACCCTTTCCCTCATACGACAATTCTGCAGCAGACGACTTTGAAAATATTTTTTTCAAAAAATATAAAATCTCTAATTGAATGGATAACCTATGACTAAAAGTGGAAAACATTGTGTTAAAAGGAGAAATTGCTCGTTTTGAGCAATTTCTTCTTTTGTCACTATGTTTTCCAAAAGCCGTCTGCTGCAGAGGCGTCAGAAAGCGTCTATATGAGGGAAAGGATTAAGTTTTATTTCCACCCCTCCATCTACCTTTCTATTGTTTTTTTTTATTCTTTCCTCCAACGAATACATATAATACTAATACATATGTTATAAACTCATTAAGTTGTGATAAATAAAGAGCATTCTGTAGCAACGAAGCTTTGAATGCTATTTCACACATTTTCACGAATTATGTAGCAGTAAAGTTGTGTAATTTAGATGTCTCATTTTCAGTAATTTCACGAATTTCCTAGGTAAAGTAATTGTTTAATGAAATTCCTAGTTACACAGTTTGATTCACTGTGTAGCATATACCGGTTTCATCTATGAACAATTAAACAAAAACAAAATCAGCTATTTTTCAACCAGTCAATCAATCAATCAATCGATTGATTTTACGTGAACTTAATTAGGCCAACCCGATCTTTGACAGTTAGAGTCGATCACTTTGACCGATAAGCACATAGATGCTGATAATCGTCCATCCAAGCTGACATAAAATAACAGGGAAATAGCCGGGGAATTGATTACACCCTTGGCCCCGTTTATTTCGTTGCTCTGCGTTTGTTTCTATATGAGCCGTCCTGCGAGAAAACCAACATTGTGGAATATGCGTAAAAGCATCGATCCGGATCAGCCTAAGCATGCCGCGCAGGCTCACCCGAACATACAATTTTCGCCTCCACTGGATATTCTGTTTCAGGAATCCTTACTCTATACCTCTATCCACCTGAGACGAAATGTGTCGGCCCTGATAAGTCTGCGCGGATTGCGCTGGGTGATCTTGGTCGATACATTACGCAGAGTCCATAATGTTGGTTTTCTCGTGGAACGGCTCATATTGTTTTACGCCGCATTCAACAATATTCCAGTTACATCATGGCGCTTCCTGCGTAAGTTACCAGTAAGTTACCAGTACCACTTATCCTGACACCAGCGAGTCAGGCGTAATACTAACCCCACCGTCATGATCGATGGAAGGGAAAGCAATTACTACTATTTTGACTAGAGCTATCACTGAAGATTATAAATACCCCCAAAACAGCACATCGACCTACACCATAACTTAATAAGTAATCGGGCCATAACTCTGTAAAGTCACATACAATTGTAAGACCTTTAAGCTATGCACATCTCCTTTTGGTACAGAAGCTTAATGTAATTATTTATTGAATTCCACCCAGTGGTTTGTAAGAAATAGGCCGGACAAAATATGCCTTCTGACCGACAGACAGACCTAATAAGTAAAGGACCATAACTCTGTAAAATAACATGCAATTGTTAGACTTTTAGGATATGCACATCTCCTCTTGGTATAGAAGCTTCATGTAATTATATTGAATTCCACCCGGTGGTTTGTAAGAAATACGCCGGACAAAATATGGCTTCCGACCGACACATTGACTCCTATATACCCCCTCTTCTTCGAGGGGGGGGGGTATAATAAGAATTTGGTATAACCCGGCCCTGGATCGAACCCGTGACCTCCCGCACCTGAGGCTGACGCTCTACCACTAAAACATTTCAGAGCAAAACAGAACAGATTTTTATTCCACGTACATTTTACAGTATTTTATGTTACAGTAAACATATTTCATAAACATATCTACATTACAAAATGTTATGCTACGACGTGAGCGATATTCTTAAGAACTATAACTCATAATTATAAGAATGAACCTTTGTAAATCGTCATAATAAAGTACAATATAATAGTAATCAAATTGAAAATATATGAATTACTATCATTAGCGACTCCAATATATTTAGAACAGAACAGAACAGAACAGAACAGGACATAATCTTTATTTACATGCGCACACATAACAGAGCATGTCCGTGATAATATCCTTGGTAACTGGCCCGGCTGACCCGGACATCCCTCCCTGCCCTCCCTGCCACGCAAAGCAATTAATGTATCGGAATGGATGTTATTTTTCTTAACCGTTTCGCACATGCAGACACAAAATGACGCTTCTGTAGCAAGCGATTTTTGTGAACATTTTGCCTAACCCTTTCCTTCATACGACAATTCTGCAGCAGACGACTTTCAAAAAACGTTGTTAAAATATGGAAAATCTCCATAATTGAATGGATAACCTATGACTAAAAGTGGAAAATATTGTGGCAAAAGGAGAAATTGCACGTTTTGTGCAATTTCTTCTTTTGTTACTATGTTTTCAAAAAGCCGTCTGCTGCAGAGGCGTCAGAAAGCGTCTATATGACATCCTGGATCGCCTCGGTGAGGTAGTGGAAGATCGTTCGTCTCAGGTGCGTAAGGTCGCGGGGTTCGATCCCCAGCCGGGTCATTTCAAAGACTTCTAAAACTAGTAGTAATTACTTTGCCTCAGTGTCGATAATGATGGTGGGGTTAGCCTTACGACTGACTCGCTACGGTAGCAATGGCTGCCATCCGCCATCATTGGTTCTCAGGGTTGTGGGGGTTAGCATTATGACTGATCCTGGTGTCAGGATAAATGGACCAGTAGTACTGGTGAATTACAAGCTGCTCGCGAAAAAGTTAACACAAACATCATGCTTGCCTTTAACTTACAAAGGAAACGCCATGATATAACTGAATAAATGTAGAAAGCGGTGTAAAACACCAAACAATCAATGTTAACACCCTCCTTTCAACTCTATACATGTAAACTACTTGTACACTTTCCAATTTGTTTTCTCCATTGGTTTTGGTTCCATGTGTTTTAACCCCTTCCCTAATACTACAATTCTGCGGCAGACGACTTTGAACATATGTTGTCAAATAATGGAAAATCTCTATAATTGAATGGATAACCTATGACTTAAAGTGGAAAACATTGTGTCAAAAGGAGAAATTGCTCGTTTTGAGCAATTTCTTCTTTTGTCACTATGTTTTCAAAAATCCGTCTGCTGCAGAGGCGTCAGAAAGCGTCTATATGAGGGAAATGGTTAAGGATCGCCTGCTGCAGATTTGTTACGAGTGGGCAAGGACTACTAACTTATCTTACACATGATACATTCATAGTTTTGTTAGTTGGTTTAACGGCCCTTACAACAGCTAAGGTCATATCGTGACGGACAGGAAACATGATATTGGTCCCCCAAACCTTATATTTACATCTAGGTGAAACTAGAAATATCACTGAAGGCGATGAATACCCCAAGATTGGTGCCTGACAATATACATATGTATGAGAAATTCAAGGGACCATAACTCATTTAAAAATAATTCCAGTGCAACACGCCGACAATATGCACAACTAGGCTTGGTATCAATCATTCGTGTGAAGTTATATTGAAATCTGACCAGGAGTTAATGAGAACTAGTGTTCACAAGAAATGTCCACAGACCAACGGACCGGACCGATCAACCGACAAGCGTGACTCCTATATAGCTCCCATATACTATGTATCTTGGGGTATAATTATAGAAGGTATGAAACCAATACCAACCCACCTGTTGGCGCTCAAGACTTGCATTGAGTCCAGCCGAGCCCCGGTAGCTCAGTCGGGCTGTCAATCCAGGGGTTGTGAGTTCGAATCCCGGCTCGGCCAACTTTCTTTCCGACGATTGACAAAAGTCAATGCGACATGCGTCATTCGTCTCCCACCAATGGGCTAAGTCTATATGGAAAAGCAGCCAGTTCCTTGGGAAGATTGTTGTGTGAAATACTGGTGTGAGAAAACCAGGAAATGCATGATTAGATGAACTAATCAATCAATCAATACATTGAGTCCAATCGTTCAGATCAATTTAGTGTCATATATCACGGCGTTTCCTTGGTAAGTTATCAGTACTACTGGTCCATTTATCCTGACATCAGCCAGTCTTTGGTACGACCCGACCTGGGATCGAACCCGCTCAAACTGTTGAAACGAAACGCGCGCTTTTGTCTTTTTGAGCTGATTCATGCTGAACACGTTTGTACAACAATTGCTGAAATTGGAGACTTTCAGTTTTACGACTGATGCATTTGTCAGATCGAGGGCTTGGCGTGAAACGGCTGTAATTAAAAACCTATTTTAAAAACCCTGGTTTGGGGGCAATTTTGACCCCTTTGTAAACAATGCAAATTTAGATGCCATTACATTTCCATTGTTTACCAAGAAAAATGATTTAGCGCTTATAAGAGCTTTATGGCGAGGTGATTAACCTTGGTACAAAAATACCAATTTTAGTTACAACCGTTTCACGCCAAGCCCTCGAGTTGTTCTAAGTAGTAGCGGACAACTCTAAAGTATCACGTCATATTGGTTTTCATGTTGGTCGTTATGTTGTCTATCATTAATTTTGTTATTAATTAATTACTTTATAGTATACAGCTATTTACTCCTCTTGAGGTCAATAGTGAAAAAAATATTCTTCCAAGTGAATGACTATTGACCCGAAATAGAGAACTATAGTTCTCTATTTCGGGTCAATAGTCATTTGCGAGGAAGAATAGTTTTTCACCATTGAACTCAAAAAGAGTTAATAGCTGTTTTATTATATATCTTCATGAAAAACGCATATTTTAACTAGTTTATTTAATACATTGCTGTCATCATTTTAATTGGGTAAATTTATGTAACATAAATGTAGATTCTAACATAAACACAGGATTATTATTGTAGATGCAGGAAAAATGCAGTATACTGTAACATGTCAAGCGCGTTAAACTGTTGGTTATGCACGTGCATGACGTCATTTTTCAAACAATAACGTCACCTTTTAGACGCGCATGCCATGTAACAGATGAACTGTTGACTCGGAAATGGAATATTGGACCTGAATTTTAGAATAAAAGCGAAAAGGAGTCAAATAGTCATTTCTTATTGAATCACACGTGACTGCTTCTCGTCCAATCAAATACTTTGATTCATATTGTCAAGTAGTAGTAATGGCTGCCCTCCTTGGCACTCGTGAATACGTCTGACTCGCTTGTGTCAGGATAAATACACCAGTAGTACTTGTAACTCACCAAGAAAACGCCGTGATATAACTGAACAAGTGTTGAAAGCGGTGTAAAACACCATACCCCCCCCCCCCCCCCCCCCCCAACAAAAAAGACATAGTTTCAAGATAAGCTCGATAGTCTCAGTGGTTTTTAATCAAATAAACTTATTGATCAAACAGATCGCATCAAGGAAACGGTTAATTGATTTGGGTTTAAGGTAGATTGGTAGATTGGGAATTAACGCCGTTTTCACCAATTCTTCAGTCATATTACGGCGGCCAGTTCGACCTACATATGTGTTTCTTGAATTTGTAACACCAGTACTCCACACTTAACATAATTTCCAAGCAACTGACTGCCTTTTCCACATAGACTGTTAGCTCATTGACGGAAGACGGAATAAGGCTTGTCACAGGGATTTTTGTCAAATGTCGGAAAGAATGTTGGCCGAGCTGGGGTTTGAACTCCCAACCCCTGGATTGACAGCTCGCGTTTAACGCCATTATTTTCTTGGCTTTCTCACATCATTACTCCACACAACAGTCGTTCCAAGCAACCGGTTGCTTTTTCCACATATACTGTAAGCGAGGTCGAAGGACGATTGACACAGTGACTTTTGTCAAACGTCGGGAAGAATTTGGCCGAGTCGGGATTCGAACTCACATCCCCTTGATTGACAGATCGCGTGTTTACCGACTGAGCCATTTGGGCGCGGCTTTATCATTCTTCAAGTACACATGAGCCGTTCAACGAGAAAACCAACTTTATGGACTCTGCGTAATGTATCGATCCAGATCAGCCTGCGCAGTCAGCACAGGCTCATCCGGGCCGACACATTCCGTCTCAGGGGGATAGAGGTATAGATAAATGATTCCTGCTAAGGCTGATCCGGGTCGATACTTTTCGCAGAGTCCACAATGTTGGTTTTCTCGTGGAACGGCTCACGTAACTAGCAGAGTGCGATGTCAAGGAACGCCATACTTTAATAATTATATAACGTAAATGATCATATTTCATCGTTATGAATAAATAAACGAACTTAGTCTTAATGAACTCGAAAAAAAATAGACCAGCCTTGGAGACACAAAAATCAATCGGGGACCATCAGATAATAAAGGATGGGAAAGAAGGAGAAACTAGTCTCCGAGATCGATACAGGAAAATCACTACAAACGAAGCACTGCACGACAAAAACCATCCCACGCGTATTGTCGTAATTTAACCCGCATGTGAATTAACAAAATATCAACATCGTTACACATCACGTTTTTATTCAGAAGTTAAATTTGAGACTTCATTACATTCACGAGGGACAGAACGAAGTGAAGACTCTGCCGCGCCTGCGACATCCAGGGGTGAACACCATGCAATGAAGAAGAAAACATAAGGTAGTTTTTCCCCGTGACGCTGCGGCAATCTTTGTCTTCGTAATTTATAAAGCCGTCGGCAGATTTTTTCAATTTGCAATGTTACCTCAATACAACGAACAAGTAGCACGCACTATTTGCTTAGATGTGATCAGATTTTTTAATTAATCTCTAGACACTTATAGGGCGTACGAGTCGATGGTGGACGAATGAGTGATCGATATATACGTTTCAAACATTGACCTATTTACTGATTAATTATCTCATCATTGATCGTTTGATTGATTGTACTTGGGTTTCACGACGTTTTCAACATGTTTGCAGTCATATCACGGCGGACAGTTCACCTTATTCACAGATGAATATATTTGTTTTCGAGCTGATAACACGGATCAGTTCAAACGTAATCGATCTTTGATTCTATAGTATATATGCATACAGAGAAGATATGATTCAGATCAGCTTGGTCCTCCCAGCAATGTGACCAGGATCTTCTCTGTTTGAAATTATATTCGCAAAAGCATGCTGATACCTTCTAAAGAGCAGTTACAGGTCAACTTGCACCAATTCAATTCCATCTTTGCTTCCATGTAAATCAACCAGTTTTAATAGTTTCATGTGGTTGATTGATTGATTGGGATTTGAAGCCGTTTTAACAATTTCTCAGTTATATCACGGTGGCCAGTTCACCTACTCATGCATTTCCTGGTATCTCACACCAGTACTTCACACAACAATCTTCCCAAGCAACTGGCTGCTTTTCCACGTAGACTTAGCCCATTGGTGGAAGACGAATGACGCATGTCGCATTGACGTTTGTCAATCGTCGGAAAGAAAGATGGCCGAGCCGGGATACGAACTCACAACCCCTGGATTGACAGCCCGCGTCGCTACCGACTGAGCTACCGGGGCTTGGCTAATATTACACGTGGACCAATGTGTTCGTCTTTCAAACACTGCATGTTGTTTGATTCATTTTTGTATCTATTGATTCGAAACATAAAGTTGTAGTTTCCAAAAATCAGTTGTATATTTTATAATATAGATTAAAAATATTTATTTTACATCGACTGCGAAAAAAGCTTTCAGCTTATATTAATCACGCTCGATGACTGCTTCCCGGAGACTGAACCAGTACTCGCGCCGTGTGTGTGGAAAAATCAGAACCAGCTCATCACGGAAGTCGAACCCGGAACCTTTGGTTCGAAAGGCCGACGCTCTACCTCTGCATAACATTATTTTCTAATTTTATATAGTACACGATAGCTGTATACAAACTAGTCGCCATTAGTGATTCATGCCAGACGTTCTAATTGACTCAAGCATAGCGGGTACCAGACTAACGGGTAACCTGCAGTCTAATCGGAAGTACTTGAATAATACCCTCATCATCTATCGTCCATAGATGAAGTCATTTCCAAGGAGTAAATAAAGACTGATACGTTTCACGAGAAAGCCAACATTATGGACTCTGCGTAATGTATCGACCCAGATCAGCGTCCGAAAGCGTCTACATGTGAGTTAGGTGTAAACCGTAAAACTTGATCCAACATACAACGATCATTGCGAGCCATTTCAGTCCACATCAGGGCTTCCCATTCTATATGATTGAGCCGTCCCGCGAGAAAACCAGCAGTATTGCCTCTGCGTAATGTATCGACCCGGATCAGCCTGCGCTATCCGCGCAGGCTAATCCGGGCCGACACATTCCGTCTCAGGGCGATAGAGGTATATAGTAATGATTCCTGAAATAGAAAATCCACTTGAGACTAAAAGTGTCAGTCCGGGTTTGCCTGTGCGGCATGCTTAAGCTGATCCGGGTCGATAATGTTGGTTTTTCTCGTATGACGGCTCATATTATAATGCTGGTTAGTTAATTATGATATACAGAGCATATACAGAGCATTAGTCGCAATGAATCGCAGCAATGCTAGTAGAGACGTCACATTAACCGATTTAAAGTCTTAACCCTTGCCCTCATACGGCAATTCTGCAGCAGACGACTTTGAACGTATTTTGTCAAAAAAATAGAAAATCTCCATAATTGAATGGATAACCTATGACAAAAAGGGGAAAAACATTGTGGCCAAAGAAGAAATTGCACGTTTTGTGCAATTTTTCTTTTGTCACTATGTTTTCAAAAAGCCGTCTGCTGCAGAGGCGTCAGAAAGCGTCTATATGAGGGAAAAGGGTTAAAAAGTATGACCTGACCGGGAAACGAAACCTGGTATCCCGCTCTCCAGAGATTTCATATCGTATGAACAGATATGTCTGCAGACAGACAACCAATGACTCCTAATGACTCAGATAGGCTGGTGCACGGAATGGGTTTTTAGATCAAATCGCAGCGGTTATGTTTCGGTATAGCGTGACGAATCCGTTTCATTTCCCTCCGTCCCAAAAAGTCCTCGACGCAGTTACGATTGTTTAAAGGTTTGTTTTTAGAAATACACAAGGCACTATGAATTATTAACGCAACGCAAGAATAATTACAAAGACGTTATTGCAGCAGACGAATTGTCTGCTATTCTTTATTACAACGGTTACAGCTCACATCTTAAGATTCTTTGTTGTAAATCAAGGAGTAAACAAGTCCCCCCCCCCCCCCCCCCCTCCCCCGTTCTGGGCTCCATGATCTGCGACGATTCTGATAAGCCCACGTCCCTTGCATTCTGATCAGGCCCTTACACGTTTTCCTGTATAATCGCAAAGCTGTTCTGGCTGTAACCTATTTCGAAAGCCGTTTGGCAAAAAGGATTACATACAACTAATGAACTATGCCATTTTTTCATAAATACAAATGATTTCATTAACATATATTGGTCCGTTTTAGTGTGATGTGCGAGTGTTAATTGTATATCAATAATTTAACAAGCGACGTCACACAAAATCAAACCTTTATAGCTTTCGAATTTAATTGTTGTATAAATCGAAGTGCATGCATATCGAGGGCTTGGCGTGAAACGGTTGTAACTAAAAAACCTATTTCGAAAACCCTGGTTTAGGGGCAATTTTGACCCCTTTGTAAACAATGCAAATTTAGGTGCCATTGCTCAGAACGAGCAATGGCACCTAAATTTCCATTGTTTACCAAACAAAAATGATTTAACGCTTATAAAGACTTTATGGCGATGTGATAAACCTTGGTAAAAAAATATTAATTTTAGTTACAACCATTTCACACCAAGCCCTCGATATGCACATGGTCTGAATATTGTAATAACCGTTTTCAGTAGACGTCAATGGGCCTTGTCCGACTAAGAGGGACATTCAATAAATTACATAACCGACTGCCTTCCGTAGAAACAACGTTGCATAAGATCAAGGACATTTCATGCATGCAGTTAATTGCCGTCGATAGTTTAATACATTTGAATATTTTTTATTTAATCCGGTTAAAATTTACCAAGAGATTCGCTGTTGAATAACAAACACACACACAACACACACACATACATACACATACACATATAGTGGCCATATTTCAAAGCTGTAATGAAACCTGAAAAAATATTAGAAAACCAGACTTACATTAAAGCGTCTTTTAGTAAGTTTCTCCAAAAGAGATTTTTGTCTGAATTGTGTAGGTATTCTTAAAGAGTACTCTTTAGTGAAGCCCATTTCCAACGTATAATAAATTTAAAGCAGACGACTTTAAAATCATCCTTGCATTACTGTACTGTGGTAAAGCTAAACAAGAGCAGACGCTCGACTGAAAGGGAGAAAATAGAAAAAAAGCTGAGCTGAACAAAAAACCTTAACCGGACGACCACGCCGCCGCCGCCAACAAAAAAACCTTGACCGGACGACCACGCCGCCGCCGTCAACAAAAAACCTTAACCGGACGACCACGCCGACGCCGCCAACAAAAAACCTTAACCGGACGACCACGCCGACGCCGCCAACAAAAAACCTTAACCGGACGACCACGCCGACGCCGCCAACAAAAAACCTTAACCGGACGACCACGCCGACGCCGCCAACAAAAAACCTTAACCGGACGACCACGCCGACGCCGCCAACAAAAAACCTTAACCGGACGACCACGCAGACGACGACGACGACGACGCCAGGGTCATGACAATAGCTCTCGTTTTTTCAAAAGTCGAGCTAAAAATGAGAACTGAATTATTAAATAAGGTTGAAACCATTGTGACAAAAGGAGAAATTGCACCTTATGATAAATTTCTCTTTTTGCCACAATGTTTTAAAACAATATAACTATGTGATGCGGATGCGTCAGATTGCGTCTACAATTGTGAGCGTTTTTTTTCCTTTTGTCACAATTTTTCAAAAGTCTGTTGCAGATGCGTCAAAATGTGTTTATGTGTGGAAATGATTAGACAGCTAAATTGTATAATGGATTGTGGGTCGCTACCATAAGGCTAGCGTATCGGTTCAATGCTGCTGAATGTACCACTGATCAGATTGAGAGGAGACACTGATTGATCTGAAGCTATTCAGGTATCAAAGTATCATAACTTGTTTCTGTGCGACGTAACCCTAAAGCGGTTGATACACTGTCATTGGGATGGAAAACCATCTAAATTACACAAGAGAAACCGATTTCATTATGAAATTGCCCAGCAGGGAACCTTTCATATTAACTTAGTGCCTCAAGATTCGCTTGTTTATAAAACTTAACCCTTTCCCTCATACGACAATTCCGCAGCAGACGACTTTGAACATATTTTGTCAAAATATGGAAAATCTCTATAATTGAATGGATAACCTATGACTAAAAGTGATCAAAACATTGTTGCAAAAGGAGAAATTGATCGTATTGAGCAATTTCTTCTTTTGTCACTATGTTTTCAAAAAGCCGTCTGCTTCAGAGGCGTCAGAAATCGTCTATATGAGAAAAAGGGTTAACTGTGTACGTACGTCTTTCGCATCTCTATAATATAATCTTCGTTGTCCCCATCTCCGCATACAAAAAGCAATTCCATATTTAGTACTTTAAGTACTTTAATTGTATGACATAAACAAAGGAGATTGTTGATACATTGGTTTTTGGAGGGAAAACCTCCCAGTTTACACAAGAAGAACACTTTTCTCCAAGAAAGTGTTCAAGCAAGGAACGTTCCATATAACAGATAAATAAGATGGCCCCGTACATTTTGCATACTAATCTGCGTAATGTATCGACCAGATCAGCCTGCGCTGTCCGCGCAGACTGATCCGGCCGACACATTCCGATCAGACTGGCTGATATTGGCCTGCATTGATTACAACGGTTAATTAGAGTAATGTAGGACAAAGTAGGACAAGGTTAAGTGTTAACCCTTTCAAGCTGCATACGAATCCTGACGCCTTTTAGAAAACATTGTGGCAAAAGGTGGAACTATTCATCATGAACAATTACTCCTTTTGAAATAAAGATTCCAACTTTTTCTTAACTCTTTCAGCACCGAATTGTTTAAAGTAGACTCATTCATGTTCAAATTCGGACGTCTCCAATTCTCTTGTAATAAGACTTTCGGAACATTTTTATCATTAAAAGGCAAACAATGCTGATTTCAGGCGAGACAGCTCGTTACGAGCTGACTCGCCTGAATCTGTATTGTTTGTGAAAACCTCAATAGTGCCCTTGGCGCTGAAAGAGTTAATATAATTATACTTTCACTTTCACAGATCTGTGTCCTGATGATTTCAGAGTCGTTTGCTGCCGATTCATTGTACGTGACAAAAATCATGTATAGAAGTTCTTGATGCAGACTTCTTTACACGCTTCTTAACCAGGCGAAATTTAAAAACATTGCAATAAAAAGTGGCGTCTATTCTAATCGACAGAAGTGTGCGTTTTCCACTAATGTTTTTTACTCGAGATAAAAAGATATAGTTTCCATGTTCCGTACGCTACAAACCCTTTCCTTCAGTTAATTCTAAAAATAAAACAGCATATCAGGTAAGCGATGTAATCATGCGGGCGAATATAGAACTTGTCACCCTTCCCAACATACAACACATCTAACAGCAAACGACAATAAACGTACCTCGGCAAACATATGGAAAATATCTATGTATGCCAGTAGTCTTATTTAAAAGAGTTGATGTTTTTCCTTTTGCTTCAATGTTTCCATAAGTCGCCTGCCGCAGACACGTCTAAAAATGAATGAATGACCGAGCCGGGTTTCGAGCTCGCGACCTTGACATTTTACAAATTAACCATTTCCGCCATACATACGCATTTTTGACTCCTCTGCAGCAGACGACTTCTGATACATTGTGACAAAAAGGAGACATTGTTCTTAATGATTGATTTCTCCAATTTCTTATCAGACTTGGCGAAACCACATGATGATCTGGATCTTCACCGGTTGCAAAGTTCAGAATATCGGGTTCCATGTGAAGTGGTTAAGAATAGCAGGTCTGCGAAAGAAACCACGAACTAGCCATGAATTTTCTCGTACAGAATCATCTAATAGTCAATAATTTTACCATTGTCCCGGAATTCAGCATTTGCGACAGACCTCTTTTACAACATTTGAGAAAGAGGAGACATTTCTCTTACGGAGCTAATTCTCCTTTTCTCAACAAATTGCTCAAATATGTTTCGAAGTTACAATTCTATTGTGTTGATGTAACGTATGTTTGCCTAATATAATTGACTATAAAGCAAAAACAGTCTTGAAATATCCTATCAGATAAAAGGGAAATCTGAAACAAGGCTGAAACCCGCTTATTAAGTAGAGACAGATTACCCCGCATCTTTTTTTTCCTTAACCCTTTTCCCACATACAACACATCTGCAGCAGATGACATTTAACTAATCTAGGCAAAACTATGGTAAACATCTATATATGAAAGTATAATTACTGCAAAGAGTTGAAAACAATACGACAAAAGGAGAAATCGTTCATCATGAGCAGTTTCTTCTGTTCTCACAATGTTTTCAAAAGTCGTCTGCCGCAGAAGCGTCAGAAAGCGTCTACATGTGGGAAAAGGGGTAAACCGTAAAATATGGAACGCCTTTACTGTCTTAGTATGTTGTATTGTATTATACGCAGTACATTTTCACGTATATGAGGTACATATTTCATTTGACGTGGTACATTATTCATGATATGCAGTGCATTTTCTATTATGTGTGGTGATTATTGAATAATATGCAGTGCAAAGTAGTGTTTAAACAGTAGAATAACCATTATACGTTGTGCAAACAACGTCATGTGCAATACAAACTATATACTATGCAGTACAAATGACATTATATGTGGTGTATTTGTTTGTGTATGCAGTAGTTTTACATGTATACGTTGTATGTTGGTCAATATATGCGATGTATGTTTTAATATATGAAGTGCCTGCACGTATCTTTATACCTGGTGAATTATTATGTATGTGTACATAAAAGATCATAGTACGCAATGCATTTGGCAATATGTTCGGTCCATACTAACGTATACATGGTGTAAACAGCTTTAAATGCGGTACATTTTGCATTATGATTGTCATACTTTCCGGCATTCTCCGTAATTATTTATCCGGAAAATACCGAGTCAGACAGATAGATATTAACATTAACACCGTTTACTCAATTTAAAAAAAGCGCTTCAATAATTTATAAATAGATGTGTACACATGTTCTGAATACACGAGGGGCAGAAATGTCGTCGTCTGCACTAAAATCTAAAGTCTGAATATTATTAGTCCAATAAAATATGACCTCTCACAAGCTCGAATGCTTATGTTATATGAGTAGATTATTACACGTACTTACATATGCTTATTAGAAGCTTCAGTCAACTTGTGACGATTATGATAAGCAGAGCAAATATGCAGGCTGATTTGAATCTACACTGTTCAGAAAAAACGAAGTTATGCCTTTTCCCAAAGACAAAATCAAATATATCATGTAAATCACTTTTCAAGTTATTTCTCTTATTTCCAGAAGCTGCTGAGGAATTTAAAGTTGTTTTTATGAGGAAACATTACCATAAAGTACCTAAACACATTTTTAAATCTATTCCGTAATACAACAAGTAGGCATCAGATGACTTTAAGGCAAAATTATAGAAAATCTTATTAAATGAAAGTATAATTATTGAAGAGGGGTTGGTTGAACGCATTGTGACAAATGGAGGAATTTCTGAAGATGAGCAATTTATCCTTTGACCATAATGATTTCAAGAGTTTTCTGCTTCAGGAATTAGAGATCGTCTGCACAGGCGACATTCTGCATCTCGTCTATTTAGACAATGTGTACACTTTTCATAAAGATTGTTCAAGGCCTTTTTAAAATGGATTAGACGGTGTTAATGTTCAAACCTATCTGTCATGCTCGGTAATTTCCGGAAATAATTCCGGAAATAGTTCCGGAGAATGCCGGAGAATGCCGGAAAGTATGATCATCACCAATGTTAATGCACCGCGTATAAAGTTTAAACCACCGCATATAATCAAAGTACTACCACACGTATTGAAGAATAGACTGCATATAATGTTGTTTGTATTGCATATGACGTTGTTTGCACACTATATAATGGTTATTCTAGTGTATCTTCATACTTATGCACTTCATATTATTAAATAACCACTATATATTATACAAAATGCACTGCATATCATTCAAAACGTACCACGTCAAATGAAATATGTACCTCGTATACATGAAAATGTACTGCGTATAATACAATACAATATAGTAAGACAGTAAAGGCGTTCCATAGTAAAACTTGCTCCAACATACAACGATCATTGCAAGCCATTTAAGTCCACATCAGGGCTTCCCATTCTATATTATTGAGCCGTCCCCGCGAGAAAACCAACACTATTGCCTCTGCGTAATGTATCGATCCGGATCAGCCTGCGCAGTCCGCGCAGTCTAATCCGGGCCGAAACATTCCGTCTCAAGGTGGATAGAGGTATAAAGTAAGGATTCCTGAAACAGAAAATCCACAGGAGGCGAAAAGTGTCTGTCCGGGTAAGCCTGCGCGGCTTGCTTAGGCTGATCCGGGTCGATACTTTACGCAGAGTCCACAATGTTGGTTTTCTCGCGGGACGGCTGATATGAATACAATTGACGATGATTATGAAAAAATCGATTAATTCTTTTACACAGTCAAATATAGATTGTGGTAATGGTTACAATTATATTACAGTGGAACCTGCGTATACAGACAATATCATGGTCTTTGTTCACGGGTGGTCTTTAATTATATGGTCATTTAAGCAGATAATGAGTGATTGGGAAACTAAAGGTCTGGTTGCTTTAGACAGGGAATTGCTATTCGAATGCGGTCTTAAGCACAAGGTTGACTGTATAATACATCAGGTGCAGGTCTCTAGACAAGGCGGCTTTTTTTACGTTATAAACTCCTTTTTTGAACTCAATAATATGTTGTTGGTACTAAAAAAAATCGTCTCAGTGATGCAATTCTTTTGAGTATTTACAACAGGTTTTGAAAAACTTTGATAATTATAATACAACCAATGCTGATTTCAGGTGAGACAGCTCGCCACAAGCTGACTCACGTGAATCTGTATTGTTTGCGCAAACCTCAATGTTGCCATTGGCACTGAAGAAGGTAAGTTTTATTTAGCTGACGTATTATTTTATGAGATATTCAGCCGCAAGATCAATAACATCCTCCCACAAAAGTAAATTGAAACAAATGATATCAGGGAACTCTGACATACGAGATAACATACTGGGAATTTATATATAAGCCGCATCTGGAGAAAAAGGGGTCTCGCTTTATCCCCGGCCGAGTCTTACCAAAGACCAACAAGAGCCCCGCAAGCGAACGTCAACGCTCGTATGCTTTTTTTCTAAGTCGAACAAGGGGCATTTCTGAATAATTATTTAAGCAAGAGTTGTGTGACTTTGCATAGACATGCGTTTTGTTCATAGGAACATGTGTACCAAGTTTCATTTGAACATTTTGATCGTCTTTTGAGTTATGAGGTAAGGTTAAACCATTTTGTGATGACGACGACGCAGACGAAGACGCAGACGACGACGCCAAGGGTATCACAATACCCCTACTTTTTTTTATTCGAAAAATAGACGAGCTAAGCATGGTAGAAATGGCAGCCCTCCTTGAAGCTCAGGGTTGCAGGGTTATCATTACGACAGATTGACTGGTGTCATGATAAATGAACCAGTAGTACTTGTAACTTACCCAGGACACGCCGTGATATAACTAAAAAAATTGATGAAAGCGGCGTAAAACTACAAACAATCAATCAATTAATCTTGTTTTACCCCAGGGCTTTGGTATCACAATAATGTGATTGATTGATTGAATGATTGGGTATAAACGCCGTTTTTAACAATTATTCAGTCATATCGCGACGGCCAGTTCAAATACCCATGTGTTTCCTAGCTTTCTAATAACAGTACTCCACACAACGGTATTTCCAAGGACCTGGCTGCTTTTCCACATATACTGTTAGCTTATAGGTGTAAGACGAGTAATGCTCGTCGCCATGACTTTCACAATAATGTGAACATGCAAACAGTCTGGTTAGAATTGTATGTCCTTTTCAAATTTGGTTGGAGTTGGTAATTATCTAGAAAACAAGAGGGCCATGATGGCCCTGGATCGCTCATTTTAGTAATTCAATGTGATCTGTCATTTCAACAACAATACTTTTTATACCAATCAACATGGCTTGACGTAATCTCGTAGATGGTCACCCAAAGTACATTTCTACAATAATATTTGCAAATTTGCCAGATTCTTTCGGAGGAGAAGGCTTTTAAAGTTTTCACCATAGCCATACAAGGCAAAATAGCCTTAACACTTGCGACCAAATTTTTCGACCAATCAACATAGCTTGAAGGAATCGGTTAAAAGGTCACACAAGGAACATTTCTACAAAGTAATTTGGAAATTAACTTTCTTTCGGGGAAGACGATATTTAGAGTTTTACAATATTATACGAAAAAGCCTCGCCGCCTGACGGCCATGTCTTATGACCAATCAAGATGGTTTGAAGAAATATGAAAGAGGGTCACCCAAGGAACTTTCCAACAAAATAATTTGAAAATCGGCATGTTATAAATCGCTAAATGTACATACACAATTCAACAGGTTTGGCCCTGCGAGTTACTAGCCCATACCCTTACCAACATACCAACATACCACAAATATCAGCAGCAGGCATCGAACAAATGTTGGCAACAATATAGAAAATATCAATTTCTCCGTTTACGGCAATGTTTTCAAAAGTCGTCTGCTGCAGATGTGTCAAGATGTGTCTATCTGTTAGAAATTGATACTGTAACAGAGACGCCATGAGACGTCATTTCGCCAGACGCGACTCAACAATAAATCGAGACGTCATAAACTTCTCTGCCCTTGTCTCTTCCCGAACATGTCGTTTGTAGAATATGGTCAAGTGAGGGCAAATACAATATCCTTCGCTTTAATGGGATTTTTTTCTGGGATCACTCAAAATATATGAGCCGTTCCACGAGCAAACCATCATTGTGGACTCTGCGTAAAGTATCGAACGGATCATATATAATAGCAGATGTGATGTGTCTATCGAATGAAGAACTGGATTTACAAGGGGCTGTCTCACTATTATGAAGTCTTTAACAATGGTAGTAATGGCTGCCCTCCTTGGCGTTCAGGGTTGGTGGGTCAGCATTACGACGGACTCGCTGGTGCCAGGATAAATGGACCAGTAGTAATAGTTACTTACCAAGTAAACGCATATATATAACTAAAATACTGTTGAAATCGGCGTTAAACCCCAATCAATCAATAACGGTTATGATTTACCAGCAACATAATTAGTCTGTTTCACTCTGCTTTTACGCCGTTGTCAACACTATTTTAGTAATATCACTGTGACAGTTATTAATTTTTATAATTATAAAAAACAACGGATTCCGATCGTAAAACCCCCACATTGAAACGGAATTTGATGGTGCTTAAGATGTAATAATTGTTGTCAAAAGGGTAACAAAGCTTATCTAAGCCGTAATGAGCGCATGTTGCCATGTGTGTTCATCAAGGTTCAGGTTTTTCGAATAATCGATTTGAAGAGAATAAGAAACGTGTTTACATGAAAAGCTTCAGTCGCTGAAATAGGGTGATGTCAAATATAGTACACTAAACTAGATAACGAGTAAATAAAGAGAAACTCGCACAAATTAAAAATACAACATTTATATTGTATTCTTTGATAGTTATCAGGAAAAAACTAATTGCCGGCCTCAAGTGCCAGAGGTTCCTAAGACCGTTAACATAAATAGGTCAACCATTCAAACAATAAAACAAATCACGGCACATTGCGTCCGAGGTTTTGACAAGAATACAGTTGATCTTGGCATCAACATAGATTACTTGTATGATGTTTTTGATTACTTTGTTTTGGGGATCTTTATCTACGATTTGTATCAGAGCGTGGAAAACTCTTTGGATTATCTAAGAACATTGCGTAACAGTGTGCCAGGCGAAAAAGGGTTCATGTTAATGCTGAATTGATTTTTGTATAATTATAATGACGATACCATGGATAGAGTTTAATACGAGCCGTAAAAGTTGACTTTTGTGTACAGTATTTGAGCCGTTTCACGATAAAACCAACAGTATGGACTCTGCGTAATGTATCGACACGGATCAGCCTGCACAGGCTAACCCGGGCCGACACATTCCGTCTCAGGTGGATTGATGTATAGTGTAATGATTCCTGAAACAGAAAAACGACTTGAAGCGAACAAAGTTTGTCCGGGTTGGCCTGCGCGGTATGCTTAGGCTGATCCGAGTTTATAATTTACGCATAGTCCACAATGTTGAATTTCTCGTGGGACGGTTCATTTGTGCAAACACGAAAGCTACTCTTCTGGTTGGCTTTCCAGACATAACATGTAAATTATTTTGTTATTTGGAAATTTACATTTGGCATTAACAATTGAAATGCCGGTTTCTATTCTTATATTGGAAATTTACAGTTGGCATTTACAATTAAAGTCACTCAGCTCATTCTAGTGTTTTGCATTTATGTTGTACTAGTTCTAAGGCTCTTTGGATCTATGTCGTCTTCCTTCATAGCAACTCAATACATTGCTCAACAAGTTCAAATTCAAAATCGTTTATTGACATATAAACATACGTTTGTTGCCAGCAACATAATAAAAATATACATATGTGGCGGAACTCAAAATAATAAGAAACAGAACATACGAAAATATACGGCAATATGTAAGCAAACAATTTGTGATTATGTTGTACAGGAAGATCAATATATCTGCATAATTGTGTAATTATTTGGAAGCATTTTGGTTATTTCTTTTACAGTTGGCGAGGAATAAAAAATAACATAGATTAAATAACTTTTTGTTTGATTGAGACGCCATCAAACTTTTAAATTTAAGCCTTATATATAGGACAAGTGAAGAAACATCTAGGTACACGTAGTACTACAATTACAGAAAGTACATTTGAGCTGTCCCGCGAGCAAACCAACATTGTGGACTCTGCGTTAAGTATCGACCTGGATCAGCCTAAGCATGCCGCGCAGGGGAACCCGGACAGACACTTTTCACCTGCTGTGGATTTTCTGTTTCAGGAATCATTACAGTATATCTCAATCCCCCTGAGACGGAATGTGTCGGCCCGGATTAGCCTTATAGTCCATAATGTTGATTTTCTCGCGGGACGCCTCATTTATTTCTTTCATCTCTTTCAACAAAGTCTGTTTACGATGGACGCTCTTTTATAACTTTCGCACAAAAACAAGACCGATACCATGGCCCATATTTTTATAGTTTTATTTATTTACCATTATATATCATCTGTGTCTGCAATCTGTAACTTTAGGGGATATTAACCCTTTCAGCGCCGAATTGTTTAAAGTAGACTCTCCATGTTCAAACTCGGACGACTCTATTTTCATGTTATAGGATTTTTGGAATATTTTTATAACTCACAGACAAACAATGCAGATTTCAGGTGAGACAGCTCGTTACGAGCTGACTCACCTGAATATGCATTGTTTGCAAAATGCTCAATATTGCCTTTGGCGCTGAAAGAGTTAACCCGTTCCGTCAGGAATACTAGACGCTTTCTTTTCCCCGTTCCATCAGGAATATTAGACGCTTTCTTTCCTGTATATTCATTGGTTTCTCTACGCATGTGTGATCTAGTCTAATAACATCCGTTCATCGATACATAAATGAAGTGTTGGGATCCATCTTATGTTACACTCAGGACAGTAAGGCGTGGACAGAGACGTGAAGAGTTTGACATTAAAGAATGCAATAAAAGAAACGTTCTAAAATCGTATTTCTTTTATGTCCAATACTTTGAAACCAATATAGTTTTCTCGATTGGGAAGCACTTTCTTACATCTTTTACTCACCACGAAATTAAAACATTGTCAATGAGGACCTGAAAGCATCAAAAGGGACATCGAAAGTGACATCAATTACTTGGACGTGTTCGAGTGAATCCGCCATTTTATATTTTAATGTATTTATACCTTTTCAGATTCCTTATTTATTTATACTTAAAAAAGCGGTTTTTTGAAATGCAAGCCGGTGATGAAAATATCATATCAATAAAACAGGGCAGCAGCAGTGATGATTGCTCTTCTGAGACAGATACGTTCCATGAATGTGTGAATTAAACGATAGATTTCCCCTCGAAAGAAATAGTCATTTTTAACAGGATTACAAATATACAGTGACACTTTCTTTTTAAAGACAAATATATGTCGTGGAAAGTGTTATTGTAACATTTTGGACGAATGTTTGCCTTACTGAAAGAAATGTCTGGGATTATTGATAATTAACATTTACCACAAAATAACTGCAAAGACATTCTAGCCAATCATATACATTTACATATTATTTCTTACATACAATTGCGTTTACTTATTTATAGACAAGTGTTTTTTGTTTTTTTTAGAACTCGAGATAAAGATATACGAGTATTCCTCAATATTTAGGATATTTCTTATTTTTCGCTCAAAAAATGACAATCTAAACGTTTCAAATATTTTACAGCTGTTTTCTTTTCTATTTTACTCTTAATATGTTACCTATTAGGTGCCGTCTATCGGGAAAATGACAGATAATATGCTGAAGAAATGTCTGACCCCTCGAAGAGTGAATTATTACTATACAATGAGATAAAGAAAATGTCTAGCCGCTAATAACGAACCAGTTACCTTGTAAGTTATTTAATGAGTCGACTGCATTGAAGGCATTCTGTAGATGTTATGTTTTATTGTGTTTGTGTTACGCCATTTGCGACACTATTTCAGTTACATCACGGCGACAGTTCAAATATTATTTGATTAGAATATTGAGATGAGTTTATTATTATATCTTTATTTCCTCCGATCAAAGTACAAAAGTGGAAAACATTGTGGCAATAGAAGAAATTGCTCGTTTTGAGCAATTTCTTATTTTGTCACTATGTTTTCAAAGAACAATACAAAGTTGACAGAGAAAGACAGACACGAACATTGAACACAAATAACAAATATATTAACTCAAAACATCATTCATTACATAAAGAACATGAACGTGCTCTTCTAAAAATAAATATGAACTTATGCATACATATCAGTTGATATTAATGCATAAGTTCATATTTATTTTACCTCTTTCAGCGCCAAAGGCAATATTGAGCTGTTTGCAAACAATACATATTCAGGTGAGGCAGCTCGTAACGAGCTGTCTCACCTGAAATCTGCATTGTTTGGCTGTAAGTTATAAAGATATTCCAAAAATCCTATAACATGAAAATAGTTTCGTCCGAGTTTGAACATGGAAGAGTCTACTTTAAACAATTCGGCGCTGAAAGGGCTAAGAGGAGCACGTCCCTGTGCTTAAAGTTGATTGTGAAGGAACACATGTACTGAAAAATGTACTTATGGATTCAATATTTGCTTTAACATTTTGAAAATAACATTTCTGATGAGGTTTTTACTACGATGCTTGTATGACGGTGTTGAGATATAACATATCTTGATCTTGATATGGATGCTTGATTGTTTGGTGTTTTACGCCGCTTTCAACATTTGTTTCTGTTATATCACGGCGTTTTCTGGGTCAGTTACTAGTACTACTTATCCATTTATCCTGACACCAGTAGGTCAGTCGTAATGCTTACCCTGCAACCCTGAACTCCAGGGAGGGCAGCCATTACTACCATGTTTGAAGTATTTGGTATAACCCGGCCGATGATCGAACCTGCGACCTCCCGTACTCGAGGCGGACGCTCTCCTACTATATCACCGCTACGTGGATGCACAGTTTGATCTAGTTCTTCGCTGGTCGCAAAGCCCCAAAGGTCGATGTTCGGAGGTCGGAAAATGTCCCGAAGGTGGGTTTTCGGAGGTCGGGACAATGCCAAAAATAGTTAAACGACTGAATTGGGAACTAGATAAGAAATAGGTCGTGTTGCATGCGTATAATGTTTTGCCACAAGCTATTGCTTTTTCATGTAGTATGTACATTAATTATTCACAAATGATTAATAGACGGTGGTCAGTCAAGTAAATAGATGTCCAGATAGACTGATGCTTTAGATGGATGGGTGGAGAACGCTCGAACTAAACATATAAGCCGTCCTGCGAGAAAACCAACATTATGGACTCTGCGTAATGTATCGACCCAGATCAACATACGCAGTCCGTGCAAGCTAATCCGGGCAGACACAAACCGTCTCAGGGGGATAGAGATATACAAATGTAGAGTAATGATTCCTGAAACAGAAAATCCGCAGGAGGCGAAATGTTTCTGTCCGGGTTCGCCTGCGCGGCATGCTTGATCCGGGTCGATACTTTACGCAGTGTCCAGAGTGTTGGTTTTCTCGTGCAACGGCTTATATTAGGGTATGGCGGTACCATGTCTAATATATCATTTTACTTGACACTTGCAGTTCGATAGGATATTTCGTTTGCGAAAGACCACGCGCGGCGTATTAGACGAAGCAAACTCTCGATTAATAAACAACGTATGCTGGATGATCAGACATACCGGTGGTGTTATTAAAGCTTAAGTTAACCCTTTCCTACACAAATATAAACTTTATGATCAGACAGACTGGTATCTTACATTGATTTAATGATTGATTGCTTGGGGATGACCGCCGTTTTCAACAAATGTTCAGTTATGTCACGGCGACCAATTCACATACTCATGTGGGGTACTCTCTAAACCCCTGACTTGCTAAGCCCATTGGTTGAAGACGAGTGACACATTGGCATTTGTCAAACGTCAAAAAGAATGTTGACCGAGCTGGGGTTTGAACTCACAACCCCTGCATTGATAGTGCGTCGCTACCGACAGTGCTACAAGGGGTCGACTGGTATTTTAAAAATACTTTATAGCTTAATCGGTAGTGACGATGGCTACTGGTACTTGGATCCGTGAGTTGGAAAGTCTGCTTCTTGGGCCGCGTTTTCTTCTGAACATAACACAAGTCAGACTGACGGGAGACATTCAGCTTCCACCAATGGAGAAAAGAGACGATGTAGGAAGGTATATAGACAATGAATTGCATTGGAAGAATGTTGGGTTAATGTTGGTACCAAAATGCCAGGAAACTATTATTATGTGGACTAACTGAAATACCTTTGAATATGGCGTTAAAGTCCAATCTATTAAAACTGCTGTTATCGAATGTAATTGATAGACGTGTTAATGAAATTGCTCGATAAACTACATATTGCACTTGAATTACAGCCGAGTTTTACATCAACATGGCGGTTCCGGTATCGAAAGTAATTAATAGACCAGTGCCCTTTCAAACACACAGCAGAATAAACTACAGGTTAAACTTGAATGTCAGCTGAATTCTACATGTACTGTACAACGACATGTAATTAATAGACGAGTGCCCTTTCAAACAGATAGCAGAATAACAGACAAGTTAAAACTTGAATTACAGCCCAGCTCTACACCGACATGGCATTGCCGTTATCAAAGTTTATAACGGCAATGCCATGTCGGTGTAGAATTTGACTGTAATGCACGTGTAATGTGTTGATTTGTCTGCTATCTGTTTGACAGCGCACTTTAGTCTATTAATTACATTCGATAACTGGATGGATAAGTGATAACCATAATAGCCTTGGTAGTCACGTTACCAACTACGGTTATGATTGATTAACGACTGGCTCGTCAGATAGAACACCTGATAAACAGCAATAAGAGCATGAAATGCAACCGGTATAGCCCCTGGGGTGGCTGAAGGACACATTCAATATGAATGCAGCCATAGTCTGACCCTTGCTTCAACCGTAAGAGCCGGCTAAATTGGTCTGAACGAATGGGGCCGATATAATTATTGAGCTTCAGCAGGTTGTGTGGTATTGGTTTCATACCTTATATATATATATATATATATATATATATATTTATTTCGATGTAAATATAATGTGTGGTACCAATATCTCTCCTATCCGCCGTGATATGACCTTAGCTGTTGAAAGCTGCGTAAAACCTCAAACAATGAAACAAACCGGTTTAAACTAAAAGTCGTCCTCGAACATCTAAAGAATGATTACATGATAATAGACTTCAGAGCGCTAGATAAGACGAGTATTTTTTCGCGAAATCCTTATTGGACCATCAAACCCTATAGTGTGGGTACTCAAAAGAATCACCCAATTGAGACGATCCTTTTGAGTACCAACAACATAGGCTAAATTGAGTATTGAGGGGAAAAAATACCATTTTACTCCTCCTTATCTAGTCCTCTGAATAGTGTCTCAACAGCTGACGTCGTTCAGGTTGGCACGCCTAAAACCGGCGAAAGACCTGACGCCCTGGTCTAACCATTTCACCACAGAGGCATTCAAACGATAAATAAGACGAACATCAACATAAACAGAGCTCGAGATAAGGGGCGTTATTCATGTTCAAAAATCCTTATTTGACACTCAAACTCTATGTTGTGGGTACTCAAAAGAATCGTCTCAGTGAGACAATTCTTTTGAGTACCCACGACATAGGGTTTGGTTGGGTTATGAGAGAGATATTATGGGATAAAGACAAGTTTACTCCCCCTTATCTAGTCCTCTGAATTACATACAATTGAGTAAATAATGTGATATTATTCTTTTAATGCTGACATGTTTATTTCGAAAACAGCTTTCCCTAATGAATTCTCCCGTACGAAGTATTTCCGTGGCGAGTCGTTATCCCTACTTGTTAAATCAGGGAATTGTAATTGGTGACAGAAATCAGTGTTCCACAACAAAACTTGTAAAGTCCATTCTAGCTGTGCTCGTTGAACAACAACCATATGGTGTTTTTTTTGCAACCAGTGTAGACCATCCACGCATGCGCACATTCTGATCTGGCTTCATAATGTTCACACATTACATATTCACAAAAGGTTAAACTATTTCCCATATACAACACATCGACAGCAGAAGTCTTTGAAAGCAATAAGTCAAAACGATGAAAACTCTCTAAAAATGAATGAACAGCTACTGAATAGAATTAAAAACATTTAGGCAAAACAAGAAATTTCTCATTTTGAGCAATATCTCCTTTTTGACACACTGTTTCCAAAAGTCGTAAGCTGTAGGTGCGTGAGAAAGCGTCTGTGAGTGGTAAAGGTTTCAAAGTTTTTTATCTGTTATTTTTGACAGGATTTGATTTTGTTCAAGAGCAACGCTCATATATTTTGAGTATGCCACGTTGGTCCAGAAATAGCTTCGGGTGTTCACCCAAGCCCCAGTACTATTCACGGAATTGTCCGACTATGTTATCATAGGTAGAGCGGCCACTTTTCTTTAGACTTTAGGTCAAAGGGAAGTAATATTGATTGGCATGCCGGGTAGACAATTTTGTTTGGGAAGACAATTTTGTCAAGGGAATTTCAGATGATTCCACAATAACTAAGTTGTCTCCCATTAGACAATTATCATTTTGTTGAAAGTTGAAAGACCTTTTTATAAAGTTGAAATCCCTCTGACTGATTTGTTAAAGAAAGTACTGTTTGCGCTTAGTTAAATTGAGAGCTTAAGAACCATTATCAGAAGAAAACAAAGTGTTTTCTGAAATTGAAAGTTACATTCACTGCGGGATAAGGTCGACATTTGATTTAATGTCATAGCTAAAAACAAACAAAAAAAACTCAACATGTGAGTAATTTCTCCTTTAGAGACACTATTTTCAAAGTTCATCCGATGCAGATGTATATTTTTTAAATACGTCTACAAGGGGGAATGTGTTCATTTAAATGATTGCATTTGAATCAGTTCCATATTGTTCTGTTCTATTTATCTAAAAACGTTAACATAGAGAACAGTTTCATGACCTTTTGACACGGTCGTAAAATGTTATAAACATAAACCACGCTAGCAGAAAATCAGGAGAATTTGAATGATTGCTTGTTTGACACAGATAAATCGCATATGGCCAGGGGAAAAAAATGTAGTCAAATTATATTATCCCTGTGCTCGGCTGTCGTTTACTATTATCATCTACTCTTATCATTGCATTCGCTTGGATTCCCATATATACATATATCATGCTCTAAGGTATTTTTGTTTTAAAAAAGGACACATGACAAACCGATGCAGGGTTTACAATTCATACCAAAAGTTTATATGTTTGTTTGTTTTATTGGTATTTTACGCCGTTTTCTGCATTATTCCAGTTACATCACGGCAACAGTACACCGGTATAAGGCTGGGAAACGCCACCATATCCGCCGCTACAGGGGATCGAACCCAACAGTGTAACTGTATCAAAGCTGTTGTTTGATCCAAACATTCAATATTCGCGAAATATTTCATGAGCCTTGTAAACGACAAATGACAAACAGATTCACGGTTTACAATATATGTCAAAAGTTGAATTACATCGAGGTTGTTGTTGATGTTGTTTGATCTAAGACTTCACAATGTTGAGACTAGCTTCGGTAAAGATCAAACCTTAAATATTGCCATACGCACAGACTGATCTGTGTTTATTCTGTTCACTAGCAGATAGCCAACATTGTGTACGGCGCTAAGCTTGGTGTCGGGAACGTAGATGAATAAGATTATCTACGTCCCTGTTGGTGTTGACGGGGATCAGCTCTTATATATCCATATACCGCTGAATTCAAGAAACCGGTATCGACGTCTTTGGTGTTTTCATGTTCTTATACATCGATGAAAAGGTGTTCGATGATTAATTGATTGATTGATTGAATGGTTTTAAAAGTTTTAACATTTTTTCAGTTATATCACGTCGTTTCCTTGGTAGACTACCAAGGAAACCATGTGATATAACTGAACAAATATTAAAAGTGGCTTTAAAAAACAATTCAATCAGTCAGTTCTACTGGTCCATTTATCCTGCAACCAGCCAGTCAGTCGTATTTGCTTATACACCGCAACTCTGAGTGCAAAGGACGACAGCCATTACTAGCATTTTTAAAGTATTTGGTATGACCCGGTCGGGAATCGAACCCACGACCTCTCGCACGCGAGGCTGAATCTCTGCCACTGTGATACCGCGAAAGTCTTTGGTGTTTAAATAAGTTGTTTCACATCGATGGAGATGTTTTTCATGAATTTGGACAAACATTGTAGATCAGTGCTGAGCTAGGCGTATATTGTTCGCAATTTTATTCGAAACCGGTGCTAAAAGGACAAATAAATGCTGATTTAAGCCTTTCCCACATACATGTATATATAGGTTTATGATGCCTCCGCAGTAGACGTCTTTTGAAAACGTTTTGACAAAAACGAGAAATAGCTAAATAACGAGCAATTTCTCCTTTTGCCATGTAATCAATTTACTCCTTCATTTTTTAAAACATGTTTTCAAAATCGTTTGATACAGATTTGTTGTATGCAGTATGCAGCAGAATTTTATCGGAAAATTGATTCTTATGAACAAATTGAGGCATATTTCCTCCATTGTCTATATAATAAAATCCCCCCCTTTGATACAAATTGAGGGGGTGAATATTCAAAACAATGTGAAAATAAGCACGATCCGCCTTTCTAGGTTGGACACTGTCGTTGTTGGAAAGGGTTAAGCCGCATTAAGCGTGATAAGGATTATTGAGGGGAGAAAGGGGTTAATTCGGACGCGAAGCTGGGATCATGGGCTTGTATTAAATAAAGTAACCAGGGATTCTTTTTATCACGAACTGTTTATTGAATTACGTCCCCATTACTCGTTGGCGAGCGAGATAAAAAAGTGAATCAAGTGGAGTGCGGTTTTGCTTGGACTGGAATTATATCTTAACAATAACCCTTTTCCTACGTAAAGATTCTTTCTGATGCCTCTGAAGCAGACTACCTTTAAAAACATTGTCACACATAGAGAAAATGCTTAAAGTGAGCAATTTCTTCTTTTGTCACAATGTTTTCAACTTTTTCCGTTATATTATATTCATTTATAGGAATTTTCCGTGTTTTTGCCTGGATGTTTTTGAAGTCGTTGATGTATATGGCAAAGGGCTAATGTTGTTTAGCTTGTCTGAACTCATATACTAATGTCCTTACTTGCACCATTCTACTCTTCCCGTATCGCTTATTTTGATCTTCCCGTATCGCCTATTTTGATTTCTAAGGAATCCGCTGTGGTCGAGTGGCTAGCGTCGGGGATTTAGAAACCGGGTGTCCCGGGTTCGATCCCCAGTCGC
Source organism: Serripes groenlandicus (assembly GCA_031761405.1). NCBI lineage: Eukaryota > Metazoa > Mollusca > Bivalvia > Cardiida > Cardiidae > Serripes > Serripes groenlandicus. The sequence goes on along the minus strand of JASEVX010000001.1, from coordinate 178,649,008 downwards.
GGCACTACGGTCATGGTGGAGTGCCCTTGGGCAAGGCACATTTTCTAGCCTAGTACTGGTTTGTTTACCCAGGGATCATGAATAATTAAAATTAATTGCGCGCTAAATGACCTTAGCTGTCGATGCGCCATAAAACAATATACATTCATTCTATTTTGATTTCTCAGTAAAATGCTTACGTATGCTTATTGGTTGATGCACCGTTGAACACATATAAATTATTTCTTTGTTATAAGAGCCGTCTCGCGAGCGAGAAAACCAACATTATGGTCTCTGCGTAATGTATCGACATAGATCAGCCTAAGCATGCCGCTCAGGCTAACCCGGACAGACACTTTTCGCCTCCTGTGGATTTTCTGTTTCAGGAATCATTACTCTATACCTCAATCCCCCTGATACGGAATGTGTCGGCCCGGATCAGCCTGCGCGGACTGCGCAGGCTGATCTGGATCGTTACATTACGCAGAGAACATAACGATGTTTTTTTTCGCGGGACGGCTCATTAGAGAATTATTATGTATCACAATTAAAACAGCTTTGTAATCATATTTCGGCCATAGGCCTTCTTCAGGTTATATTTTACAAACTATCACACACTATGTTACATCCATTTCGACTGACCGTAGTAATTAATGGCTGCCCTCCCCGGCGGTCAGGATTGCGGGGTTAGGTTAGCATTACGAGTAACTGGCTGACGAGTGTCAGGATATATGGACCTTCAGTACTGGTAACTTACCCTGAAAACGCCCCTGATATAACTTAACAATTGTTAAAAGCGGCGTAAAACTCCAAACAATCACTCAAATATTCACTGATCAATCAAATGTCGTTACATATTTATTAACTATTTCGCTGTCAAAGGCAATTAAAGGCTTTCGCAAACAATGCAGATTCGAAGAGCATATAAAACTGTAGAAAATTAACCGTACATATGTAACCCAAAATAAATATTATCATATTTATATATTTACTCACAATGAAGACACTATATTTGTTCTATTCTTAAATTTAAGTTAAACTAAAATTAGACATATCGAGCTGTCTCTCCTGAAATATGCAGTGATTGCCATTTAGACATTATATATTACCAAACATACTATTGGACGAAAAGTTGAGTGGTCCAATGTTCAACATGGAAGAGTCGACTTTGGGAAATGGTTAACAACAGAAACCAAAAAGAAACTAGAACTATCACTGAAGATGATAAATAGCCCCAAAACAGCACCTTGACCTACACCATAACTTAACAAGAAAAAGTAACAAAGGGCAACAACTCTGTATTTAGATAAAATAGAGTTATGGTTCCTGTACACCGCACTTCCTCTCAATGTGTTGTATCATCCTATGAAGTTTTATTAAATTCCAACAATTTGTTTTAAAGTTATGCTCTGGACAAGACTCTACGAATAAGAAAAAGTAACAAAGGGCAATAACTCTGTAATTATGTAAATTAGAGTTATGGTTCTTGTACACTGCACTTTCTCTGATTATGCTCTACCATTGTATGCAGTTTTATTAGATTCCATCTGTTAGTTATTAAGTAATTCTCCGGACAAGAAAAAGTAACAAAGGGCAATAACTCTGTATTTAGATTAAATAGAGTTATGGTTTCTGTACACTGCACTTCCTCTCAATGTGTTGTATCATCCTATGAAGTTTTATTAAATTCCAACAATTAGTTTTAAAGTTATGCTCCGGACAAGACTCTACGAATAAGAAAAAGTAACAAAGGACAATAACTCTGTAATTATGTAAATTAGAGTTATGTTTCTTGTACACTGCACTTCCTCTGATTATGCTCTACCATTATATATAGTTTTATTAGATTCCATCTATTAGTTATTAAGTAATTCTACGGACAAGAAAAAGTAACAAAGGGCAATAACTCTGCATTTAGATAAAATAGAGTTATGGTTCCTGTACACCACACTTCCTCTCAATGTGTTGTATCATCCTATGACGTTTTATTAAATTCCAACAATTTGTTTTAAAGTTATGCTCTGGACAAGACTACGAATAAGAAAGAGTAACAAAAGGCAATAACTCTGTAATTATGTAAATTAGAGTTATGGCTCTTGTACACTGCACTTCCTCTGATTATGCTCTACCATTGTATGCAGTTTTATTAGATTCCATCTGTTAGTTATTAAGTAATTCTCCGGACAAGAAAAAGTAACAAAGGGCAATAACTCTGTATTTAGATTAAATAGAGTTATGGTTCCTGTACACCACACTTCCTCTCAATGTGTTGTATCATCCTATGAAGTTTTATTAAATTCCAACAATTTGTTTTAAAGTTATGCTCTGGACAAGACTCTACGAATAAAAAAAAGTAACAAAGGGCAATAACTCTGTAATTATGTAAATTAGAGTTATGGTTCTTGTACACTGCACTTTCTCTCATTATGCTCTACCATTGTATGCAGTTTTATTAGATTCCATCTGTTAGTTATTAAGTAATTCTCCGGACAAGAAAAAGTAACAAAGGGCAATAACTCTGTATTTAGATTAAATAGAGTTATGGTTCTTGTACACTGCACTTCCTCTAAATGTGTTGTATCATCCTATGAAGTTTTATTAAATTCCAACAATTTGTTTTAAAGTTATGCTCCGGACAAGACTCTACGAATAAGAAAAAGTAACAAAGGGCAATAACTCTGTAATTATGTAAATTAGAGTTATGGTTCTTGTACACTGCACTTCCTCTCATTATGCTCTACCATTGTATGCAGTTTTATTAGATTCCATCTGTTAGTTATTAAGTAATTCTCCGGACAAGAAAAAGTAACAAAGGGCAATAACACTGTATTTAGATAAAATAGAGTTATGGTTCCTGTACACCGCACTTCATCTCAATGTGTTGTATCATCCTATGAAGTTTCGTTCAAATCCTATGTTGCATTGTTAAGATATGGTCCGGACAAAATATGGCTTCCGACCGACCGACCGACCGACCGACCGACCGACCGACCGACCGACCGACCGACCGACACAGTGACTCCTATATACCCCCCCAAAACTTTGTTTTTTGGGGGTATAAAAAGGGATACAAAAGCGGTGGACTTTTTCGCGTCTATGGACAGTCATTTTTATCATTTATATCAGCCGTCAATCAATGTTTCGGGATGGACCATTGTGGCACGCAAAGCAATCAGTGCAATGTCTTTTCAAACACGCACGCATGCCCATACACGCACATACTATGCCATCAAGAGATGAGCCGTGTCCACGAATAAAACCAACATTATGGACTCTGCGTAATGTCCGCGAAGGCTAATCCGGGCCGACTTAATCCGTCTCAAGGGGATATAGGTATAGAGAAATGATTCCTGAAACAGAAAATCCACAGGAGGCGAAACGTGTCTGCCCGGAATAGCCTGCGCGGCACGCTTAGGCTGATCCGGGCCAATACTTTACTGAGAGTCCACAGTGTTGGTTTTCTCGCGGAACGGCTCACTGATGTCCGTGAGATAACAATACTGGACTTTTCTATAAAAAAGATAATTTTGAGCAAACCTCCCAGTGGAAAATAGTATCATATCTCGAAAAAATGAAATCATTATTTAGATAATCGTTTATGTCAGGAAAAGGATTTAGTTTGTTTTGTTTTATTGGTGTTTCGCGTCATTTTCAACATTATTCCAGTTATGATACTGCGACGAATCACTTATTCATAATCCCTGGCTAAACAAATCAGTACTAGGCTAGGAAATGCCTAAGGGCACTCCGCCATGACTGGGGATCGACCCGGGACGCCCGATTCTAAATCCCCGACAATAGCCACTCGGCGACGGCTGATTCCCCGTCTACGTTTTATACTCAGGCTATCTTCAACATTGATGGTATTGATTTACAAAGTTGTATACTAATACAGTTTTCGTTCGTATACTCGACTCTTTCGCCGCAGACAACTGCCTCGGTAGTTCAATGGCAGAGCGCCCGCGTCGGGTTCGATCCCCGACGGTGTCATACCGAATACTTTATAAATGGTAGTTATGGTTGCTCTCGTTGGCGCTCAGGGTTGCGCGGTTAGCATTACGACTGACTGGCTGGCTGGTGGGACAAAGTCATTGCGACATGCGTCATTCGTCTCCCACCAATGGGCTCTGTCTATGTGGAAAAGCAGCCAGTTGCTTGGGAAGATTGTTGTGTGGAGTACTGGTGTGAGAAAACAAAGAAACACATGAGTAGGTGAACTGGCCGCCGTGATATGACTGAGACATATATTAAAACGGTGTTAAACCCCAATCAATCAATCAATCTGGCTGGTGTCACGAAACATTGACACATAGTGATGGTTTTCCCCTCATTTGGCGCTCAAGATTGCGGGGTTAGCATTACGACTGACTAAGTGGCTGGTGTAACGAAAATGGACCAGTAGTAGTATTGGTAACTTACTCCCATGAAACGCCGTGATATAACAGAACAATAGTTGAAGGCGGCGTAAAACAATAACGCTGCAGCGGAAAGAATTTCAGAAGAGAGAGACATTGATCATTGATTTTAATGTGTATAACTACATAGTAACTGTAATAGTTAGACGTATTTATGAACATAAGTTTAGTTTTTAGTGAAAACTTTATTTTACATCGATTCAAACGAGCTTGCAACTTATATTAATCTAACTGGATGTCTGCGTACTGGAGACTTAACCCTTTACCTCATATAGACGCTTTCTGACGGCTTTTTGAAAACATAGTGACAAAAGCAATTTCTCCTTTTGCAACAATCAATTCAATTATAGGGATTTTTCTATTTTTTGAGAAAATATGTTCAAAGTCGTCTGCTGCAGAATTGTCGTATGAGGGAAAGGGTAAAATCGAGACTGCGTTCGAATTTGATCAAGTATGAAATGATTATAACTAATCCGATGCTGTATGAAATTTAAGCATACAGAAACGAGCAATTTCTCCTTTTGCCACAATGTCTTCCACTTTTAGTTAGGTTATCCATTCAATTATAGAGATTTTCTATTTTTTGACAAAATATGTTCAAAGTCGTCTGCTGAAGAATTTTTGTATGAAGGAAAGGGTTAATCCGTACTCGCGCCGCTGTGTAGAAAATTCATACAGATAGAACCCGCTTATCACGGAAATCGAACCTGGGACCTTTAGTACTAGAGGCCGACACTCTACCACTGCACAACTGTACCACTGCCTTCCACAACATAATTATATATTGTATTCTGCGCCAAAGACCTATATGATAATGCTTTTAAGCATATGCAACCATTATCGAATAATATTAATACGTGCATATTAGCCGATGTTTCGCAGATTACCCCGCGTATATGTGCCAAATAACTCCGTGGAATACAGTGGTGGTGTGATAGAGAGTCGACCTCTCGTACCAAAGGTCGGTGGTCGAATCCCGTGATGGGGTGGGTTCTGCTTTCAGCATTTTCTCTGTAAACGGCGCGAGTAGTGGTTTTGTCTCAAGAAGGCAAACATCCAGCGTTATTAATAAAAGCTTAAAGCTTGTTTCTCAATAGATGTAAAATAAATAATGTTTAAATTAGAAAATATACAATTGATTTTTGGAAATTACAACCATATGTTTGGAATCAATAGATACACTAATGATTGATTGATTGATTGATTGATTGGGGTTTAACGCCGTTTTTAACAATTTCTCGGTTATATCACGGCGGCCAGTTCACCTAATCATGCATTTTCTGGTTTTATCACACCAATACTCCACACAACACTCTTCTCAAGCAACTGGCTGCTTTTCCACATAGACTTAGCCCATTGGTGGAAAACGAATGACGCATGTCGCATTAACTTTTGTCAATCGTCGGAAAGAAAGTTGGCCGAGCCGGGATTCGAACTCACAACCCCTAGTTTTAACAGCCCGCGTCGCTACCGACTGAGCTACCGGGGCTCGGCAGATACAATTATGAATCAAACAACAGTCAGGGTTTGAAAGATGAACTCGTTGGTCTGCATGAAATATTAAAACTGGTTGATTTACACGGAAGCAAAGATGGAATTGAATTGTTGCAAACTGAACTGAACTAAATAAACCGGTCTTTTCCGTGACTCGGTGCATACAACTGATTACGTCAACGGACAAATCAATATTGTAAGCATATCGAATATTTGAATGGTTAAATGTTAACTACATCGTCGCACGTCAAGTTAATATCGGTTATTATTGACCTGGTCTGGATGTAACGAACCAGATATAAACCCGTGCGAGATAATCCCCAATAAACGACGCCATTTGAAAATGGGCTGAACTCCTTTATCGACAAATTCCTGAACACTTTCAGCGCCGAATTGTTTAAAGTAGACTTTTCCAACCTCAACATCGGGCGTCTCCATTTCTCATGTAATAAAAGTGTTGGACTATTTTGATAGCTAAAAGGCAAATAATGCTGATTTCAGGTGAGACAGTCTCACCTGAATCAGTATTGTTTGCAAACATCTCAATATTGCCCTTTGCGCTGAAAGAGTTGAAGTAATATTTTCCTTGCTCTAAATCGGGCGATGCCATTTATCATGTAATAAGAGTTTGGGAATATTTGGATAATGGAAATGCGAACAATGCTGATTTCAGGTGAGACAGCTCGTCACGAGCTGACTCACCTGAATCTGCATTGTTTGCAAAAAAGATCCAACCCCCAACTCAATATTGCAATGATCGTAGAGCCGATTCTAAACACTATTGCAAAGTTACATTTTTGAAACCCAAGAAATCACTTATTTTCCACGTTATATTACATATGTACGACTAAAAGTATTTTTTTTCCTTTCGGTTACATTTGTCTACGTGTGTTTCAAAACAGGGGCCATTCAACTAGCAAATAACGTTACCGCTTAATATAATCATTCCCTTATGTAGACAACTTTGGAATATCAGCAGAAGACAGTTTTTTTCAAAACAGTTTGGCAAAAGTAGAATTGCTCATCATGAGCCATTTCTCCTGTTTTCAAACTGCTTTCAACTCTATGAAATAGCTGCATTTTCATTTATAGAGAATTTACCTGCCAATATATTATCGATGAAGTCTGCTGCAGATATTATATGTACGAAAGCGTTAATTCAAAATGTATATCAGGGTAACGTCAAGTAGTGCCAACAATGTTAAAGTCGATCCTTTTCTTGACGCAGAAACGTTCTCACGACCCTTGCAACAGGCGGATTTCGAAAACAATGTGGAAAGCAGAAAAAAGAGCTTTCTCTCATGTTCTTACCAATATTTCTGTTAACAGTTTTAAAATGTCAGATGTTCTCCAGTTTTGAAGCAGACGACTATTATTCTAATATCGTTTCGGGGTTACCGTCAATTTGGACGAAATAGGGCTTGGACGAAACCGGTGTTTATCATTCTCTTCTTTCACTTTCAAACAAGGTCAAAATACTAAAAGTGATCAAATCAATCATTTCCAGTGCATCCTTTACACATTTACAATGAATTTAAACTCAATGTCATATATTCAATACATTCTGGTGATGATATACACTCATTTCTACGCAAATAAAGGTTTTTTTAGGGACTATTTGAGTGAAGATAAGCATGTTAGCGGATGTTTTTGGCGTAATTTGACCTTGATTGACAATCGGGTCGCGGCTTATTGCCCGGATGTTGATTTGAGCAGTGTTCCAGTAAAACCAACCTTAGCGTAGTTATTACAATCATAGAAAGGAATCAGCCTGCACATCCATTTGAACAGTGTAGATCCAGACCAGACTGCAAGGTCTTTCACATCCATTTAATATTATTCAAATTGAAAATAATTACCAGAGGTTCATTGAAACAAATGCTCTCTATGATTGGGCTAAGCAGATTGTCGCTTATTTATACAGGGATAAGAACATTTGCTCAGCCAATTCCTAATGCTTGTTTGAATTAATCAACATTTTAAAGTCTGTTTATAAACAGCGCTTGCTTGATGTTATTTTAAGCCAAAAACAAGTTACTCGAAGCAGTGCATTAGACTCCAAGACTCCTTCAAAATAATCCGCTTACATCTTAAGCTGCGTAATCCGAGAACCCATCATCGCATGATTCGTAACTAATGGAAACTACGACCGAATTACATACCTTGGTGATCGGGTTTCCGTCGGGATCGATCTTCGAAAGACTTCAATGGCAGGTGAACGAACAATTGTCGAACACGGAAGATCGTGTTAAGACTACTAATCTGGATTTATTTTCTATGTTCAGAAAATCCCGAAAGTTGGTTTTCGTGTGACATGGCTAGTTTGATGCCGTTTTCACATTACTAAACCATAACCCCCAAGGCAACACTAATTGGAATCTAAAAGTTCAATTTGAATACATTGCATATTTTGACCTCTTTCAGCGCCAAAGGCAATATTGAGCTTTTTGCAAACAATACAGATTCAGGTGAGTCAGCTCGTAACGAGCTGTCTCACCTGATATATCTGCATTGTTTGGCTGTGAGTTATAAAAATATTCCAAAAATCCTATAACATGAAAATAGAGTTTTCCGAGGTTGAACATAGAAGTAATGAATGTATATTGTTTTATGGCGCATCGACAGCTAAGGTCATTTAGCGCGCAATTAAATTTAATTATTCATGATCCCTGGGTTAACAAACCAGTACTAGGCTAGAAAATGTGCCTTGCCCAAGGGCACTCCACCATGACCGTAGTGCCGCGACTGGGGATCGAACCCGGGACACCCGGTTTCGAAATCCCCGACGCTAACCACTCGACCACAGCGGATTCCTTGAACATAGAAGAGTCTACTTTAAACAATTCGGCGCTGAAAGGGTTAATGAAGTTAACACAGTTTACAACAAAATTGTTTTTAATGGATTGATTGATTGTTCGGTGCTTTAAACCGCTCTAAACATTTGTCCAGTTATGTCACTGCATTTCCTGGGTAGGTTACGACTACTACTGGTCCAATTATCCCGACACCAGCCAGTCAGTCAGTCGTAGTGCTAACCCCGCAACCGTAGGTGCCGAGGAGGAAAAACGAACACTTTGTGCAGCCAGTACTACCATTTATAAAGTCGTTAGTATAAACCAGCTTAGGATCGAACCTGCGTCCTCACGTACCCGAGGCGGTACAACATTGTAGTTAAATGGCGGCGCCAAAGTTTACCTAACGTGCGTTTCCTTGTTTTCTGGCATCTGTACTCCACACAACATTCTTCCCAGGCAACTGGCTGACTTTCAACATAGACTATTCAGCCGATTGGTTGAAGACGCATGACTGTTGTCACAGTTGCTTTTGTCAGTTTTCGAAACGAATGAATGACAAGACCCCTAGGTTGACCGACTGAACTAACAGGGCTCGACGGAGAGCAATGAGCGATACATTAAAAGGTGAACGTAAAAGGGTTTACAACGAACGCACTAGTGGATTCGCCAGGATACACATGGGTGCACACAGTTTGCATTTGCATCCGGCGACTTTAAAAAGGTTGATTGATAAGTGTTTTACGCCGCTTACAGCAAGTTTTTAGTTATATCACGGCGTTTCCTGCGTAACTTACGGTTACCAGTTCTACTGGTGCATTAATCCCGACACCAGCCAGTCAGTCGTAATGCTAATCCCGCAATCCCCGAGCGCCAGGAAAGACGGCCATTAATACCATGTTTAAAATATTTGGTATGACCAGGCCAGGGATGGAACCCGCGAAGGTTGAAAGAGTTTATGAGCCGATCCACGAGAAAACTAACATTATGGACTCCGCGTAATGTATCGACACAGATCAGCCTACGCAGGTTAATCCGGTCCGACACATTCCGTCTCTTGGGGATAGAGGTATAGAGTAATGATTCCTGGAAAAGAAAATCCACTGTAGGCGAAAAAGTGTAAGCTGTGTTAGCCTGCGCGGCATGCTTAGGCTGATCCGGATCGATACTTTACGCAGAGACCACACTGTTGGTTTTCTCACGGAACGACTCATATTTGTTAAATTGCCAAGAAGAATTAAAGAAGGACAAACAGACGACAATGAGTTGTAATATGCCTTGAACCGAAATGCAAGGACAGCAGACACACGAGGTCGACCAAATAGTTATTCAAGTTGATCGTATATGTGTGTAGTTTTTTGTGACCATCAATACATATCAATTAATGCTTTAAAAAATGTCATGGTACTGTTAAAAAAATATATATTCAGAAAGAAGAGACATTTGACTGTTTTAATCCACTTGTTGTGAAAGTAAATTTTGTTTAGAAATGTGTTTATTTAGGTAATTAAAAAATGTTTCATTGAATTTTTACCTTTTTTATATAGAACATATAAGGAATACAGGTGACTTACTTTAACTGCAAAAAGGACCAAAATGTTTTTATTTGTACATTGTGAAAACAATATCATAACATCGGGGAGGGTTTAAGCTTCAATACTTCGTTTGTTATTAAAGGATGTTGCCATTATTATTTGAGATATAATATATAAAGTAAATTGACCCTTCTTTGTTCTATATAAAAGATATATCGGCTTTTCTAGAGTGACTGAAACTGAAAGTTGGGTATGCTTAATAAAAGGTGCTGAACTCCAGATGAAGATCAAACTTTTGAAATATTGAAACTTCTGCAAATATTGCTAATAGTGACAACAAAGTAAGTTATAAGTAGTTCAATACTATTTTGGCAATACATGTTGAAAAACTGGCAATTGAAAGTCATGAAAATGTACAAAATATGGCTTACTGGGTATGTTTAACCAGTCAAAATGAAGCATTAAGATTTTAATCACAGAATTATAATATATTCTAATATTTCAAGACAACTTTTGAACTGTTTGTAAAATTTGAATATAATATTTATTATATTTACTGGAGTTCAGCACCTTTCATTGTTTTCGGTAATACTTTGTTATTTTAGTTATTTCCAGTATTTTGAATTATCTGGATAGTAATAACGTTATCATCGGTTAAAAGGCCCCGAAAATCCCGAAAGTATTCATAGTCACCTTCATTCCGCCCGCGTTTCTAGTTATATCCCCCAAAAAAGTCCGAATCACAATTTTACGCTTACTTCCAACACGACCTTACTACATTGCAAAGCTAGTTGTATTTAGCCCAGTATGTAATCGATTACTGCGGCCGTAAAGATTTTCAATATATGAGCCGCGTGGTACAAAAATGAATCTTTGTTGAATGTTCGAAATTGAAGGTCCATATCGAGGGCTTGGCGTGAAACGGTTGTAACTAAATAGAGAATACCATGCTAGTGTCTGATATTATAAAATTTATCAGGCAAGGCTTAGAAAAAAATGAAAGCGAGGCTGCGCCGAGATTTCATTTTTTTCAGCCGAGCCTGATAAATTTTATAATATCAGACACTAGCATGGTATTCTTTTTATCATGTTTACATTTTTTATGTGCTTTTCTGTCTAATTTGATTAAAATGAGACAAAAAACCTGTCCAGAGCCTCTCCATTTTAAGTTGCGCAATAATATGAAAATAAACCGAAGGACGTTCCAATAAGAAATAGTCCCGAATGGTTTCGGCCATAAGTAAGTAATAATTAAATATTTAGAAAACTGTACGCTTCAAAATTTATCAGTATAATATTTACTCACTAGCAAGGAGAATAATTTCTCATTTCTTTGATTTTTATATCGCATTTTAAGGATTTTTGGTTTTATCCGCCATCTTTAATTTAATTTAATGATGAGGTGCCTGATAAACGTGAGGTGACTGATAAAGCTAAGTTTATCAGGCAGGCAGTTTATCAACCAAAAACAATGCAACAGCATGATAAAAACCTATTTTGACCCCTTTGTAAACAATGCAAATGTAGGTGCAATTGCTCAGAACGAGCAATGGCACCTAAATTTCCATTGTTTACCAAGAAAATTGATTTAACGCTTTTAAAGACGTTATGGCGAGGTGATTAACCTTGGTAAAAAAAATACAAATTTTAGTTTCACGCCAAGCCCTCGATATGAGCCAATGAGTCCACATAATCTCACCAGATCTTCAACTATGACATACGTTGAAATGAGCTCTGAATGTAAGGTCTTTTAGTCTAGCCTAGCTAGATATACGCCGAAATACATTTATACAATGCTAAGAAAGGAGATGCAATAAAGACCCCCTTTCGCTTGGCGGATCTCATATGTTAAAGTGATACAAGCATTTCTAGTCACTTAAAAACTAATTGTTTGTTTTGTTAAAATCGTTTTCTTGTTCGTGTTGTTTGGGCCTTAAAGAGCTTTAGCACGTTTTATTCTCAGATATCATTTGGCCGAGTTCTCTGCGTCGTTAGCGTATTTTTTTCTCTGATAGATCATCTTATAATTGGGTATGTACATAGCTATTGTTGGTACTTAATGGCATCAAAGGGATTGTATTTCTTTCCCGTGGGCCATGTCTGGCGAGTTAAGGACGTATTGCATGGCTTTTTTGTCATCATTTAAACGTATAATGACGTATAACTAAAAGTGCTCCATTTCCAGAATTTTGTCAGAATATGCTTTAAGTTTAAATGAGCGATGGTCTGCGACAACTTAATATAAGGCATTTACGATCAGTGTAGATGCAGATCAGCGCTGTCTGATATTGCCCTTAGCACTGTTTGATACTAAGTCACTGTAGTTCTTAAGAAACTCATGTAAAGCAGAGAGTATCCATTCAGATCCTTTGGCATGAAAGCACATGCAGGCATTTTTTCCATGCGTGTTAAAGATGCGTTAAGGTTGGTTTACCTAGAGCACCGCACATATGAGCCGTCCCGCGAGAAAATCAACATTGTGGACATTGCGTTATATGTCGACCCAGATGAGCCTAAGCATGCCGTGCATGCTAACCCGGACAAACACATTTCGACTCCAGTGTATTTTCTGTTTTATGAATCATTACTATATACCTCTACCCCCCTCAGTCGGAATGTGTCGGCCCGGATTAGCCTGCGCAGACTGCGCTGGCTGAAATGGGTCTATACATTACGTAGAGACCATAATGTATGTTTTATCGTGAAACAGCTCATATAATGTATATATAAGGACAGTGCGGACTGGCAAGACTGATCGCGGGGTTTCACGCCGTTTCAACATGTCTTCAATAATTTCACGACGACAGTGAAATGCACATATGGAGCACCACGTGCAAATATTAATCATTAATGTTGAGTGATTGGTGCATTAAGTTATATCACGGCGTTTTCTGGGTAAGTTATGCGTACAACTGGTTCATTTATCCTGACATCAGTCAGTAAGTCGGAATGCTTACATCGAAATCCTGAGCGCAGAGGAGCCATTTACTACCATCTTAAAACTCTTTGATATGATCTGGTTGGGAATCGAACCAGCGATGAGTTCAATGAGATTTCCGTTAGACAAGAAATGGTATATTATCCCATTCCCACATACAGACGCTTTTTGACGCCTCAACAACCTTCGACGTTTTGAAAACATTGTGACAAAAGTTTTATTGGGGTTTTATGCCGCTTTCAATATTAGTTTAGTTATATCACGGCAACAGTTCACTTATTCATGATCCCTGGGTAAATTGTGACAAAAGGCAACAAAGCTAAACAAAATAAGCCATTCTTCTTTTGCCACAATGTTTTCAAATCTATTCAATGGATATACATTAATTTAAAGAAATTGTCCATATTTTTGTCTTGGTGATTTCAAAGCCGTCTGCTGTAGAGTTGTTGTGGTAGGGTTTATGGTTGGTGCATCTCGTTTGAGAGATAAAAATGTGTATCACCTAAAGAAATGTTAGTATGGTTATGGTGCAGGATTGGAACTAATGTGGGAAGGGAAAATATGCTCTATACGAGCGATATCGTCTTTTCCCACAAAGTGTTTTCAAAAGTCTTCCGAGTGCAAAAAGTTAGAATTGCAGAATTTTCAATATTCAGTTACCAATTTAATTGAGACTTTCTCTTTAACATTTTCCACAGGAGAAAACATTGAAGAAATGTCAGCAATTTCATCGACAATCCTGTGCGTCGAAATTGAAATAAAAAGAAAAGTAAACTAGTACCACGAAGAAAACATTAACCCTTTCAAACATACAGAACAATCTTCAAATGACGGATTTAAAAAACATGCAAGCAAAACAACGGAAAATCTAAATGAATAAACATTTGGTTATTGAAAAATACTTGAAATATGGCTGGCAAAATGAGAAATTGCTCATGGTGAGCAATTTCTCCATTTGTCACAATGTTTTCAAATGTCGTGTGCTAGAGATGCATCAAAATGCGTCTATATGTGAGAAAGGGACATCATTCTAGCAGCTTTGCATGATAAATCAAACGGCCTGTATTTAACGAAGAAAAAAACCCTCATTCGGTTTAACCCTTTCCCTCATATAGACGCTTTCTGACGCCTCTGCAGCAGACGGCTATTTGAAAACATAGTGAAAAAAGAAGAAATTGCACAAAACGTGCAATTTCTCCTTTTGCCACAATGTTTTCCACTTTTAGTCAAAGGTTATCCATTCAATTATAGAGATTTTCTACTTTTTTACAGAATATGTTCAAAGTCGTCTGCTACAGAATTGTCGTATGAGGGAAAGGGTTAATCCGTTGCCAGAGACAAACCAAAATTACACTCATTATTTCCGCATATTAAACCTGCAGCAGCAGTTTGTTTGTTTGGAGTTTAACACCGCTTTCAACAGCTTTGGTCATATCACGGCGGTCAGTGCACCTACCCATGTTTTCCTATCTTTCCCACACCAGTACTTACACAACATTCTTTCGAAGCCACTGACTACTTTCTCACATAGATCAGAGGTGAGAGGCAATGGAAAACATCGCCCGAAAGAATGTCGCCGCAACCGGGTATCGAACCCGTGACCTCCAGATCACGAGTCAGATACGCTACCAATTGAACTACCCGGCCGGGTACCTGCAGCAGCAGACAAAACGTGAACATCTCCATAAAGAAGTGTTTAATTACTTAATGGAGATGTAAACATTATGTGTAATTTCTCCCTTTTTGTCCACACTGTTTTTAAACTTCGTCAGTTTCAGAGTCGTCAGTCAGAAAGCGTAGATTAAAGATGTTGCCTTTACAAATCCTTGATACTATTCTCGTCACCCGGAGCACCTAGTTTATTTTGCTGATATAAATAAGGTTTTCAATAAATAGTTGGATTGATCTGGGTTAAGCGGCGTTTTCGACATTATAATAGAAACAAAAGGACAACTTACAGAATAATATGTTAATGTACTAGCATAGCTATTATAGATATAGAAAGACATATTGAATGATACCATGCTTTGGTACTGGCAAAGCTTTTTTAGAAACAAAACGAACTAGAACTATCACGGAAAATGATAAATACCCCCCAAACAGCATCTTGACCTACACCATAACTTAATAAGTAAAAGGGCCATAACTCTGTAAACTAACATGCAATTGTAACCCTCTTGGTATAGAAGCTTCATATGGTTTGTAAGAAATAGGCCGGACAAAATATGGCTTCCGACCGGCAGACAGACAGACAGACAGCCCAAAAACAGTGACTACTGCATGTATATACCCCCTCTTCTTTGAAGGGGGTATAATAATTGAAGGATAATATGTCGGTAAATATCTTAATATGCATTAAGTAATTGACATTGAATTTTTGATCAAATATGTCCAAAAGAAACATCAGTGTCGTATACCCTAAAATAGGTTTGTTGCATGCCTTAACTCGATGCCTACATATAACTTCCATAGTACGTGGATCTCTATCAGAGCTCTAGAGAAGATGAATATTTCACATTCCGAAAATCTTATTTGACACACAAACCCTATGTTGTGGGTACTCAAAAGAATCGTCTCGGTGAGACGATTCATTTGAGTACCCACAACATAGGGGATTGTTGAGTCATGAATGCGATATTGGTGGGAAAAGTTTACTCCTCCTTATCTAGTCCTCTGTCTAAATAATTTAAACTTTAAACGGGGTACGATTTGAAACAGTGGTACACGTGATAAAAGGTAACTATTGAGGTTAATTTTATTATTAAAGGTGCTGAACTCTAGATGGTGATAACAATTTTGAGATGTTGAAACTCCGCAAATATTGCTAACAGTGACACATTAAGTATTAAGTAGCTCCAAACTATTTTGACAATAAATGTTGAAAAACTTTCAATTGAATGTCATGAAAGTGTACACTATTTGGCTTACCCAGTAAACATGAAGCATCAACGATCAATATTTAGATGTTTATGGTACTGGAAAGTGAAATGTATTACTCTAATTTTATCACAGAAAAATGATTCTAATATTTAAATAAAACTTTTAAACAGTTTTAAAACTTTGACTTTAATAAACTATTTCTGGAGTTCAGCACCTCTAATACATATTCAAGACTTGTCTGTATGCGGAATAGGACCGACAACCTAAAACCATCACAGTTTTAACACAAATTTATAAAATATTTCATACTTTTATTTCGTTATCGATGAACAATTTTCAAACACGTCAACCGCGTTAATTTATTCGAAACATGTATACAATTTTAACTGTCTTCTGGTGTGTTTCTGCGAATATAACTTTATATTAAACGACTTCTATTCTAATTTTATCACGACACAAATAAGTGAATATCAGAAAGTTAAACAATTATTAATGGGATCGAGTGAGAAAGAGAGGGAGGAAGAATAAAATAAGAAAGAGAAATATATAAGGAAGAGAAAATGGGTGAAAGCGGGGAAAACGTAAAGAGGAACAGAAAGAGACAGACGCACAGACAGGCGGACATACAGGCATGCAGTTAGACAGGCAAACAGACAGCACATGTGATCAATACAGACAGTGACACACATCTTAAGAAAATGTCGACGAACATACAGCAATAGAACAGCACTTACTTCATGGTAATATTCCTTTAATCTTCAAACATATGTTTTTGTTTCTAGTTTATATGAATCGATTACATTAGCCTCCGGTTTCAACCAATATCATTTCATCAGTAAATCGCTCTCTTTAGATCTAAACTCTGCTTTTATTGCTTTGCTAACCACTTTCCATTTGTTGCCAAACTATCGACTTGACCTATGAATGCCTCATTTCCATTCAACATTTGAAGGAATGCCAGTTGGACGATATTTTGTTAAATATCTTTATACCAATGGCGATTGTCAATGTTTTCAACAGTATTTCAACAGTATTTCAACAGTATTTCAACAGTATTTAAACAGTATTGCATTCATAACACGGTTGCCGAGGCCAGTTATTAGTGTATCTTGACACACCCCACAACACTTAACTCTTTCAGCGCCGAATTGTTTAAAGTAGACTCTTCCATGTTCAAAATCGGGCGTTTCCATTTCACTTGTAATAAGACTTTTGGAATATTTTTATAACTAAAAGGCAAACAATGTTGATTTCAGGTGAGACAGCTCGTTACGAGCTGACTCGCCTGAATCTGTTTTGTTTGCAAAAAGCTCAATATTGCCTTTGGCGCTGAAAGAGTTAAGGTTGTTATATATATATAATATTTCCAAACGGATCAATACCGTCTGAATCGCAGTTTAACGGAAACGTCTTAACACTCTTTTAGCGCCAAAAAAGTGAGGTGAGGTGAGGTGTTTGATTGATTGGTGCTTAACGCCGTTTTCAACAATTGTTCAGTCATATCACGGCGGCCAGTTCACCTACTCATATGTTTCCTGGTTTTCTCACACCAGTACCTAACACAACATACTCTCCTAGCAACCGGCTGCTTTTCCACATAGACTGTTAGCCCATTGATGAAAGACGAATGCCGCTTGTCACAGTGACTTTTGCCAAACGTCGGAAATAATGTTGGCCAAGCTGGGGTTCGAACTCACAACCCCTGGATTGACAACCTGCGTCGCTACCGACTGAGCTACCGGGCTCGGCTGAGGTGTTTGAAATCAATGGCAAATACGATTAACTCTTTCAGCGCCAATGGCAGCATTATAGTTTCTGCAAACAATACAGATTCAGCTGAGTCAGCTCGTAACGAGACGTTTCATCTGAAATCAGCATTGTTTGCCTTTTAGTCATCAAAAATATTCCAAAATCTTTATAACCTGTAAACTGAAGCCGCTCGATTTTGAACATGGAAGCGTATTCTTTATGACACTCTGCACTGGAAGAGTTCAATGGTCTTATAACCGAGGACCGAACAGCTCAGATCCGGCTTAAGTGTGTGGATGCGAATTTTAAATGGTCCGAGATGCCTGATAATTCAAAGAAATACAAGTTAGTCTTATGGAACTTCATAAAATAACCTATTAAATCGATATTCATAAAATAAAATAGCATGACAGCTGCATAATTAATATATCATATTTCAAAAGGTAAGCTATTCCGAATTTTTTTTTCTTTTTCGGGAGATGGATTACGGATAGATGTGGTACATGATTACACTGTTTTCATGAGCAATATAATTCGAAAGTTTGATGAAGAAATATTAAAAAAAAAATCGCAAAATGATTGCTGACTTTTAGTTATCATGACAAAATCTAAGTACGAAAAGGGGCATAACTTTGTCAAATGTCATCTTGACACAAAGCATTTGGTTGCATCAGAACCCCGTTGTCATACATAATATAATTTAAAAGTTTGATAGAGAAATATTGAGAAATGCCAAAGAAATAGGTCAGGTTATGCTTTTGTGATAACATCTATATACAAACAGGGGCATAACTCTACACATATGGTAGACAGAGTAATGTGACTTACTGCAGTTGTCCATATTGTCATAAGAAATAAGTATGCCAAGTTTGAACTAAATATGTTTGTGATATAGAAGATTTTAGTTTTTTGTAAACAACTTTAACCAACGCAGACGCCACTGATGAGTGCAATAGCCTCATTATTCTTCGAATAGTCGAAGTAATTATCAAATCAATAATTTCCAGTGCATCATATACACATTTACAAAGAATTTAAACTCAACGTCATATATGCAATTTGCATTCTGGTGCAGGTATACGCTCATTTCTTCACAAACAAAGGTTCATTTAGGGACTATTTGGCTATAGATCAAAATTGCCGCGGATGTTTGTGGCGTAATTTGACACCATAAGACGATAACAGTATATTCATTATGTGCCTGTACAAATGCCAGACTAAGTACGACATTTAACAACAGAAAATGAATGAAGTCTGTCAGCCGAAGCCGACAGAAAAAAATGAGAAATTCGTCAAATTTGTCAAAATGACAAGACGTAACGGATGTTTTCTCGGTAGGATTACAACAACAACAAAAGTAGCCGTCGATAAATCAATGCCTTATCATCAAAGAAAATGGCCAGAGTTCGGGTGATATTGACCAAAAACTTCATACATGGTCCGTTAAGGTCCTTCAATATAAATCAAAAGAAAATATAGGAAACACAAATGTGACCTTTTTATAGAATCGTGACAATTCCTAACCATTTGGTATTACATGGAGAAAGCAAAACTCGAATGTGCTTTTGGACGAATCATAGAGACAATAAATCAAGGTTTTGAATAGCATTATCAACTGCAACTAGCGTAACGGGGTCTTATTGGCTATCCGAAACGGGGTAACTTAATGTTATTTGGCTAATAAACTAATATGGTTAGATTTGTAGCTATCCGAAACGAGATAATACAATGTTATTTGGCTAATAAACTAATATGGTAACATTTGTAGTCTTTTTGTCAAAAGATGCATTAAGTACTCACTTACATGAAGAAGGACAGTGGTGGCTTGGATGAGATTGTGCGAATGCGCAGGCTCACATGAGTCTTCATTGCACGCAATTACATAAATATCCACATTTTGAAACATAGTGACAAAAGAAGAAATTGCACAGAACGTGCAATTTCTCCTTTTGTCACAATGTTTTACACGAATGTTAAAATTGTTCATTGTTTGTACGCCGCTTTCGTAAAACATTTCAGTTATATCACGGCGAGTCCTTGTTAAGTTACCAGTACTACTGGTCCATTTATCCTGACACCAGCCAGTCAGTCGTAATGCTAACCCTGCAACCCTGATCGCCAAGGAAGGATGTCATTACTGCTATTTCTAAAGTCATTGGTATGACCAAGCCGGGTATCTTACCCGGAACCTCGCGCACCCGCGGCGTACGCTCTACCACTAAATCAACGAGGCGGTTCCAGGATTTATAAAAGCTTTTTGTTTGTTTGTTTGTTTGTTTGTTTGTTTGTTTGGAGTTTAACGCCGCTTTCAACAGCTTTGGTCATATCACGGCGGTCAGTGCACCTACCATGTTTTCCTGGCTTTCCCACACCAGTACTTACACAACATTCTTTCGAAGCCAATTTATAAAAGCAATCGTTTATCGCCCATGCGCAAAGATAAGGCTCGTTAATTCTTTTTCATTAATTCCAAAATGAAAAGACTAAGAGTCCTTAAAATAGGTGGTTCCACCGGAAAAAGGTTCAATGTGTCTTTTGTGAACAGTGTTCGGCTAGGAAATGTGCCTTGCCCACGGCACTACCCCATGACCCGTGGTCAGTGGTTGAGACGAATCAAGCTTGTCGCTGTGACGTTTGTAAAACGTTGGAAAGTATGTTGACCGAGCTGTGGTTTGAACTCACAGCCCATGGATTGATAGCCCGCGTCACTACCGACTGATGAGCTACCGAGGCTGATCTGAAGAAACGTTGTTCGCAAATGTTAACTTGTAACTTTTTGAACGAAAGGACTCGTGTAAAGTCTTTATCTCAAATTCAAATACTATTCCTATTGTTCAAGTTGAACTCTTATGGACAACGAACACTCGTATATGTATGTTATTGCTAGTGAAATATAAGAAAGCTATTTGGTAGAATCCGTGAACATTGAGTAAACCCGAAAAATTCAATGTTTCACGTATTTGACTTATGACTGAGCGAAATAAAATATAAAATTCACTTGGAAAAAATTGTACGTTAACTCAGTGACCGTTTAAGTTATTGAAAGTTTGACCACTTGGATATAAAACTGTGTCTCTTAAAAGTCTGTAAAAAGTGTATAACTACGCACCATTTGTTCCTGAATTTAATTATACAATCAAGTGAAACGAAAATCCTATTACATACAATCAGTTTAAAGTTAATATATATACAACCGTGCGACTGAAACACCCTTTTCGTAATGAGAAATTAATTATTGTGTTTCTATTCTCATAGGGGTAACGTATTTGGAAGCGCTGTATTTCCGTAACGCATTAATACCCTGATGGCAGGACAGGACGGGAATATGCCCCACAAACAATTGGGCTTCAAGAAAAAACATTCAGTGCAGAACATTCCCTATGGGGTAGGGGGTTGTTTATGGCCCACGATCTATTATGTTAGGCATCGGAACACATTAGTTCAGATGGTATTACAGGACCTAAACCCTTTTCCTCATATAGACGCTTTCTGACGCCTCTGCAGCAGACGACTTTTTGAAAACATAGTGACAAAAGAAGAAATTGCTCAAAACGAGCAATTTCTCCTTTTGTCACAATGTTTTCCACTTTTTGTCATAGGTTATCCATTCAATTATGGAGATATTCTATTGTTTGACAAAATACGTTCAAAGTCGTCTGCTGCAGAATTGCCGTATGAGGGAAAGGGTTAAACATGGCAGTTATGGTAGTAATGGCTTTCCCGCCTCGGCGCTTAGGATTATGATGTTAGTTAGCATTGCGCTTGACTTACTGGTGTCAGGATAAACGGACCAATAGTATTGGTAACTTACCTAGGCAACGCCGTGATATAACTGAACAATTGTTGAACGTTGCGTAAAAACCCTAAAAACCAAAACAAAAACAAACAAATTAAATGACATTTAGATGCAACATGTAAAAGCAATCCGCCGTGGTCGAGTGGTTAGCGTCGGGGATTTGAAACCGGGTGTCCCGGGTTCGATCCCCAGTCGCGGCACGACGCTCATGGTGGAGTGTCCTTAGACAAGGCACATTTTCTAGCCTAGTACTGGTTTGTTTACCAAGGGATCATGAATAAGTGAACTGTCGCCGTGATATAACAGAAATAATGTTGAAAGCGACGTAAAACCCCAATAAAACTAAAACAAAATGTAAAACTGGGGACAACATTTGTGATTTTCCAACATGCTATTTGTGAGACCGAGATATCAACTCCAATGAATGAATGAATGAATATATAACTAAAATGATAATACATTGTGATTTGAATGACTCAAATCGATTTCTATATTGATATCAATAGCCGTCACCACAAATCGAGGGCTTGACGTGAAACAGTTGTAACTAAAAACCTATTTCGAAAACTCTGGTTTAGGGTCAATTTTGACCCCTTTGTAAACAATGCAAATTTAGGTGCCATTGCTCAGAACGAGCAATGGCACCTAAATTTCCATTGTTTACCAAGAAAAATGATTTAACGCGTATAAAGACTTTATGGCGAGGTGATTAACCTTGGTAAAAAAAATACCAATTTTAGTTACAACCGTTTCACGCCCTCGAAATAGAATCGGAAAACCGCGGGTAAACCGAGCCGATTAAGTGGGCGGACGACATAAAACTCGGGACATTTCGGTGCAGGGTCATGGTGCAAATCTCGTGTGAATCATTGCTCGAGCAATACTTGGGGATTGTACCGCATGCTAGCTGCGAGTCGCGCTTTTGAAAACATTCTGACTAAAGGAAAAATTGCTCAATATGAGCAATTTATCCTTTTGTCAAAATATTTTCATGTTGCAAATCTCGTGTGAATCATTGTTCGAGCAATACTTTGGGATTTGAAAGCGGCGTAAAACACCAAACGATTGGAATCTAGAGGCTAATTTGAGTTATACTAGAATCGATTTTAATTTTGACCTCCTTCACGACAAGAAAACTCGAGAAACCTTAGTAAACCAAAAACGTGCGCGGACGACACTATTTCAAGAGTGTCGTCACTCCTTTAATCTTCAGACGATTTAAACCCCTTCCCACATTCATCGCATCTGCAGCAGAAGACTTTTAAAACATTAAGTAAACAGTATGTTAGATCTCTAAAAACTGACGGAATATTTATAGACTAAAATAATTGAAAACATTGTGACAAAAGGAGAAAAGGCTCATGATGAGCAAACTCTCCTTTTGCTTCAATGTTTTCAAACGTCGTCTGTTGCATAATTGAAGCAACATGTTAATATGCCTCCACAGCAGATACGTTTAATATGCAGAAATCGCTTAAAACATTAAGTAAACAGTATGTTAGATCTCTAAAAACTGACGGAATATTTATAGACTAAAATAATTGAAAACATTGTGACAAAAGGAGAAAAAGCTCATGATGAGCAAACTCTCCTTTTGCTTCAATGTTTTCAAACGTCGTCTGTTGCATAATTGAAGCAACATGTTAATATGCCTCCACAGCAGATACGTTTAATATGCAGAAATCGCTAAAAACGCGGTGTCAAAAACAATCTTCCTTCTTTACCTTTCCAAAACAATGTTGGCAACTTTATGGAAAAGAGTTGAAAACGCTGTGGTAAAAGGATATATTGCTCACTATCAGCAACTCCTTCCATTGCCACAATGTGTCGGCAGGTCGTTTAGTGCACGGACTATATCGTCTATATGTCAGCCGTCACACGAGAACACCAACACTGTGGACCCTGCGTAAAGCATCGACCCGGATCAGCCTAAGCATGCCGCGCAGGCCTACAAGGACAGACACTTTCGCCTCCTGTGGATTTTCTGTTTCACGAATCATTACTATATACCGCTATACCACTGATATGGAATGTGTCGGCCCGGATTAGCCTGTGCAGACTGCGCAGGCTGATCTGAGTCGATACAATACGCAGAGTCCATAATGTTGGTTTTCTCGTGGAACGGCTCATGTGATAAACGTGTTAACCTGTAAAATGCATAAAGCCAGTCTCACCAGGCCATTTACTGTCCGGCTACATTTAAAAGAGTCAACTTTGTCAGTTCAGATGAAAAGCTAGACTGTATTACCCACACTGGTTTAATGAACTTGTTTTCGTATGTCGCAGTTCACATATATAAACACATAATGTGATGAACACTGTTATATTGTATTGACGTTCGTCGCCCAACCTTTATCCCTTTCCCACATACAAACAAATCTGCAGCAGCCGACTTTGAAAACGTTTAAGCAAAAGCACAGAAAATCCCTTTAAATGAAAGAACAATAATTGAATCGAGTTGAAAACATGATGACAAAAGGAAGTATTGCTCGTTTTGATCGATTTCTTCTTTTGTTGCAATGTTTTCAAAAACCGTCTGCTGCAGAGGCGTCAACAAGCGTCTATATGAGGGTTGAATACGTTTGTTTTGGAAGTTCCTTTCAGACTATGACAATAAATCAAAAGCATCAGAAGATGTGCCAATTTGGAAGGAATATGTGTCTTTTATGTAGTAAGTGGGTGGAATAAATACTCCCAGATTCAAAGAGAGAAACTCCTATAGGAACATTGTACATTATCCTTTGTTTTCCCGAATTTAAAGTGAACGTAGTCTGTAATACGGACAATAAATTTGAAGCCATACCAAGACTTGTCTTAACAAAGTATGGTACAGTTATAGTTTTTTAGCACCCCTAAAAAACAAAAATAGCAAAGACTCGGACATAAAAAAAGGATGTATCGATTTTTACCAGTAATACTGGTCCATTTATCCTGACACCAGCCTGTCAGTCATAATGATAACCGCGTAATCCTTTGCGCCAAGGAGGACAGCCATTACTAACATTTTTTAAAACCAACCCCATGTTTTAAAACCCACCCCACGGTCTCAAAACATTATATTGCAATATGAAAGGAAACAACCCGTACAATCGTCAAAGAAACCACAGAAAAAAGCCCTCCAGAACTAGGTAGGGTGCCTACACATTATAATCTTCAAAGGGGACATCGCTGATATACGAAGTTCAATTTATTATTCGTCTGGAAAAAGACAGGATCTGGCTGCAAGATAAACCTACTTTAAAAGAGTCACGGATGTTGAAAACGGGTATTTGAGTGATTGGTTTGTTAAACACCGTCTTCAACAGTATTTCGGTTACCTCATGGCGACCAGTTTAACTATTCAAGTGTTTACTGCAATTATTTC
The DNA here is from genome assembly GCA_031761405.1 of Serripes groenlandicus. Lineage (NCBI taxonomy): Eukaryota > Metazoa > Mollusca > Bivalvia > Cardiida > Cardiidae > Serripes > Serripes groenlandicus. The sequence goes on along the minus strand of JASEVX010000001.1, from coordinate 178,624,066 downwards.
TCCCGGGATCTGTACGGCATACTTGGTAGGCAAATGGCTGCCCTTTTCACTTTGCAGTCGGATTTTATCTTCCTTGTGAATCATAATAAGATAAGTTTAAAGATTAATTAATTTACATGTATTGCGAAACAAGCTTTCAGGTCAAGTTATATTAATCACACTCGATGTCTGCTTCCTGGAGACTTAACCAGTACTCGCACCTTTTTTACTTTCTTTACGGCGTTTCCAGGTCAAAATTCCACTACTACTGGTCCATTTATCCTGACACCAGCCCGTCAGTCGTAATGCTTACCCAAACATTCTGAGCGCCAAGAAGGACAGCCTTTAATACCATTTGTAATGTCTTTGGTATAACACGGCCAGGGATCCACGGGATCCGAACCCGGGACCTTTGGTACGAGAGGCCGAAGCTCTGTGTGCACACTGTTCACATAAACCCAACTCGTACTGGTTCCCATGGCCGGCTGTTGCTCATTTCGACGATTCATTTTGCCAAACCGTACGGCTGGGAAAAACTATTAAACATCCAATTCCTATTGTAATAACGTTAATTTGAATTCTCTCTCATTTGCATTGCATACATGATTACACGACAAGATAATAAAATCAGATAGGACATTTTGTATCCAGAGGACTGGATAAAGAAGAGTAAACATGTCTTGCTTTCACGTTATTTCAGTAACCGCTCATTCAATCCTATAATGTGGGTACTCAAAAGCATCGTCTCACCGGGACGATTCTTTTGATTAGCCACGACATTGGTTTTGGAGGTCAAATAAAGATTTGAGAACATGCACAACGCCCCTTATCGTGAGCCCTGGTATCTCTGACAAAACTCATCCTTCACTGCCAGAGTGTCTAAAATGGAGTTGCTTCTAGCAAATTGGGGTATTATGGAGTCTGGTTATCTGCAATATATATTTCTACAGCATTGTTGTTGGTTTTTAAAACATTTTCAACATCAATTCATTATATCACGATCACTCTTCACTTATTCATGATCACTGGGTAAACAAACCAGAACTAGGCTAGGAGATGTGACCTTGCCCAAGATCATTAGTTAATTTTACCTATTTATTCCAAATGCTATATATACTTTTTTAAAAACATTAAAATAAACCGGAATTACCAATCTGACCGTGAAAATCAATTGACCTCAGACTCTAGAATACATCAGTCGGACAACTGCCCCCTAAACAGAGTATTTAATGTACCTTCGTAAATGTTCGTATAACAAGTACGCTAGCGTCGGGAATTTCGAACGAACTGGATGTACCAGGTTCGATCCAAAGTCGCGGCAGTCATGTTGGAGGACCCATTGGAAAAGAAGCCTCGTTCTGGTTGGTTTAAACCAGATCATGCATAAGTGATAGATCGCCAGGATATAACTGAAATAATGGCTTGCCCAAAGGTTCTGAACCATGGCCGCTGCGACTTGGGATCGAACCCGGTTTCAAATCCCCGACGCTATCCACTCGCCCACAGCGGATTCTTAATCAATGAACACGTTTGTGGGTACCATCTGATACAGAGCTATGCATGTCAACAACGAAAACTGCCTAGGGCATGCCTCAGATAGGATTAGTCTAGTGATTAGAAGTTCGGGTTCTGATTTATTTTAGGATCTTTTAAGTATCACTCAACTACAGGTAAAGTACTGGTCCTTTAAAAGACAATGTGCCTCGCGTATATCTGAGCAAGTTAAAGAACCAAGGGGTCTTTTCGGAAAGAGCTAGGGTATCGCACCCGGACTCCCTTGTATCAGTTTCTAGAATATATCTGCACCTGTAAGATGCTTGTACGTGATATGATATATAATTTATTGCATAAAAACTACACGTTTTTAACAAAATCATGACAAAAGACAATGGATTTTCCGAAGAGCCACACATATAACCGTACATATTTAATCAAACATGGTTTTCTATAGTATATCTATACACATAAAGAAGACGCAATTGTAATAACAGATTGGTTGAGTGAGTATTGTTATCGTATAACGTTGCAGTGTACACTATTAAATGGGCCTAGAGAAGCTAAACAGCTTATGGTTAATCAGAGTAATGGGTATCTATAAGTATAATTACACAACGTTATACGATAGATACAAGAAAAAGAGGATTAAACATGTCTATGTTCCGTAAGAACCCTATCCTGTGGGTACTCAACATAATTGTATTACGGAGGCGATTGTTTTGAATACCTACAATATAGATTTTAGAACATGAAATACGCACGGTCGAAGAGATGTAGATAAGGGGCGTTTTGCATGTTTTAAAGTCCTTATTTGTCCTCCAAAACGTATGTTGTGGGTACTCAAAAGAATCGTCTCAGTGAGACGATTCGTTTGAGTAACCAACAACATCGGCTTTAATCAGTGCGAACAGAGATACCATGGAAGAAAAACCTGCTTACTCTTCCTGATCTAGTCATTTGCGCACTCTTATCTAGCGCTTCGAAATTTAATTAAATTTAATGTGTTACATTACCTGCTTGCTAGCGAGGACATTGATGATGACGATCCTCGACGACAAAACTTCATGTGCCGGCGTACCATCGGGGAATATGTCCGAATTGGTGTCTATTACATTCTGTCTGGCGTCACGTGTGTTTTTATGGCACTCACTTTGTAACAACTGTTATGGTAACATTAATATCCACGCACTGTTTTAAAGGAACGTACACACACAACTGTCTGCAACCGAAGAACGACGTCATTCGTTGAATGTGCTTAGGTAGCAAGATTGTTTTTGTAAGACGATGTTTTTTTTAGTCTCCGATGAATAGTACGTTATGCCCTCTAAGTCCGACAGTTCTGTTGGTGAACTTGCGTGCATTATGTCTATTATGCGAGAAAAAACAATGAAACAGTCCGAGTGTGTTTGTGTGTTTTCACTTGCTTTGATTGAGCGCGTTAATTTTATGACAATTCCCTTTGGTTCGTGTTTATTGCCATCGGCTAAGTACTATTGCACGTGATTATCGAGTCCGAGTGAGATTAACTGTCGCATGATAAACACACAACTCGGTCAGTTCACGTCGAAATTATATAGCGTTGACTGAACTTTCGGTCAAGTATATGATAACTGAACAACGATCTGATGACACAACTACATAGCCTATGTAATGTATAAACAAACATAACGGTGTTTTGTCTGATCTCATGTTTTGTAAGTACGAAGTTATATCGCGCTATAGCAGGTGTGACATTGGCCGAGTGGAAAAGTCGAAAAATTGGCAATCCGATGTAACTTCTGTAGTAATTATGGACCTGGTACCAGTCTACTATATAGATATGCATCACTGACCAATAAGGGGAGATAACCCCGTCTCTCCCACCACATGTCTAGGCAGTTATAAACCGGTTCTAGACAAAGAGTTACGGACAAGAAGAGAACAACACAGAGGACGGTCTTTTAAGACCACACACACGACAGAGACAAGCGTACAAGAGACAAGACACTTTAATGGTGTCAGAAGTAAACTGGAATGCGCCTGGAGGTGCTGTGGGAGTTGATGAGGTTTATGCCTGGCTCCCAACATGTTAAGAGGGACAGGAGTGTAATGTCTGGGTGTGGTGGCAAGACATGATTGCCCGGTTAGCTCAGTTGGTTAATGCGCCATGCTAGTGTTACGGGGGCCGTGGGTTCGAGCCCCACATCGGGCGGACATTTTTCCGCTCTTATGTTACTTTACTTCGAACTAAAACACATGATCAAGCAAAACACGGTATTGTTTGTGTATACATCAATTAGGTTGTTGTGCCGTCAGATGGTGGTACAGGTATAAGTGACTGAGACAACTAAACTCCCTTACTACTCAATAGTCTTATGAAATAACAACAACATGTGTCTCAAAAAAGCCGTATTATTTAAAAAACTGACATTGACATATAGTACCTGGACGTAGGAGCGGTGGTTGCGACAGCTCAATTCCCTGACTACTCAACAGTCCTATGAAATAACAAGAACATGCTTTTCGAAACGTAGGAGTGGTGTGCTATACAGACAAAGAAAGTATACCTCGTGATCCATCACCAGAACCGTACCATGGCCAATCAATGACACAATAGCAATCTTATACAAATCACAACTTGATACCGAGCCGATTATAAGCATTTCTATGTAAATCTGAATAACAGTAATAGACAGTGATCCCCTAGCAATGTTTAACTAACACTATCGGTATAGGGAACTACAAATGATAATTTGTATTGGTGTTTTACGCCATTTTCAACGTTATGATATCACGTCGATTGTTTACTTATTCATGATACCTGGGTATACAAACCAGTTCTAGGCTAGAACAAATGATAAAGATCTACAGTAGAATTTGTATGATGTTTTACGTCGCAACAATAGTTCAGTTATATCACGTAAGTTACCAGTACTAATGGTTCGTTTCTCTTGGAGGAATCCGCTGTGGTCGAGTGGTTAGCGTCGGGGATTTCGAAACCGGGTGTCCCGGGTTCGATCCCCAGTCGCTGCAATTCGGTCATGGTGGAGTGCTCTTGGGCAAGGCACATTTTCTAGCCTAGTACTGGTTTGTTCACCCAGGGATCATGAATAAATAAATTTAAATGCGCGCTAAATGACCTTAGCTGTCGATGCGCCGTAAAACAATATACATTCATTCGTTTCTCTTGACACCTGCGAGTCAGTTGTAATGCTAACCCCGGAACCCTGAGCGCCAAGGAGGGATATTCCATTACTATCACTTGTATAGTCTTTGGTCTGACCCGGCCAGGGATCGAACCCACGACCTCCCGAATCCGAAGCGGCCGATCTACCACTACACCACCGAGTTGGTCATCTATATACAGTACAAATAATTCGCTATATATCTACAAACAAAACAAAATGCAGTATAGCAGAGAACGTATGTCGTAACATGTACGAATCACAAGCTGGTAGTTGTTGCACGTGTTAACCGTGCAGTGGGTGTATAAAAAGGATGTTTTGGCGGGATCTCGTCAGTTCTACGAAAGACTTCTCGTAGTCCGAATTCAGTCTATTTAGTATAGGAATACATCATTACTTAATAGACAGTATACGTCTTTTATATAGGACACTAGTAATTATTTGTTATACTAGCATGTTGGTTTTTAAGTTCAATTCACAACAAAGGTTAACTATTGGATCATCGATGAAAGAATTGATTGATTGATTGGGGTTTAACGCCTATTTTAACAATTTCTCAGTTTTTCATTCAAAATGTTTTTTTTATCTCTGGTTTTTACCCCTGGGTTAATCGAATGAATTCTGCGTACAGATACATCAGAGTCGTATTATATGATTATGTTAACTGATTGAATGCTTTATACAAACCACTTCAATGTACCATGTCTGTCTTTTAATCAACTGCAAACAGTTAAATCGCTGTCTTGCCCATGCAAAATGTGTTTGTTTATGCGTTTAACCCTTTCCCTCATACGACAATTCTGCAGCAGACGACTTTGAACATATTTTGTCAAAACATAGAAAAATCTCAATAATTGAATGGATAACCTATGACTAAAAGTGGAAAACATTGTGGCAAAAGGAGAAATTGCTCGTTTTGAGTAATTTCTTCTTTTGGCACTATGTTTTTAAAAAGCCGTCTGCTGCAGAGGCGTCAGAAAGCTTCTATATGAGGGAAAGGGTTAATAATGTTAAGACGACTATTGATCGATATATTTTATTTTTTTACGTCGTTATCTTGATAATCTTGATAAATCGGTCTCAGGATGATACGACTGGTAACTTTGGCAAATCACACAGGAAACGCCGTGATATAACGGACTTACAGTTGAAGAGAACATTAATTAAACACAATCCAAATCAACAAATCGATAGATCTATTCAATTACTAGAGAGTGGTCAGCATTAATCCAGATCTGCTTGCCCGCCCGCGCAGTCTGATCAGGTTATTCACCCGTAGACACCAATGCGTATAAACACTATGTAAAAAAACAATTTTGATTGAAAAAAACCACGTATTTGCAGGAATCCGCCGTTTCCGAGTGGTAAGCGTTGGGGGATTTGGAACCCGGAGCCCCCCCCCCCCCACCCCCCCCCCCCCCCGCCCCCGCACACCTAAAAAAAAGGCCACGCTATTTATTCCCCCTACACCTAAAAAATAAGCAACGCTATTTATTCCCCCCACACCTAAAAAAAAGCCACGCTATTTATTTTAACAGAAAGCACATTGTTGAATATAGCGCTTCTTCGCCAAGGCATTTGCGACGACCAGCGTATACTTTTCTGGCTCTACACTGTTCGCTAATTAATCTTGGAAAGTTTAAGTAAAAACTTCTTTAAGGCAGTTTCAATTTTGAGTCTTTAGCATGGACGGGCATGTAAGTCGTTTTTCCACACGTGTATTAATCACGTAAATGTTGCTTTTCGCAGAGCACGGCTAAATTGTGCGTGTCGACGCTTGATTGTTTTACACCAGTTTCAACACTTGTTCAATTACATCACTTCGTTTTCTGGGTAAGTTACCAGTACCAGTGGTCCATTTATCCTGACATCAGCCAGTCAGTCGTAATGCTAACCCCGCAACCATGAGCGCCAAGGAAGGCAGCCATAACTACCGTTTTTAAAAGTCTGCGCGAGGACGAACATATTCTACTATAACAATAATCACAAGCGCCAAATGCGGGCAGTCATTAAACCGTGTTCTAACTAGATAATGACAATGCTCCGAAAAACAATCGAACACGAAATCCAATTCTTCCAAAAAAAAAAGAACGTTAATAAGATTGTTCTTTGATACTTCTAAACCATTTTTCCAAATGCAGACACATTTTGAAGTTTTTCTTCGGTAGACATAACATCGTGACAAAAAGGAGATAAGGAACTTTTCTCTAAAATGTTTTAAAACTTTCTTATTTAAAAATTTGCCATTTTAGTTTTACCCGAATGTTTTCAAAGTCGTCAGCAGAAAATATTCTTCTTCCTAAGACAGACAAACGTTAAACGCATTTCCCCTGTGCAAAGAAATAATAACTGTATTAATATTTCAAGGGAATTGTTGGCTGGTAACACGTTCAATTTAAACCGAGTGCACTTAGGAAACTGTTTAAATTTTAACCCTTTCCATCATATAGACGCTTTCTAACGCCTCTGCAGCAGACGGCTTTTTTGAAAACATAGTGACAAAAGAAGAAATTGCTCAAAACGAGCAATTTCTCCTTTTGCCACAATGTTTTCCACTTTTCGTCATAGGTTATCCATTCAATTATAGAGATTGTCTATGTTTTTACAAAATATGTTTAAAGTCGTCTGCTGCAGAATTGTCGTATCAGGGAAAACTGTTTAAGAAATTGATATAAAATACGCGTGAATGAAAATTGAATTGGTTCTGGTAAAATAAATAAATAGACGATCGGATGAAAAACAGGTTATGCAGGTCACGTGTGATTACCTTTTCCCACATACAACAAATCTGCAGCAGACGACTTTGAGAAACATCAATTCAAAACACGGAAAATCTCTATAAGTGAATGTTAAATAGCCGAAAACGTTTGAAAACATTGTCGCAAAATGAGAAATTGCTCGTTGTGAGCAATTGTCTACTTTTATCGCAATCGTCTGCCGCAGAGACGTCAGAAAGCGTCTATATTTGGGAAAGTGCGAAGAAGTAATCGAAACTGCGCACTAACCTTTTTCCATTCCATCATACGACAAATCTGAATCCGACAGCTTTTGAAAAACATGTTTGTAAAACTATGGTAAATCCATCAATGAAGGTACAATAATTCCAAAGAGTTAACATTTTATGTCAAGTGGAGAAGTTGCTCATTATAAGCAAGTTCTCCCCGTGCCAAAATGTTTTTATAAGTCGTCTGCTGCAGATGCACCAAAATGCGTCTGCATGTTGGGAAAGGGTTAAACAATCAAACCGACCAGAAAGGGTGTGTGACATAATTTTCAAAAACAATAGACGACAGCACGATAAGGGTGCGAACGATCGATCAATTAAATGCATTATTGAACCTGGGTCACCGTTCTAATTAAAGCTGTATGCGGGCTGTAGCAAAAACAAGAAAGACAACGCACTAACATAATACGGTATTACATGAACTTGTGTCAAAGCCCGACAAAGGCAATGTGTGTACCCAGACACTCGAGTCGATCATATTGAGGGATTGGTTGTTTAATTGTTTGGTGTTTTACGCCGCTTTCAACAAGTGTACAGTTGTATCACGGCGTTTTCTGTGTAATGTTTTACGCGAACTTGTGTCAAGGTCCGACAATGTCAATGTGTGTACCAAGACGCTGGAGTCAATCAAACTGAGGGATTGGTTTTTTAATTGTTTGGTGTTTTACGCCGCTTTCAACAATTGTACAGTTGTATCACGGCGTTTCCTGTGTAATGTTTTACGCGAACTTGTGTGTCAAGGTCAGACAATGTCAATGTGTGTACCAAGACGATGGAGCCAATCATATCGAGGTTTTGATTGATTGATTGTTTGGTCTTTTACGCCTCTTTCAGCAATTTCAAGTTATATCACGGCGTTTCCTGGGTAAGCTACCAGTACTACTGGTCTATTTATCCTGACACCAGCCAGTCAGTCGTAATGCTAACCCCTCAACACTGAGCGCCGACGAGGGCAGTTATTACTATCATTTTAAAAGTCTTTTGATGTGACTCAGCCGGGGAACGAACCCGCGACCTCAAACACCCGAGGAGGACGCTCTAGTACTACACAACCAAGGCGGTTATATTGGGGGAACGCATTTTATTGGATTTGAGGAATTTTAGCTCGTTAACTGTTATTTTGTATGGAATTCGAGGTTTATTTAACCAAATCGACAGAAGACCACTTTGAACTCATCAAGCCAAAAATGTGCACCACATTTATGTCATTTACAACAGTATTTCAGCGTTATCACGACGCCAGCTAAATTATTCATGATCCCTGAGTAAAACAAACCAGTATTAGGCTAGGAATTGTGAATTGTCCAAGGTCACTCCAGCATGACCGCCGCAATGTGGAGATCGACTGGAGATCTAACCCGAGACTTACGGTTTCAAATCCCCGACGTCAACCCCTCGACCACGGCTGATTCCTGTATTCATGGACGACAAACACCGGTAGTTACAATTTAAACGATGCAGAGTCTCACCAACATCTTCACTGTTCGAGAGATACAAAACGACACGCTTTCGCATGCATTTTGCCTTCTATAATTCCTCGTGTGTGGAATACTGGTTTGCGAAAGTCAGGAAACACATTGTGTAGGTGAACTGTTCGCCGGGATATGACTGAAAAAATCTTAACTTATTAACTCATGAATGAAAGTGTATCCACTCAAAGCCACGTCTTTTAGTGTAACATATTTCTATATAACAGATGCATTTCATGTTAATCTGTGTAGTATTAAATATTCTACTAAGCTATTCAGCTGTTCCCTCATTTAATGTTGTACACATACACAACACGGCCCTTATGTTTATACTTTCAAAATGCATTTGTATCGTGGTGAAAAATCGCTAGGACGGTATAAATATCAATAGAAATTGTGTATCGCGAAAAACACTACAGAGTAAAAAGTACCACCGACCGATCTATAAGTACCTTCAGATCAACAATTTCTACAACCTGCTCATTGAATATTTACACTTATGACTTATATTTAGAATTTGACAGAATAAAAAACAGTGCATGTATTTGTTCACCTATGTTATGGAAAAATGACATGTTCAGTTGTTTTGAGGCAGCTGTGATTGTGACTCGATAAAGCCATGCTAGACTGACCCATACAATTTGGATTAGTTTGTATTAACGTTGTTTACTGTAAAATAATCCCTAGGCACGGACCATTCATTATTGTTCTATTATAGCACAGCGTAAATATTCTTTTGTTTATAATATGAATAATGTTAATTCTAAAAGTATTATATCAATTATTTCAAAGAAGGTAAAACAAATATGCCATCTTTTTTTGTTTTTAGTAACCAGAATTGTTTATTTTTTGCTTTGATATTTTAATTGGAATTTCAATATAGTTTTCATTGTTAAGCAGCATTCTTTTGATTTTGATATGCAATATTGTGCATTCAGCTCAAATATTATTCAAATAAAGGACATAAAAAGGTCTTCTTGTGAAGAGTATGTGAACAAAAAGTTGATTGGTAAATCCTTGTCCTAATGTATTCCGTGATCTGAAGATAGCCCCTTGCTTACAGCACTTTGAGTGCTTTGATTCTCTATAAGAATTGTCATTTGTTACACATTATATGTTACGCATTTCGGTGAACAGTGGCTATGGACTGTCTTTTAACAATTGCTGACAGGGAAGTAAATGCAAAATGTGTTTTGTAATAATTGTTATTCAAATATTTATTCACGTTTTCAAACAAACTTGTTTCGCTTCAAACGGCGACGACAGAATGACGTTACTACTGTGAACAGCCACCAATGGTACTTACAACTTTCGTAATATCACAGAAATTTTATTTTTTTCAACCATTTATTCAAATATTTGTATATATACATGTAAGATGAATGTTGACTTTTGATATCATTATAACAAAAGTCCTATTACTTTGGATCATCCCTCGTACTGGTCCATTTACCCTGACACCAGCCAGACGGTCGTAATGCTAAGCCAAAAACCCGGGGCACCAAGGGGTGCAGCCGTTACAACCATTGTTAAAGTCTTCGGTATGACCCGACCGGGGATTGAACACGCGACCACGCTCTACCAGGACACTACAACCCGCGACCACGCTCTACCAGGACACTACAACCCGCGACCACGCTCTACCAGGACACTACAACCCGCGACCACGCTCTACCAGGACACTACAACCCGCGACCACGCTCTACCAGGACACTACAACCCGCGACCACGCTCTACCAGGACACTACAACCCGCGACCACGCTCTACCAGGACACTACAACCCGCGACCACGCTCTACCAGGACACTACAAGGGCGATGATCTGAATTGCACCATCTTGATTAGTCATGAAGAAAAAAAAATATATAGAAAATCGGGTAACCTAACAACATTGCGTGCCACAAGGGTATTCATCATCTAAAACATTGACCATGCTGTTTATACCCTTTCCTACTTGCATATGTGTCTTAACTATCTGCAGCAGACGACTTTTGAAAACATTGTGACAAAGGGAATAATTTCTCACCTCGAGCAATTTCCCGTTGCACCCCAGTGTTCAACTCTATTCAATATTTATTTTTTTATATATATTTAACATATTTTCGCCTAAATGTTTTCAAAGTCTATTGCAGTTTTATTGTACTATAGTACGTGGATAAGGGTTGATGTCTAGACATTTGATACAGACAATGATACGATGTCAGTACGCAAATATTTCCCTAGTTGATGTAATTCTTGAATCTGGTTTCACTCTGAATAATTCCAGTGAACAGATATCGATACTATTTGGCAACAACATCGCACGAGAGCCGTCAGCCTCTCGTACCGAAGGTCCCCGATTCGAATCCCGTGATGAGCGGGATCTGCCTTTTATGATTTTTCCACTCAAACGGCGCGAGTACTGGTTATGTCTCCAGGAAGCAGACATCGAGCGTGTTTAATATAAGCTTAAAGACTGTTTCGAAATCGATTTGAAATAAACTTAAACTAAACTAAATTGAACTATAGGCACACGACACCTATCTACGGAGCTACCTGATCGACCAGCGCAGATCCAGATCAGCTCGCGAATCAGCGCAGTCTTATCAGCACATTCCGTGGCTTCCATATAGCCTTAGAACCAGCCTCCCGAGAACGGATATGATTAAAAGCTCTCCCTCGCATTTTGAGGCATTACCAGCATACGACAGATACGAAGAGTATTTCACGTCCCCAAATTCTTATTTGACCCTCAAGGGCACAATACACCAAATAAATTTCATCTTTGATTCATTGTAGGTTCAACCTTCAATTGTCACACTTTCTAAGCGTTTCTCAGATAGAACGCCCTATATCATTGAAAAGTGTTACCTCTAAGATTTAAAATAAGCCAAAAAAAAATGGGAGGGGGGGGGGGGGGTGTCATGTATTATGCAAGAAAGAATTCACCCCGCGAAAAAAGGTTACCGTAATTTTGGACCAAATCAGGCCCGGTCAAAAACCGGTGTTTTAAAACATTCTCTACCATCACTTTCAAACAAGGTCAAAATACTAAAAATGATCACATCAATCATTTCCAGTGCATCCTATACACATTTACAATGAATATAAACTCAATGTCATATATTCAATGCATTCTGGTGATGGTATACACTCATTTCTAAGCAAACAAAGGTTTTTTTAGGGACTATTTGGGTGTAGATCAGCATGTCAGCGGATGTATTTTGCGTACTTTGACCTCAAACGGTATGTTGTGGGTACTAGGCAGGGGCATAGCTTTGCAATAATCAATGTGTAAGCCGTCTCGTGAGAAAATCAACATTGTGGACTCTGCGTAATGTATCGACCGGATCAGCCTAAGCATGCCACACAGGCCTACCCGGATAGACACTTTCCGCCTCCTGTGGATGTTCTGTTTCAAGAATAACTACTCTATACATCTATCCCCCTTACACGGAATGTGTCGACCGGATCAGTCTGCGCGGACATGACAGCACATGCTGATCTGGTCGACACATTACGCAGATATCTATCGCCGCAGCTGCATTTTTGGGGCATTATGAGAAAAAATGTGTAGGCACGTGACTACAGTGCCTAAAAGGAGCTACGCCCCTACTAGCATCCCCATTGCGTATCGGTCAATGATTTCAAATACATCTCAGAGACATCTCTTGATCTTCCAAGTCCAAGTCGGACTCACAACTGCAACACCACTATACCGGGTACGAAGCGTCCCGGGTACGAAGCGTCCCGGGTACGAGCCTCAGTAGCGGCAGTCATGGTGGAGAAACCCTTGGGCAAGTCACATTCACTACCTTAGTACTGGTTTGTATACCCAAAGGATAATGAATAAGTAAACTGTCGCAGTGATATAGCTGAAATAATGTTGAAAACGGTTTAAAATTCCAATAAACTTTGATAAAAACAAACCGGGTATTAAAAGTATCGAGACGCACACATTCATGTTTTATTCCTATCGATCTTGATCGATACTCTCAATAATATCTCTTAACGCATCTTCCATCTCATCAAGCGTATAATCAATTCTCGGAAAATCTTTAAAACGCGTAACGACCTATCGAATAAATAAGCCTATGTGGGTCGGTAAGCCATTATAAAGCGACGGGGAATAACCGGGCGGCCCCGGTCAATAAGTGTCAATATCAGCCGCATGTCATTTTGGTAACATGAGATATGACATGATAAATGTATCAAAATGGTCGACAGTTGGAACAGAACATAGATAATATTTCTGACATTGAGTTAGTACTGTATAATTGGTAAAGGTGGAGTTATTTTACACCTGTATTGTAATTTCATGCTAATATTTATTGAGGCAATTGAGGCGCGTACGTGACAAAGGGACTTGATACACACTGAAAAAGGTTCATTCTTTTTACCGGATTAATCACCTCACGATGAAGGTTTCATTGATTGTTTGGTGTTTGACGCCGTTTTCAACAATTTTCAGTTTCCTGAGTTAGTTACCAGTACTTCAGGTCCATTTATCCTGACACAAGCCAGTCAGCCGTAATGCTGACTCCGCACTGAACACTGTGCGCCAAGGAGGGCAGAAATAACTACAATTTTAAATTAAATTTAAATTATTTGGTATGACCCGGCCAGTGATGGAACCAAAGAACTCCAGCATCCGAGGCTGACGTTATAACGTTACACGTACTATCGTAACGAGCAATGGTACCTCAATTTCCACTGTTTACAAATGTGTCAAAATTACCCACTAAACTATGGTTTTCAAAATATGCTTTTAGTTACAACTGTTTCACGATGAGCCCTCGATATACAAACAGTGGGGATTCTAGACATTTCGAAATGTATTATTTCTTTTGGTTTGGTTTTGTATAATTTTAACTTATTGGTTTTACATCGATTGTGAAGCAACATCCAACAGCTTACATTAATCTGTCTATATGTGTCCTTCGTTGCCGTGGTTTGGGTGGTCAGCGTCGGTGATTTGAAACCAGGCGTCCCGTTTCGATCCCCAGTCGCGGCAGTCATGATGGAGTGCCGTTTGTCAAGGCACCATTTCTAGCCATGTATATATATGTTTGCTTACTACGAAATAATGAGTAAGTGAACTGTCGTCGTGGTATAAATGAAGTAATGTTGAAGACGGCGTTAAACCCAAAATAAAACAAACAAACTCCCACCGGGAATAATGTGGAGGTCCCACATTTCTACCTCGCTCTCATAGAAATCCATTTATGTTTACATGGTGCTTAAAGCCGTTTTCAACATTGATTTAATTATATTTCGACGTTTCCTGGGTAAGTTTCCAGTACTTCTGTTCCATATACTACTGTCACCAGTGTGGCTGTCAGTCGTAATGACATCCCTTCAATCCTGAGCACCATGTGGGGCAGCCGTTACTACGGTCAGTCAAGATGGACGCAATATAGACGAGTGCGAGGGTAAACAACCTCAATAGCTGATGATCGTCGTAATGCTAACCCTACACACCCGTGTAGCAAGAAGGGACCGTAATTTCTACCATTGTCAAAGTTTTTCCCACCAAAAACAGTTATTTCCATATAACAAACAGTGAGTGTTCAATGTAATCAGATGCAATAAAACCCCAAATCGCCAGTTACGACTTATACAGATATGACAGTAATGTACTTTCCTAACCCTTTCCAACATATACATGTAGACACTTCCTGACGCCTCTGCATGAAAAGATATTTGAAAACATTGTCATGATGAGCAATTCATCCTTTTGTCAAACTGTTTTCCAATTTTCTTTTCATTATCTATACCTTTAACTCATTGAGACTCCGTGTTTGTCCTAAGATGTTTTCAAATTCATCTGTTGCGGATTTGTTGTATGTAGGAAAAGGGTTAAATTGTAGGAGTGAGGTCGTACATTGATACAAATCGATAAAAGGCGTTATATTCCAAGGCATCATTAATGTAACGTACAATGACACATTATCCTGGTTAATGCGACTAAAAATAGACATGACATTTACGAAAACCGTGTAAGTAAAAAAGGACAGAATGTGATATTTAGGAAAACCGTGTAAGTAAAACAAGAGCACCGCCTGCGGGTGCCTGACTCTTGACTGCTTAGTATCCAAGTGAGAAATTTACAAGTAAAGATGAAAACATTGAACAATTATTATTATTAAATAATACTGAAAATTCTTACTTAAAAAAAAGGCGCATACGTTTGACAAAATGCACTCAAGAGTTATGTCACTTGTCCCTGCGGTCGCTACTATGCTGTCAGACAACTATGTTAGGTTTCAAAGCACTACCTTGAATGGGTAATGAGGAAAGATGGACTTTAACAAAAAACTTAACCAAATATAGGGCGCTGGACGACAACGACGACGACGACGCCGAGGAAGCTATGACACTAGCTCATCTGTCTAAAACAGTCGAGGAAGCTATGACACTAGCTCATCTGTCTAAAACAGACGAGGAAGCTATGACACTAGCTCATCTGTCTAAAACAGACGAGGAAGCTATGACACTAGCTCATCTGTCTAAAACAGACGAGCTAAAAAGACAGATGAGAATACATCGAGGTCTTGGCGTGAAACGGTTGTAACTAAAATTGGTATTTTGTTTACCAAGGTTTATCACCTCACCATAAAGTCTTTAATAGCGTTAACTCATTTTTCTTTGTAAACAATGGAAATTTAGGTGCCATTTCTCGTTCTGAGCAATGGCACCTAAATTTGCATTGTTTACAAAGGGGTCAAAATTGCCCCTAAACCAGGGTTTTCAAAATAGGTTTTTAGTTACAACTGTTTCACGCCAAGCCCCCGACATGAACATTTATATACAGATCACGATCTATACTTTGTATACAGTTTGTAGTATGGTATAATGTAATTTATATACATGGTCCGAAAGTGAAATATACAGATCACGATCTATACGTTGTATACAGTTTGTAGTATGTTATAATGTAACTTAGATACATGACCCGAACGTGAAATATACGATCCAAAATTCAAAGGTTGATCGATGGATTGATTCATTGATTCGGGGTTTACCGCTGTTTTCAACCATTTTTCAGTCATAACCCGTCGGCCAGTACACCTACCCTACGAACTAACAAGCCCTAGATTGACAGCCCGCATTACTTGACCCAAGTTCAAAGGTGACAGCATTCTTAAAGAAATTCGGCAAACAAATATTATAACTAAACAGTACTTTCCTCAGAGAATCCCTGACGTCTATTTTACATACCCGAGTCTTGTCAGACAGTAGCGGATTATTGACACATATGCAAACAGTGAAGACTCTGGCGGGAATGTGTAGCTACACAGTACCTCCTACCGCCTTGCTGGTATAGTGGTAGAGCGTCCGCCTGGGGTGCAGGAGGTCGTTGGTTCGATCATGGCGTTTCCTGGGTAAGTTACCAGTACAACTGGTCCATGTATCCTGACACAAGCCAGTCAGTCAGTCGTTATCCTAACCCCGCAACCCTGAACGCCAAAGAGGGCAGCCATTACTACCAATTTTAAAGTATTTGGTATGACCCGACCGTGGATCGAACCCGCTACCTCCCGCATCTGCGGCGGAGGATTTATAACTACACCACCGAAGCGCTAGTCATTGCTACATATTGATATATAAGTAGCAGGTAATATACACCAATATTATACTCATCGAATGTCCCGGCGGGTCTTGGTCTACATTGTTTGCAAATATATCTGAAGGCCGTGCTTATCGCTACATTCATACGTAGTTAAAAGTCGCGATCATAGGGATAAAAGTCAAGGTCAATGATGCAGTAGTAGAGCGCCGGCATCACGTAGCAAAGACCCCGGGTTCAAATCCCGTGATGGACGGGTTCTGCGTTTGGGATTTTTTTCCACACAAACGACGCGATTATTTGTTAATTCCCCAGAAAGCAGTCTTTGAGCTTGATTTATATAAGCTTAAAGCTTGTTTCGCCAACGATGTAAACTAACTATGGACTAATAGACTAGTCTGTCTCAACAGAATCCCTCATTTCACTCAACCCACTCCAAGGTTGTTGTACTCTAAACATATAACCCGTTCTGTACATTCTTTTCAGTTGCCATAGCATGGAGTTTCATGATCAATGACGTCATTAAACTCTAATTCAACAGCACACTATACAGTCAGATTTGTCTTAGGCAGCAACCTAGGCCACATAGAATCTGGCTGCTGAACTCTGGTGACTGCTTGACTCTATCGCTGTCAGAGGCAATTAAAGGCTTTGCAAACAATGCAGATTTTATGGGAGACAGCTTGTTACGAGCTGTCTCAATTGAATCAGTTATACATTAAATCATCTTACCAAATTTACACGGTTGGACGACATATGGAATGGTCCAATTTTCACGATGGAAAAGTCGTTTTTGTGAAAATCGGCAGTGAAAGGGTAGATATCAAGTAGAACATTATGTTTTGATTAATCTTCAACTGGCTGCTTAACAAAGGTGACCGCTAACACAAGTTTGACTGTATAAGCAAAATAAATGAAGGTGCAATTCTTGAAAAGAGTTAAACACAAACGGGGGAAAATGCTTATCTGTCGACACAGTAATTTCAAAACTAGATCTGCACTTCTTGAAGAAAAGAGATGAAAACATGAAAACAAGGGTAAAATGCTTATCTCTCTCGACACATTATTTTTTTCAAAACTGGAACTGCAATTTTTGAAGAAAAAGAGTTAAACACATTATGAGAAAAAGGGTAACATGCTTATCTCTCGACACATTATTTTTCAAATTTGGAACTGCAATTCTTGAAGTAAAAGAGTTGAACACATTATGAGAAAAAGGGTAAAATGCTTATCTCTCGACACATTGATTTCCTAAACTGAAACTGCTGCATGCGAAGTAGGGTTAACTTGAACTCTCTATTACTACGGGCAGTGTCAGCTTTTATCGCATATTTGAACACATTGGCTCCTCGATATTGAGTGTCAATATTGGCATCCCTGTCCTTCATTCAATGTTCTTATTGAAAGCTTAATGTGAGCTGTCCCACGGGAAAACCAACATTGTGGTCTCTGCGTCAAGTATCGACCCGGATCAGCCTAAGCATGCCACGCAGGCTTACCCGGACAGACACTTTTCGCCTCCTGAGGATTTTCTGTTTCAGGAATCATTACTCTATACATCTATCCCCCTGAGACGGAATGTGTCGTCCTGGATTAGCATGCGCGGACTGCGTAGGCTGATCTGAATCGATACATTGCGCAGAGGCTATAATGTTGGTTTTCTGGTGAAACGGCTCATATTATGTTTGTTACAGTTACATATATAAACGTGTTTTGTCAATTTCCAAGGACTGTCAATTGATAGCTTGTGAGTAATAAACCTTTTCCACAAACACATCTGCAGCAGACGATTTCTGAAAATGTTGTGGTAAAAGAAGAAAATGCTCATACAGGTTAATTTCTCCTTTTGGCAACAGCTTGTTCAATTATATTCAATAATTATACTCAATAAATGTTCAATTGATTTGCCTAAATTGTCTCTAAAAGTCGTCTGCTGTCGTAAACTATACAACGATAAGCTATGCCGTAAGCTACACAATGTTCTAGACAATTTACTATACACCCTTAATCTCGTCTCGTTGTTCTGCCATACACTATACAACTATACTGCCGTTATGTTATTCTGCCATAATTTTCCAAACGAGAGTTTCGTCCTCCTTTTGCAAAGTTGTTATACAAAGTAATTATCGTTTTGTTATTATGCCAGAAACTGAACAATGATAGTCTCGTTATTCGTTATTGTGCAAACTTCCAAACGATAATCTCGTTCTGCTACTTTGCCATTTACTCCACATTGAAAATCTCGCTCTGTTAATTCAGAGATCCAGATAAGGAGGGGTATTCAGCTCTTTTTCCCCACAATTTCTCTCTCATTGTTAAAGCAAACCCTATGTTGTGGGTACTACTCAAAGGAATCGTCTCACTGAGACGATTCTTTTGAGTACCCAGAACATATGGTTATAGGGTATAATAAGGATTTTAGAACATGCAAAACGCCCCTGATTTAGAGCTCAATAATTATCCTTACATATACTACAAACTGAGAGTTTCGCTTTGCTTGTCTCTGCTAATTTGCAAATCAAAGCGAAAACCGTTCTGATTGTTTGGCATATAATACATAACGATATTATCATTCACCTTTTATTCCAAACATAGTTTCGTTTTCTGTTTAAGCAATAGTTCTAACTTTACGAAGCGTCTTCGTCGAGCAACGACGAGCTCCGGTAGCTCAGTCGGTAGCAACGCGGGCTGTAAAATCCAGGGGTTGTGAGCCCCAGCTCGGTGTCAACATTCTTTCCGTCGTTCGTCTTCAACCAATGGGCTAACAGTCCATGTGGAAAATCAATCAGTCAGTTGCTTGGTAAAACTGCTGTGTGGAGTACTGTTGTTAGAAAACCAGGAAATTCAAGGATATGTGACATTACCGAACAAATTTCGCTGCTAAAGGCAATTAAAGGCTTTGCAAACAATGCAGGTTCAGGCGAGACAGTTCGTAACGAGAAATCTGTATTTGTTTTGCCACTTAGACATTGAATTTTACCAAATTTTCTGTTGGAGGATAAATTGAGTCGTCCAATTTTCAATATCGAAGAGTCGACTTTGTGAAATTCATCAGCGGAAAAATTTATCGTTACATTTCTGCAGTGCAAGCGTAATCGTTTTCCCAGTAAATGAGCCGTGACGTTTTCATTAATTTCCGTGAGTAAAACGTGTCTCTCTGAAAGGTCTAGCGTAATAATATATCGATCTGAACCGATTATTATTGCCTGTAAATATGTTATCATTAAATTGCCGTTCATGTGTTACGCATATTGAAATAAGATCACTAAGTCGGGAATTTCCCTTTGATTAATTAACCCTTTCCCTCATATAGACGCCTACTGACGCCTCTGCAGCAGACGGCTTTTTGAAAACATAGTGACAAAAGAAGAAATTGCTCAAAACGAGCAATTTCTCCTTTTGCCACAATGTTTTCCACTTTTAGTCATAGGTTATCCATTCATTGTTAGAGATTTTCTATTTTTTGTCAAAATATATTCAAAGTCGTCTGCTGCGGAATTGTCGTATGAGGGAAAGGGTTAACATGTTATTGGTATCCCGCCAATCATGTCTCGTGACAGTTGCTGTATTTTAATGGAGTTTTACACCGTTTTCAACACCGCATTAGTTCAGTTTTTATCAAGGCGACGGTTCACTTATTCATGATTTCTTCTGGGTAATCAAACCAGTAGTAGGCTAGGAAATGTACCTTGCCCGAGGGCACTCCGGGATGACTGTATATCGAACCCGGGACAGGTCATAACAAATACTTTAAAAATGGTAGTAATGGATGCCCTGCTTGGTGTTCCGGGTTGCGAGGTTAGCATTACGACAAACTGGCCGGGTCAGAATAAACGGGCCAGTAGAACTGGTAGCTCATCCAGGAAACGCCGTGATATAACTGAAACTGACACATTGTTGAAAGAGGCGTAAAGCACCTTAGCATCCATCAATCGTATGATGTTTTACGCCGCATTATTATACCTCACGCTACTTTGTAATGTTAAATTCTCATATACTCATAATAGGCAATTTCTTATTATTAAACCTCACGTGACTTTGTAATGTTAAATTCTCATATACTCATCATGGGCAATTTCTTATTATTATACCTCACGTTACTTTGTATTGTTAAATTCTCATATACTCATCATGGGCAATTTCTTATTATTATACCTCACGTGACTTTGTAATGTTAAATTCTCATATACTCATCATGGGCAATTTCTTATTATTATACCTCACGTGACTTTGTAATGTTAAATTCTCATATACTCATTATGGGCAATTTCTTATTATTATACCTCACGTGACTTTGTAATGTTAAATTCTCATATACTCATCATGGGCAATTTCTTATTATTATACCTCACGTGACTTTGTAATGTTAAATTCTCATATACTCATCATGGGCAATTTCTTATTATTATACCTCACGTGAATTTGTAATGTTAAATTCTCATATACTCATCATGGGCAATTTCTTATTATTATACCTCACGTGACTTTGTAATGTTAAATTCTCATATACTCATCATGGGCAATTTCTTATTATTATACCTCACGTGACTTTGTAATGTTAAATTCTCATATACGCATCATGGGCAATTTCTTATTATTATACCTCACGTGACTTTGTAATGTTAAATTCTCATATACTCATCATGGGCAATTTCTTATCATTATACCTCACGTGACTTTGTAATGTTAAATTCTCATATACTCATCATGGGCAATTTCTTATTATTATACCTCACGTGACTTTGTAATGTTAAATTCTCATATACACATTATGGGCAATTTCTTATTATCATACCTCACGTGACTTTGTAATATTAAATTCTCATATACTCATCATGGGCAATTTCTTATTATTATACCTCACGTGACTTTGTAATGTTAAATTCTCATATACTCATCATGGGCAATTTCTTATTATTATACCTCACGTGACTTTGTAATGTTAAATTCTCATATACTCATCATGGGCAATTTCTTATTATTATACCTCACGTGACTTTGTAATGTAAAATTCTCATATACTCATCATGGGCAATTTCTTATTATTATACCTCACGTGACTTTAAAATGTTAAATTCTCATATACTCATCATGGGCAAATTCTTATTATTATACCTCACGTGACTTTGTAATGTTAAATTCTCATATACTCATCATGGGCAATTTCTTATTATTATTATACCTCACGTGACTTTGTAATGTTAAATTCTCATATACTCATCATGGGCAATTTCTTATTATTATACCTCACGTGACTTTGTTATGTTAAATTCTCATATACTCATCATGGGCAATTTCTTATTATTATACCTCACGTGACTTTGTAATGTTAAATTCTCATATACTCATTATGGGCAATTTCTTATTATTATACCTCACGTGACTTCGTAATGTTAAATTCTCATATACTCATCATGGGCAATTTCTTACTGTTTCATGCTAACAGTTCGTTTTTGACCGGTTAACAGTTTACTGTTTCATGGCACGCGCGTTAAAATGTTGGTTATGCACGTGCATGACGTCATTTCAAATAATAGCGTCGCCTTTTAGACGGGCGTGCCATGTAACAGTATACTGTTAACCGGTATATTCATATGTGTGTGTTACATTGTAGTATATCTACCCATGTTCACCTCCCCTACAAAGGTACAGAATAAATTGAATAAACGTGTAATTTTGTTCGGTGTAATAAAATAAATATTGCATAGCTTCCAGTGTGACAGTACATATTGTCAACATTCGGGTAAATATTTTCCTCATGTTGACAATATGTACTGTCACACTGGAAGCCATGCAATATTTATAAACTGACAAATTGCTGAAAGCGGCGTAAAACACCTTATTATCAATCAATCGTATTATAATTTACGCCGCATTCAACAGTATATGAGCCGTCCCGCGACAAAACCAACATTATTGACTCTGCGTAAAGTATCGACCCGGATCAACCGAAACATAAGCAGAGTCTAACCCCAGACGGACACTTTTCGATTCCTGCGGATTTTCTGTTATAGGAATCATTACTCTATACCTCTATCCCCATGAGACGGAATGTGTCGGCCCTGATTAGCCTGCCAGGCTGATCTGGGTCGACACATTACGCCGAGTCCATAATGTTGTAGTTCTCGCGGGACGGCTCATATTATAGGCTAACTGTTACAACACGACGTTTTCTTCTGATTGCATAACCTGGCCTGTCGGTATAATTCATTTAGACAGCGAAACATGTACATCATGGCGTAAGATATCCCAGTAGTCCTGAACGCCTAGGACGGAAGACAATGCTACCATTTTAAAATATTTGGTATGAGACGACCGGGACCGAACCCTCTTCTCCTGCTAGCAAGTTTGACAATCTAACCATTACACTACCGACACGGAACAAATACGTCATGGTCGCCCTTTATAGGGAGTGATTGATTT
Organism: Serripes groenlandicus; assembly: GCA_031761405.1. Classification (NCBI taxonomy): domain Eukaryota; kingdom Metazoa; phylum Mollusca; class Bivalvia; order Cardiida; family Cardiidae; genus Serripes; species Serripes groenlandicus. The sequence continues at coordinate 178,600,981 of JASEVX010000001.1, read as the reverse complement.
TTAGGTATTTTATGCCGCTTCCAACAAATGTTCAGTTACATCACAGCGTTTCCTGGGTAAGTTACCATTACTTCTGGTCCACTTATCCTGATACTAGTCAGTCAGTCGTAATGATAATGACCAGGTCAGGGATCACAACCGCGACCTCCCGCACCGAGGCGGTCAGGAAATGTGTTAAAAGATAGAGTTACGTATAAAGTGTTTGTTTAATGAGGGGTTTTACGTAGTTTACAACATGATTTTAGTTATATAACGGCGACAGTTCACTCATTCATGATCCCTGGGTAAACTGTCAGTACTAGGCTAGGACATGTGCTTTGCCAAAGGGTAATTGCAGATCGAAACCGGGACGCCCAGCTGCAAATCCCCGACTTTAACAGCTCGGCAACGTCGGATTTCCTGACGTATAAAGAGAATGTAAAAATAAAGAGTATGAATATACTCAACACAAACAAGAAAAATGTCGCAACGACAAAAGCTTACCCGTCGTCGATGTCCAAATTGAAATCACTGTGTACACTCAAATATTAATTCAACTCTGGAGAATAGTAACTTGTCATAAAAGAAATGCGTGCCATCTCTGAAATTCAAGAACAATTTATCTGCTGAAATTATACCAACTGCTATCAAAATTGTATTTGATATGTATCAAGTCAATTCATTTCTACAAAAAACACATATCCCTAGCGATATCTAGATATCCAGAGGAAGACTATAATATCGTTATTGGAGCGGCGCTTTACGACAACCAACCGTAGCGTAATGATTACACGTTTGGAAAGAAAAGTTGACTGCGTAAACAGACAAACTTGTCTGAATCAGCCACCAAAGGAGAGACACGGTGACTGCTTAATACAAGTCAAATAAAAAAGAACATTTTGTTTTTGGTTCGTCTTCAAGTGGCTACTTATTGCAAGTTGGCAGGGTTACAGGTGACCGCTAACACAAGTTCGAATGTATATGCTAAGGCTCGAAATGGATACTGCTTCATATAAGGTTTTTTAAATATTCTTTTTGACTAATGGGAGAACAGTACAGAGCCAGGTAAGAATCCTCTGATGCGCGGTCTTATCTCGATCTACAATTGGCGCCTATGCCTAACGGTTGGTTTTCGCAGAGCGTTTTTCATTTTATATCCAATTAAAGGCCGATAATTTCGTGTTAAATAAGCTAACATGATTCAATTTCGAAAGTGTTTGTATATATATATATGAGCCGTTCCGCGAGAAAACCAATATTGTGGACTCTGCGTAATGTATCGACCCGGATCAGACCTATAAGCATACTGCGCAGGCTAATGCGGGCAAATACTTTTCGCCTCCTGTGGATGTTCTCTTTCATGAATCATTACTCTACACCTCTATCCCGCTTAGACGGAATGTGTCTTTCCTGATTAGCCTGCTCGGACCTGCGCAGGCTGATCTTAGTCGATACATTTCGCAGAATCCATAATGTTGGTTTTCTCGTGGAACGGCTCATATATATGTGTATTTAGTAATAGTTCAGTCAAACATCCACCTTTCCATCAAGAACGATAATTAAAATATTTGCACTGTAAGGACAATTAGCCGCAACAACATACATTTGTTATGATAATCTGACGGATTGATGGACTGACGGCGCGTTACAACGCTTTGATATGATGCCCCTTGTCAATTCTGGCGATCAGACAAATCAAACTTACAGAAATACGAAATGACAGGCTCTTGAAATAAAAGCACGAGGCAGATTTCCGTAGAGGCACTTTCGATATTTATAAGAACATACGTGCGTCGAAAATGGGAAGTTTCGAAAATGTGATAGCCTATAATGTATATCCTTTAACCACGTTCACGTGCCTATTAACAGTCATTGCGTAATAATCCACAAATGCATACATGTATTTAGAATCTCACGTGATACGGAACTGACCTTCAAATAATAGCCTACATAAACACGCACCATATTTTTAAATATAACCTTTTAACATTTTAAATTATTTGCACACGCACAGAAAATAACATCAAAGCAAGTCGGAAAATTTACAATTTCACTCTTGTAACATTCGCGTAAACACACCAACACATTAGCGCGTGGTATTCTGTGTCGGTTTGGAACGGTAAAAATAACCACTTTCTTCGTCTGCTAATATCGTCAATGACGCTAGCCTGACAACACTCATTTTACACAGAAATATTGTCAATACTCGGGGACTCCCGTTGAAGGTCTCATAGAAGCCGTGATGAAGGGGAACGGGCTTCTTTTCCCCACAATATCTCTCTTATTATATCCAACACGACCCTATGTTGTAGGCGCTGCGTGAAATCGAGGCAATTATTTGAGTTTAGGGTTTTAAGGTCAAATAAAGAGAAAATGACATGAAATACGTACGCCCGTATCGAGAACTCGAGAATTGGTTTTCTTGCACTCAGTAAATGTACTCACTGAATATTGCTATGCCAAGCTGTTTTACTGTTCATTCGTTTTAGAAACTGAACATTGCTATGCCTAGCCGTTTTACTATTCATTCGTTTTAGTTATATCTCTCTAATGTAAGGGTTTTCTATGTAAGAGAGATATATCTCTAAGTTAAATAGATATCTATCAAAAAGTGAGTGTTATCATCAATTTAGAAACTGCCTTATCTTGAGAGATATCTCTGTAAATATATATATATCTTTTCCTGAACATTGCTATGCCTAGCCGTTTTACTATTCATTCGTTTTAGTTATATCTCTCTAATGTAAGGGTTTTCTATGCAAGAGAGATATATCTCTAAGTTAAATAGATATCTCTCAAAAAGTGAGTGTTATCTTCAATTTAGAAACTGCCTTATCTTGAGAGATATCTCTGTAAATATATATATATATATTTGCCTGAACATTGCTATGCCTAGCCGTTTTATTATTCATTCGTTTTAGTTATATCTCTCTTATGTAAGGGCTTTCTATGTAAGAGAGATATATCTCTAAGTTAAATAGATATCTCTCAAAAAGTGAGTGTTATCTTTAATTTAGAAACTGCCTTATCTTGAGAGATATCTCTGTAAAAATAATAATATTTGCCTGCACATTGCTATGGCTAGCCGTTTTACTATTCATTCGTTTTAGATATATATCTCAAAAGTAAGGGTTTTCTATTTAAGAAAGATAAATCCCTAAGCTAAAGAGATATCTCTCAAAAAGTGAGTGTTATCTTCAATTTAGAAACTGTCTTATCTTGAGAGATATCTCTGTAAATATATATATATATATATTTGCCTGAACATTGCTACATGTACGCCTAGCCGTTTTACTATTCATTCGTTTTTAGATATATCTCTCAAAAGTAAGTGTTTTCTATTTAAGAGAGATATATCTCTAGGTTAAAGAGATATCTCTAAAAAAGTGAGTGTTATCTTCAATTTAGAAACTGCCTTATCTTGAGAGATATCTCTGTAAAAAATATATATATTTGCCTGAACATTGCTATGCCATTCGTTTTAGATATATCTCTCAAAAGTAAGGGTTTTCTATATAAGAGAGATATATCTCTAAGTTAAAGAGATATCTCTAAACAAAAAGGGGAGTGTTATCTTCAATTTAGAAACTGACTTATCTTGAGAGATATCTCTGTAAAAAACTGCTATGCCAAGCCGTTTTACTATTCATTCGTTTTAGATATATCTCTCAAAAGTAAGGGTTTTCTATGTAAGAGAGATATATCTCTAAGTTAAAGATATATCTCTAAAAAAAAGGGGAGTGTTATCTTCAATTTAGTGACTGCGTTTTTACTGATATATATCGCTGCACAACTGAGAGTTGTCTCTCTAATATAGAGAGATATCTCTGATAAATAGAGATATTTTTCTTTGATATCATAGACAGATACATTTCGAAATTAGAGATATATCTGTTTAGATGATATTTCTTTATCAATAAAGAAATATCCTCTAAAAAGATATATCTCTAATTTCGAAATGTATCTCTCTATGTTATATATAGATATATTTCAAAACTAGTGAGATATCTCTCAAACGAATAAATATAAAAGGGGCTTTGCCATACATTGCTGTAATGTCTTACTAAGAGAGGACGTTTTAGACATAATCAATTTCTAGTTTTCCAGCAATGTTTAAACTCTGAATGAACAAATGATAAAAAACCACCCCAAAACACCAACGTGTACCTTTTCTAGCAGCCAGGCTTAACTATATTTCTTTTCACTTTAGCCATATAAGCCCCGCCCACTGGCGGCAATAGATTTCTACCAATCAACATGGCTTGAAGGAATCTGATAGAGGGTCACCCTTGGATATTTCTACACAATTATTTGAAAATCGGCCAATTAAGTTTTCACTCAAGCCATATAAGGTAAAATAGCCCCGCCCCCTGGCGGCCATGTTTTTTTATCAATCAAAATGGCTTCAAGGAATCCGATAGTGGGTCACTTAAGGAACATTCTGAATCTTTATCTTGAAAAATACTGAGAGGTCGTTGACCTTCTCAGGAGCGAATGTAAAGGTAGAATTTCTGTTTTTATCCTGTTCAAAAAGTCAATTCTAACAATTTTACCGATTTTAAAGGGCCATAATCCTGTTATGCATTAACTGATCTGGCTGGTTTTCGAAAGGAACCGAGCTCTCATGTATATCTAGCTACTAAATAAGTTTGGTAAATATCGGATAATAAATGATGACTTTAACTTGTTCACAAGGTCAATTATAGCATTTTGCCAATTTTAAAGGACCATAATCCCGTCATGCCTAGACAAATCTGGCTGGTCTTCGAAAGGAACAGAGCTCTCATGTATATATAGCTACTGAATAAGTTTGGTAAACATCGGATAACAAATGATGACTTTAACTTGTTCACAAGGTCAATTATAGCATTTTGCCAATTTTAAAGGGCCATAATCCCGTCATGCATAGACAAATCTGGCTGGTTTTCAAAAGGAACCGAGCTCTCATGTATATCTAGCTACTGAATAAGTTTGGTAAACATCGGATAATAAATGATGACTTTAACTTGTTCACAAGGTCAATTATAGCATTTTGCCAATTTTAAAGTGACAGGTGAGCTAATAACAAACATTTTACTAAGAGTCAGTACATTTGAAAGTGTACAATGTTGGCTGTGCTAGACAATATGTTCAGGTCAATATGTACATCCGCTCAGAATCTACACAAATGATCATAATCTTAATATAAATTATGAACAGTGAAGGTTCGCAGACTGATCAGAAATATACACTGTTCACAAAAGTCAACATGTACCATTTCGCAACATAAACACGTACACGTATACATATATACACGATATACATGTGCAGTATCGTATTACCGCATTCGTTAAGCTATAATTTAAGACGACATTCGGTGCTGTGATTCACTTCTCAAACATATAGAAGAAACTAGTCAAAATGAACATTTTCCCACAATGGTTACGCCCCTGTATCAACATTAAAACTCTACTTCCGATAGTGTAGATGTTACATTTACTTAAACAGGCGCTTCTTATTACAGACGAGTTCAGGGGCGTAGCTTTGCAATAATCAATATGTAGGCCGTCTCGTGAGAAAATCAACATTGTGGACTCTGCGTAAAGTATAGACCCGGATCAGCCTAAGCATGCCACACAGGCCTACCCGGATATACACTTTTCGCCTCCTGTGGATGTTCTGTTTCAGGAATCTCTACTCTATACATCTATCCCCCTTACACGGAATGTGTCGGCCGGATCGGTCTGCGTGGACAGCGCAGGCTGATCTGGTCGATACATTACGCAGATGTCTATCGCCGCAGTTGCAGTTTGAGGAACAAATGTGTAAGCAGTGCCTAAAGGGAGCTACGCCCCCGGAGTTTACACATTGTCAGCGAAAGTCTTTCGAAAATCTTAAATGTAGGCCTACACATAATTAAGATTGAAACAACCTCCTTCATTTAAAGTCCAATGACAAAAAATATCGATCAATAACGGCGTTTCTATTACACATGTTATTTGACTGGTGTTGTTAGTGGGTTAATTAGTGAGATAATTTAGTGTTGTCGTTTTCACTTGCTTTTATTTAGCTGTAAACACACTCGGTTGCATTTGAAATATTAACACAAGCTAGTTTAGGAACATTCATAAAACAATACGCCTTTAAGAACCGAATCTTCTAAAATAGACTCTTCCATGTAAAGAATCGGGCGACTGCATTTTTCAGATTATAAGAGTATTTAAATATTTTGATAACTAAAAGGCAAATAACAAGCCGGTAGGCGACGTGGGATTCGCCTTGGTTGTTGGTCTTTAGCAACGAAACTCAAACGCGCACTCCTTGAGCCCGTATGGCACCTGTTCACCAAGTTTCATCGGAATCGGCCCGTCGGTTTGGGCTGTGGATCGTCGCTTTACAAACAAACAGACAGACGAGCTCTATCAGATGGTGCAATACAATCGCTATCGAATAGTACCGCTGTAGCGCTAGGGGCGATTGAAGTGAAAAACGACACTAAAACGATACCCTATCTTTGAAGGGCAACCATGAAGAAAATTGAGAACTAAATCGAACAATTCTATGTACGTTTTTTCTAAATATCTCGAAGTATTCACAACCAAAATGTCAAAAAAACCGTTTTTTTGCTAACTGCATAGCAAAGGGTGGGTCCATAGCAACGAAACTCAAACGCGCAGTCTCCGAGCACCTATGGCACCTGTTGACCGAGGTTCATCGACATCGGCTCGTTGGTTTGGGCTGTGGAGCGTCGATATACAAACAAACAGACAGACAGACGAAAAATCCTGACAATAAGGGATATCTCAAGCGAATCCCAACAGACGGAAAATCCTGACAATAAGGGATATCTCAAGCGAAGCGAATCCCAACAATGCTTATTTCAGGGGAGACAACTCGTTACGAACTGACTACCATGAATCTGTTGTTGATTAATGACTGATTTTGGACCAGATTTAATGGATTGGATTTTAACACCGTTGTTAACAATCAATCAGTTATTTTATAACAGTCCGTCCATTTACCCTTGTGGTTCCTAAGCCAATACTCCAAGCCGTAACAAGCGTGTTGACTGTCTAATTTTTGAATATATCATTTGGATAACAGATGGGTTTTGAGGTTTGATAGCCTTAGAGGAAATTGTTCCAATTTATTCTGTTAAAATCATTTATCAACGAAGTCTACCATGTTTGCTTTATAACATTATTAATTTCTTCCGGAAGATATACAAAGAGTAGTAACTCTGTTGCAAATCTTTCATCACCATCATTTGTGTACTTTCACAAGATTATTACATTGATCGGATTAATTGTTTGGCGTTTTACGCCGCTTTCAACTCTTTCAGTTATATCACGGCGTTCCCTTGGTAAAAAAACTACCAGTTTTACTGGTCCATTTATCCTGACACCAGTCAGTCAGTCGTGATGTTTACCCCGCAATCCTGAGCGCCAATGAGGGCAGCCATTGGGGCAAACATGATGAAATTTCGTTGTAATATATGTAAACTGAAACGTCTATATCTATGTACGATCAATTTAAACACATGATTGTCTGCCTAAATGTCGATCCGCTTTAGCCCAGTCCTTAAGGTAGAACGCGCCTCTAAAAAAATATTCGAATTTCCTCACGAAATTTTGCATCACCATAATACAGCATATGCCCAATAAGATTCTGTTCTTACTTTTTTCGTATCTAAAACAGTTTTTAAACTACGAGACCTCAAAGTATACCACTGACGTCACTTTTTAGACGTCTCTCAAATGTCCCTCGTTAAAACAACAACAGCTGATAGTTTTGTCAGTTTTAGGTTGATAGCTGCGAAATTATATCACAATTTGCATCTTAAGAATACCTTCACGTACATGTAATTTTCTTCTTTGTGACGTACGTTTAAAACGAATAACGCGTCTATAACGTCACTTTTCAGGAGCGAAATGCCGTCGCGTTACGCGTAAAAAAAGGTGCATTTCTTTCATTTAAAAAAAATCTGTACATTTAATTTTTGATTTTGTTAAATCTTTTTATTTATAATCTTATTACAAATGGTTTGACATCAAGAAAAATATACCTTACCGAGTTCGTTTTAGCACAATATCAGTTTATCTTACCCCTACTGTAGTGCATAATGGAGCGTGAAATGCATTAAAACGACAGGTTTGCCTCGAAAGCTACTCATCAGAGAACACTTTACTTGAAGAAAGTTACCGAGAAACATCAAGCAAATAGAGAACTAGATCATTTACCAAGAAAACGTATCGTGGACATACAACATTTTGTCAAACATTTTGCAAAAAGCTGTCAAAGTTGTGAAAATCATTTGAATATCGTAGATTTTGTAAAGGATAACACATTTAGACTTTTTAACTAAGTTATAATTTCGCTGCCGGCATTGCCACGCTCTGTCTGCAATACATACATGAAACCTATAGAAAGGAAGGAAAGGGTCCTTTACAAATAACATCAAGGCATCCTTCAGCAAGGTAAAGCTTTTTTTATTATTTTACTTTATACATTTTTAAATAAGGATAGATGTGCATATAACACACTCTTTATGAGAGAAAAATATTAATTTTCGTTGCACATGCACTTTTCCGGGTATCGCGGGAGGACATTCCCGAACAGCATTCTCTCAAATTTAATCATGACTGTCTCTCCTGTTTGTTAACCATTTCCAAACAGCAGATAACTTTTGAAAATATCGTGGCAAAAGGTGAAATTGCTCATTATGAAATATTTCTATATTTCTCACAATAGTTTCGCAATATTAAATAATTATTCTTTGAATCTAGATTCGTCCATTAATTATTTCCGACGATTAACTATTGGGTTAAGTTCAGCTACTTTAATTCTTTGTTTATTAGGGGCCGAGCCCCGGTAGCTCAGTCGGTAGCGACGCGGGCTGTCAATCCAGGGGTTTTGAGCTCGAATCCCGGCTCGGCCAACTTTCTTTCCGACGATTGACAACAGTCAATGCGACATGCGTCATTCGTCTTCCACCAATGGGCTAAGTCTATGTGGAAAAGCAGCCAGTTGCTTGGGAAGATTGTTGTGTGGAGTACTGGTGTGAGAAAACCAGAAAATGCATGAGTAGGTGAACTGGCCGCCGTGATATAACTGAGACATTGTTAAAAACGGCGTTAAACCCCATTCAATCAATCAATCAATTGTTTATTAGGGTCTTCCAAAGGGAAGTAAATCAGTAAAATACCTTATATATCAAATTTTCGACCACATTTCTTAGCCTAGTACTGGTTTGTTTACCCAGGGATCATCATTGAGTAAATTGTCGACGTGATAAACATGAGATAATGTTAAAAATGGCATAAAATAACAATAATAAGAAAAAATACATCAACTATAAGACAAAGATGTATAACTTCACCCTTTCCCTTATACAAACCAATCTGCAAGCAGACGACTTTTTTAACATCTAGGCTAAAATGTGTAAATGAATGCATAGTTTTTGAATAAAGTTGAAAACATTGCGCCAAAAGGATTAATGAGCAATTTCACCTTTTGCCACAATGTTTTCAAAGCTCGTCTGCTTCACATTCTTCAAATGCGTCTGTAGTTGGGAGAGGGTAAATTTCATCATTCTCGCCGTATGATTCAATTACACAACGAGAAGGTCATTGACAATTCTAAAATCTAGTCTGTAAAATACATCAAGCAATGTCAACGCTTTCCTTCATATATACTTTATGACGCATCTGAAGCATGCTTCTCTTGAAAACATTGTGGCAAAATGAGTTATTTCTCCATTTCATCCTAACTTTTTCAATTTTTTTTTAAGTAATTATACCTTCAGTTAAAGAGATGTTTATTGAATTTGCTCAATAAATTTCAAAGTTACATGTAGATTTGTTGTATTTGGGAAAGAGTTAAATACAGGGACAGGCCTCATCATCGGCTTCACTGTCTGATAAAACGAAATGATACGTATCACGTTTCAATAACCTTGGTTTACGTCTATAAAAACCTCACTTTGACCTTCAAAAAAGGTTGATTGATCGGTGCTTTACGCCGCTTTCAGTATTTGTTCAGTTATATCACGTCGTTGTCTGGGTAAGTTACCAGTACTACTGGTCTATTTCTCCTGACACCAGAAAGTCAGTCGTAATGCTAGCCCCCACAATCATGAACGCTCAGGAGGGAAGCCATTACTACTATTTTAAAGTATGTTGGTATGACCCGGCCGGGGATCGAACCCGCGACCTCTCGCACGCGAGGCGGAAGCTCTACCTCTACACCAAATGTAGTTGTGGTGCACTGATTGATAATATTGTAATGGTGGCCTTCTATCCAAACATTTATTTATTTATCGGTGTTTTACGCCACTTTCAACATTATTTCAGTTATATCACGGCGACAGTTCACTTATTCATGACCTCTGGGTAAACGAACCAGTACTAGGCTAGAACATGTGCATTGCCCAAGGGCACTCCACCATGACCATAGTGCCGCGACTGGGGATCGAACGCGGGACACCCGGTTTCGAAATCCCCGACGCTAACCCACTCGACCACAGCGGATTCCTTCTATCCAAACATAAAGATATAAGTTGACATTTATGTACAGTGTAGGCTGTAAGCCCTCGATCAACTGATCATTCTTCTAGAATATACGCAACTTGACAGAATCTTCTAACAATCTATCGTAAGTAATATATTTACAGAGTAGGTGTTTATCAGACTGTGCTGAGGCACATGCTGATCGGCATCTTCATCGTTTTACAATTGCCAAATATTACATTTCCCCCCCAAACGGTCTAACATTGTTTATAGACGACGACCCTAATCCATTATATAACCCGGGGGGCCTTTTGTCTGTCTACATAGTCCGTATAAAGTATGGTAGCCAATATAGGGGAGAAGTTATTTAGTTATTTAAATACTCACTGACGTGTGTGAATTACCCATTCGCTCATACAGACACTTTCTGGTGTGGACCCCCCCCCCCCCCCCACTCCCCCCCCCCCCCCCCCCCCCCCTCCCTCCAATACAAACCCGTTAACTTCATCACATAAGCATGCACATAGCCTGTAAACTCACATTTCACCAGTCAGAGTCAGAAAAGAATCTCTAATCACATACACGAACGCAAATTCTTCAAAAATGGTAGTCATGTCTTATCCTGGTAGGCGGCGCTCAGTGTTGTGGTGTTAGCTTTACGACTGAATTGCTGGTTTCAGGATACAAGGTAAAGGAGTACCAGGGAAAAACGCCGTTAGACAACCGAACAATTTATGCAAGCAGCGCTAGACACCACACTAACAAACAAACAAACTGTTCACATTTCAAGGCGCAGTCTGAGACCCGTAGTTCCTGACCAAATGGGAGCGGCCAATCAATATTGTTTTAATATTGTTAATTGGCGAAGCAGACGAGAACACTTATTTATAATAACTGAATGTCAAGCTATGATTAGAGTCCATGTTCGTTATTGGAGCGTTTCCAGGTTTTTACGACGAGCTTACGTACGTGCTGACAAAGTTGTAAAAGGTGACAATTTAACCGACGCATTTTGACGCATCTGAAAATGTTCTGGCAAGAAGAGATATTGGTCATATTGAGTAAGTCCTCAGTTTGACACAATATGCTTAATTTCATTCGTTAAGATTTTCGATGTTTTAGTCTGGTTTTAAAAGACATATGCCCGCAGATATGTTGTGTGTGTAAAAAGGGTAGACCTTGAACTGACAAAGATGAATTATAAGAATATGGCGATACTAGGTTATTTTTGACTCTCCGGTCTTTTTATCCTTTAAAGTTGCTTTGGTGTCATTTGATTGTTTGGTGTTAAACGCCGCTTTAAACAATGTGTCAGTTATATCACGGCGTTTCCTGGGGTAAGTAACAAGTGCTACTTGTACTGGTCCATTTATCCTGACACCAGCCAGTCAGTCGTAACGCTAACCCTGCAACACTGAGCGTCAAGGATGGCATCCATTGCTACAATCTTAGTATTTGGTATGACACTGCCGGGTATCGAACCCGCGACCTCCCGAACACGACGTAGACGCTCCTCCACTACGCAACCGAGGAGGTCATTCAAAAGATTATTTAAAAAAAAAAATGAGTAATACATAATTATACAGATGTTTTAGTCGGTAAAATAGTCCTCCATCTCAAGTATACATATCTATCTACATGATGACATAATTATTTAAAAGAGTTAAATACAATGCAGCAAAAGACGAAATTGGGATTTCGTAAAAACGGCTGTAGTAAGACTCATTGATACATGGTTGAAAGATGTAAATGAAGGAATGTTAGTAGGCACTGTGAGTCTGGATCTAAGAAAAGCTTTTGATTTGGTGGACCACCGACCGAAATCTCTTACACAAACTCAAACTTTATCACTTTTCTGAAATATCAATACATTTTTTCCAATCATACCTTTCTAACAGAACACAATTAGTAAAAATTGATAATATATCATCATCCTTACTACCAATAACATCAGGAGTTCCCCAGGGAATAGTTTTCACAAGTCGACTGCTGCAGATGCATCAAAACTCGTGTGCAAGTGGGAAAGGGTTAAATTGTGGATGCACGGAGAATGACTCTCGTTATAAGACATCATTTCGCCCTGGCAAGAAGACTTTAGGTCGTTTCACGGGGCTCTATCTCATTATAATCAGAGAAAATTAATTTCGCTGTACGCATATTGTATCTGACGACACTGTATACAATGTGGTCTCGAATTGACCCTATACACTAAAATACTCACGAGCAAGAGGTCTTGTTTTTTGTCTAATGACAACGCACAGGGGTGTAGCTTTGCAATAATCAATGTGTAGGCCGTCTGCGTAAAGTATCGACCCGGATCAGCCTAAGCATGCCACACATGCCTACCCGGATAGACACTTTTCGCATCCAGTGGATTTTCTTTTTCAGGAATCACTATTCTATACATATATCCCCCTAAGACGGAATGTGTCGGCCGGATCAGTCTGCGCGGACAGCGCAGGCTGATCTGGTCGATACATTACGCAGATGTCTATCGCCGTAGCTGCATTTTTGGGCATTTTGAGAAAAAATGTGTAGGAACGTGCCTACAGCAGTGTCTAAAGGAAGCTACGCCACTGACGCACACTACAACTTACGATTGTTTCTACACATTCGTAAAATTCTCGACAATCACCGCTTCTCCATCTTCTGCTATCGGCTCCGTACATTCACCTCTGTCATTGACTCGGACCTCTTTCGCTTCACGTGACGTCTCACTCTCTACTATACTATCGGCTCCCTACATTCATGTACTATTCCATTATAAATATGCGTTTGCTTACAATGGTGTAGAAATACGTTGAAATATTCCATTATAAATATGTGTTTGCTTACAATTGTGTAGAACTACGTTGACATATTCCATTATAAATATGTGTTTGCTTACAATGGTGTAGAACTACGTTGAAATAATCCATTATAAATATGTGTTTGCTTACAATGGTGTAGAACTACGTTGAAATAATCCATTATAAATATGTGTTTGCTTACAATTGTGTGGAACTACGTTGAAATAATCCATTATAAATATGTGTTTGCTTACAATTGTGTGGAACTACGTTGAAATAATCCATTATAAATATGTGTTTGCTTACAATGGTGTAGAACTACGTTGAAATAATCCATTATAAATATGTGTTTGCTTACAATGGTGTAGAACTACGTTGAAATAATCCATTATAAATATGTGTTTGCTTACAATTGTGTGGAACTACGTTGAAATAATCCATTATAAATATGTGTTTGCTTACAATTGTGTGGAACTACGTTGAAATAATCCATTATAAATATGTGTTTGCTTACAATTGTGTGGAACTACGTTGAAATAATCCATTATAAATATGTGTTTGCTTACAATGGTGTAGAACTACGTTGAAATAATCCATTATAAATATGTGTTTGCTTACAATTGTGTAGAACTACGTTGACATATTCCATTATACATATGTGTTTGCTTACAATGGTGTAGAAATACGTTGAAATATTCCATTATAATGTGTAGAACTACGTTGAAATATTCCATTATAAATATGTGTTTGCTTACAATTGTGTAGAACTACGTTGACATATTCCATTATAAATATGTGTTTGCTTACAATGGTATAGAAATACGTTGAAATATTCCATTATAGATATGTGTTTGCTTACAATGGTGTAGAAATACGTAGGTGAAATACAATAAAATGTACTTTGTGATATTCTTATTTTTTTAGTTTTTACTACTCAAGTGTTACGGCTTGAATTTATATATCTGCTTTAATATGAATATTATGTTTCGTCGAACCAACGACTTAACATATTAAAGCAATGGCTGCCCTCCTTGGCGCTCAAGGTTGCAGAATTTGCAATACGACTGACTGGCTGGTGTCAGGATAAATGGACCAGAAGTATTAGTAACTTACCCAGGAAAACGCCGTGATATAACTGAGACCATTTTGAAAGCGGCTTAAAACACCAAATATACAATAATTAAATGAAAACCAACATTATGGCATCTGCGTAATGTATCGACCCAGATCAGTCTGCGCAGTCCGCGCAGACTGATCCGGGCCGACACATTCCGTCTCAGGTGAATATAGGTATAGAGTAATGATTCCTAACACAGAAAATCCACAGGAGACAAAAAGTGTCTGTCTGGATTAGCCTGCGCGGCATGATTTAGCTGATCTGGATCGATACTTTACGCAGAATCCCCAATAGTGGTCTTCTCAAGGGATTTCGTCAACAATCCTGACATTTATCCCCACACAGAGGTATAAGTGAGTGATACGAACGACTCTCTGTAAAGGAGATTGGCGGTTCATACAGTATACGTGTATAACGACTTACAAATGGAAATATTATTCGAGATTTTCAGCTTGAGACGGGGGGATAAGAGCTTTTCAGACGATTCAATTTATTTTGACAAATAGATCCATTTAAACCAATTTTCTATTCTCCTTCCATCGTCTCAATGCAACGATAAATGCATTCCACATCGCAAACCAATCGATTGCCCGTTCTTATTGAGCAGTCACTGGATTTCCTTTTTTGAAAAGTTTTTAGTTTAGAACTTAAATCATTTGAGTCGTCCCGCGAGAAAACCAACATTGTGGACTCTGCGTAAAGTATCGACCCCGAATCAGCATAAGCATGCCGCGCAGGCTTACCCGGATAGACATTTTTCGTCTCCTGTGGATTTTTTGTTTCGGGAATCATTACTTTATACCTCTATCCTCCTGAGACGGATTGTTTCGGCCCGGATCAGTCTGTGTGGACTTCACAGGCTGATCTGGGTCGATACATCACTACGCAGAGGATATAATGTTGGTTTTCTCGTGGGACGGCTCATTTGACATCACTTTCCGGGCGTATATAACCAGTTTTTCCCGACGGAGAGGACACTTTTAGACATTGGTGCGGACAAATTTAGTACATTGTGATAAATTCATTCTCCTTCTCATCGTGTTCAATTACATTTCCAATTTTCTAAATGTAAACATGCTTTTTTCATCATTCGTTTTAAAAGAAGACAACCGTCAAATACCACAAAGTTATCATATGCAAATTGGAGTATGACCCCCAACGTCTCTAGTAAACAACATCAAGGTCTCTGTTTTACAACTGTTTATGGCTTGACTGCCTCGTTGGTAAAATAGATCAGCATCGAGGTAGATCCTCGACCGGATTACACCAAATACTTTGAAAATGGTAGTGATGGCTTCCCCTCCTTACAGTTTTAACCATTTTAAAGTAGCTGATAAAAAATCACAACAATTCTTGTTTTATTATTTTAAGTTATTAGTTTTTGTTTGTTTTATTCTCAGTATTTTACTTTTTATGCCTTAACGCTTTCTTGTCATGCAGTCAGTATTTTACTTTTAATGCCTTAACGCTTTCTTGTCATGCAGTCAGTATATTACTTGTTATGCCTTAACGCTTTCTTGTCATGCAGTCAGTATATTACTTTTAATGCCTTAACGCTTTCTTGTCATGCAGTCAGTATATTACTTTTAATGCCTTAACGCTTTCTTGTCATGCAGTCAGTATTTTACTTTTAATGCCTTAACGCTTTCTTGTCATGCAGTCATTATTTTACTTTTAATGCATTAACGCTTTCTTGTCATGCAGTCAGTATTTTACTTTTAATGCCTTAACGCTTTCTTGTCATGCAGTCAGTATTTTACTTTTAATGCCTTAACGCTTTCTTGTCATGCAGTCAGTATTTTACTTTTAATGCCTTTACGCTTTCTTGTCATGCAGTCAGTATTTCTTTTCCCATGCATAGTCAGTAATGTGTGCGATCTAGGTCTGTAACTGTTTATAATTGTGTGATACCGTTCAATCATTATGGACAAATAATCACACTTTTCGTTGTTGTGCCATCACTGTCTGGCTGAACGAGGGAGGAAAATGACCTGACATTTGTTCACGGGTCTAAACGTAACGTACGTCAGTTGTCCCATGTCAGGTCTCGGTTTTCTATTCTGGCACATCATAACGAACTAACTCGTATATTCCAGACCATCTTTATGTTTCCTCTCCATAATCGGTATTGAATATCTGTCAAAAGGAAGGAGCATGCGGTGTAATAGGTTTTCGCGGAGTTAGACAATTTCAATTCAAAATTTGTCAAACCCATCTGTTAAACTGTATATATTCGATTTTGTACTTTCCTAAGAGCTCTCAAACTGTATATGAGCCGTTCAACGAGAAAATCAACATTATGGGCTATGTGTAATGTATCGACCCAGATCAGCCTGCGCAGTCCATGCAGGCTAATCCGGGCCGACACATTCCGTTTCTAGGAGATAGAGGTATAGAGTAATGATTCCTGAAACAGAAAATCCACATGAGGCGAAAAGTGTCTGTCCGGGTTAGCCTGCGCGCCATGCTTAGGCTGATCCGGCTTGATACCATACGCAGAGTCCACAATGTTGGATTATTCGTTATTCGGCTCATATGTCAACCAAGGCTTCGCTTCAGAGTACGAGTATTGTTTACCGTTTCGCTGATAACAATACGCTGATAGTAAAATGCAATATATATGTTTCTAAACTTAAAATATATTTACCAATATACATGTATAAAATTCAAACAAATGTACATCCCAAGAATATGAAAGCAAACGGGTCTATTTTGAAATGTTTAAAAATTTAATCTTATATCTCAATCACAATAGCTATCAGAGTAACCTTTACAGTGTTCAAAATGTTTGTTTGAGCCGCGTTGTGTGTAATCAAACGATAATTCTTCTCAGCGGCAAATTTTCTGAAGTTGACTTTTCCATATTCAAAAAAGGGGCGACCTCATTCTTCATGTAATAAGTGTTTTGGAATATTATGATACCTAAGAGACAAACAATACTAATTGCAGGTGAGACAACAGCTCGTCACGAACTGACTCACCTGAATATGTATTGTTTGCAAAAACCTCAACATTTCCATCGAAATTGTTCATATTTCAATCCACTTATAACTGCGACTTTAATCGAAGAAACCATTACGTTTAAGTTAACCTAAATTGACTTTCAAATAAACGTCAAAATACACTCTAAGCATAATCTGTTGTCGTCCGTCAAAGTGTTAATGTAATAAGGGACATTAGTGATAATTATATTATCTCCCTTGTCAGATAAAGACCAAGGAATACCAAATAGTTGGTAGGTCCTTTTAGTTGGAATCCTTTGTCTTTATCCCTATTTCGCAATGAGATATTGCAATTACTCTGTACACATTAATCATAAATGTGTTAATTAAAGTGATGATTCAAAAGAGAAAATTTACATAGCAGTGTTTAAAGAAAACAAATGTGGAATTACTAATCAATCTTATATAACAGTTGGCCAAGAAAATGCAATTATAAGCGCACCATCCAGTGCAAAGAAACCAATGATAAAAACAGAGGAAACCAAATGATAGGACCTAGCTAGATGTAGAGAGTATTAAAGGGAGATAACAGACCGATGTCTCCAATTATTACACGTTTGAGAAATGACTCGTCTACGTATCCATGCCAAATATTCAAATGAGCCGTCCCCCGAAAAAACCAACATTGTGGAATCTGCATGCCGAGCAGGCATACCCGGACAGACACTTTTCGCCTCTTGTATGTCCGTGAAGTTGGCAGTCTGGCAGTCTGGCAGCCTGGTAGCGTGAAGTTAGCAGTCTGGCAGTCTGGCAGCCTGGCAGCGTGAAGCTAGCAGTCTGGTAGTCTGGCAGCCTGGCAGCGTGAAGTTAGCAGCCTGGCAGCGTGGCAGTCTGGCAGCGTGAAGTTAGCATTCTGACAGCGTGACAGTCTGGCAGCACGAACTGAGCAGCGTGACAGCCTGGCAGCACGAACTGAGCAGCGTGACAGCCTGGCAGCACGAACTGATAAGCGTGGCAGCCTGGAATCACGAACTGAGCAGCGTGGAAGCCTGGCAGAATGAACTGATCAGCGTGGCAGCCTGGCATCACGAACTGAGCAGCGTGGCAGCCTGGCAGCACGAACTGATCAGCATGGCAGCCTGGCTGCACGAACTGAGCAGCGTGGCAGCACGAACTGAGTAGCGTGGCAGCTTGGCAGCTCTCGAAAGCCGAAATCGCGCGATGTTTCTGGTCTTTGATTGATTGAAAAATGCTTGTCTACAAACTTAAAACACTTTATACCCCGTAACGGAGCGTTATTTCATGAACGTTTTCTAATTTTTTAAAACAGAAATCAAGTTTTACATGTTTTCAAAATCGGGAAAAAAATTGAAAAATGAGAAATTCCTTCACAGTAGTTCATTAGAAAAATACGCCTATATAAATGTCGCATACAACTTAAAATATATACTTTTACACAGATTTTTCATGTGAACTAAGCCATATACCTTTACGCGACATTTCGTTTTCTAGCATTTTTAACAGTCCCCGGCAGTCCCCAGCAGCGCGAAACACGCTGTGCTTTTTACACCCGGTCTAGGTACAAGATCTTTCGTATATGTTACGATGCACTAACTTTTCTTTCAATGAGTTTTAAGGAAAGATAAGAGGGGAAAGATTTCATTTAATCAAATTTTTTCGAATTCTTGTGTACATTTACCTCTATTTTTTATCGCTCTCGAAAGCCGAAATCGCGCGATGTTTCTGGTCTTTGATTGATTGAAAAATGCTTGTCTACAAACTTAAAACACTTTATTTTGCCATTTTCATGTAGCTTGGTGTCATCTTACCATACCCCGTAACGGAGCGTTATTTCATGAACGTTTTCTAATCTTTTAAAACAGAAGTCAAGTTTTACATGTTTTCAAAATAGGAAAAAAAATAAAAAATGAGAAATTCCTTCGCAGTAGTTCATTAGAAAAATACGCCTATATAAATTTCGCATACAACTTAAAATATATACTTTTACACAGACATTTCATGTGAACTAAGCCATATCCTTTTACGCGACATTTCGTTTTTAACAGCGCTAGCATTTCTAACAGTCCCCGGCAGTCCCCAGCAGCGCGAAACACGCTGTGCTTTTTACACCCGGTCTAGGTACAAGATCTTTCGTATATGTTACGAGTCAGAATGCTAACTTCACGCTGCCAGACTGCCACGCTGCCACGCTGCCAGACTGCCACGCTGCCAGGCTGCTAACTTCACGCTGCCAGGCTGCCAGACTGCCAGACTGCTAACTTCACGCTGCCAGGCTGCCAGACTACCAGACTGCTAACTTCACGCTGTCAGGCTGCCAGACTGCCAACTTCACGGACATGCCTCTTGTGGATTTTCTGTTTCAGGAATCATTACTCTATACCTCTATCCCTCTGAGATGAAATGTGTCGGCCCGGATTAGCCTGCGCGGGCTGATCTTCATAATTACGCATAATTTTGACGGCTCAAACGGTAATCGCTTTACGGAAGAGTCTTGAAATCTTCTGTGCGGATTAAACAGCGAACATCTGCGTAATGTATAGACCAAGATCAGCCTGCGCAATCTGCGCAGACTGATCCGGGCCGACCCATTCCGTCTCAGGGGGATAGAGGTATAGAGTAATGATTCCTGAAACAGAAAATCCACAGGAGGCGAAACGTGTCTATCCGGGTAAACCAGCGCGTCATGCTTAGGCTGATCCACGTCGATACAATGTTGCTTTTCTCGTGGAACGTCTCATATTCTTTATAACTACATTGCTTCGCTACTCAATCGAAGAAAGACATACACCAGCCCTAATGTAACAGAAATTACCATAACAATCGCAGATTTCTAGCGTACATTCGCAACATAGCATGACTTAACATATTTACACCATTCCATGCTAGTACATGTATCTGAAGTTAGCCTAGTAATAGACCTTAGACACTCGACATGCAAACACTCGAATGTTTAAATTGGCTATTTAGACATAAGACATTCGATAAGACTTTGGCATATTCGAGTGTTGTTTAGAGCTCTTTCATCAGGTGCTCAAAACCCTGTCAAAACGTGATAGACATCTTGAGGGAGACAGACACTTTGGATATTTGAGGTTTGTGTGGAAAATCATAAATTGTTTGTCGTTGAAAATGAAGGTCATATATTTTTGGATTGTCCGATTATGGTAAACCAACTGGTACTGGTTAAAAATTCAAGAGATTTAAAACAAGGTAACCTTCTTATCGGTAATTGAAGATATATTTATAAATTAAATTATTTTTCAGAAATTATTTAATAAAATATTGTTTAAATCAAAAAAGTGGTTTGAAATGTCTACCGGTCTAGTTATGGGAATGAATATGCTTTTGAATAATTTTTATGACAAGAGTATATGCGCCCCCCCCCCCACCCCCCCCCCCCCCCCCCCACCCCCCTCCCCCCCCCCCTTCAGTTTGTAATACGAACTGGTCTATAAACATACACAAACTGGTCGAACATCAGGCGTTCCGATAACGATTGCAATGATTCTGAGGGGTTAGGCTTACACTAGCCCGTCCGTGCGCCCCAGTCATAGTGTCACGTTTTTACCTCCACGTTTAGCTACGTTAGGAAACGAGGCTACAACGTGAGTAAACGTAGATCAATGTGGATAAAACGTAATTAAATGTAACAAGACTAAAAGTGACAAAACGTGAACTAGAAATTTTAATTTCGGACATGTTCAAAATTCGCTGCCGTTTTTCTACAACGTACTACAACGTGGCAACAACGAGGCGCGAACGTGGTACAACTTAGTATAACGTAGCAAACAAAAACGTAACAGAACGTGAACATAGCGCGTCCCGCCGGTTGATACGTTCTGTTGCGTTTGTTGACTCGTTATGCTGCGCTATGCTAAATTTTAGCCTCGTTCCTCCCATGTTCCTCATGCCGCGTTATGCCGCGCCGTGTCACGCTATGATACATTGTTACACGTTGTACTACGTTATGAGCTGCGTTATGCTACGATGTTCAACGTTGTACGACGTTGTGCTACGTTTCTGCTATGTTGTGCTACGTTTTGATATGTTGTGCTACGCTATATATGATACACTCTGCTGCGTCAAGGATGTCAGATGCCATCTGCCAGAGACCCCACATATATACCCCGCCATCTAAGACCTCAACTCATTTGTGTTAATGCTTAAGCCCAAGTGCTGAACCTCAACCATGGATCTCCAACTGGCAAATGCTGCCCTATCTCTGGACCAAGACATGTTGCAAAATATGTTGCTGCTCCAGAGGGCAGAGGATAGAAGACAAATGGAAGATCGGGACTCGCCGCGATGGATGTTCTGCAGGAACTGGCTCCGGCGACGCGAGGATTTCGGCCTTTACCACCAACTCATGGATTGGTTGAGAAGGGAGGATATCGCCGCCTTCAAGAACTTCCTTAGAGTTGACCCCCTCCTATTCCAGGAGCTGGTGGACAGGCTGACCCCAAGAATAAAGTCGAAGGACAGCTGGTTTTAGAAAGCGCTCCCACCTGGTCTGAAAGTTGCGGGCACTCTCCGTCACCTTGTCACTGGAGACAGCTACCACACGCTAATATACTCATTTTGAGTAGCCCACAAGACTATTTCCTACATGCTCAAAGAAGTCTGCGATGCAATCGTAGCAGAAGTCCTCAACATCCCCACTACCCCAGACCAGCGGCGAGGTGCAGCAGAATTCCTCAACACCCGATGGAAGTTTCCACATGCTGTCGGCGCACTGGACGGGAAGCACGTGGCCATAAGAAAGCCTTATCCATATACTGTAACTACAAGAGGGTACCACTCCATCGTCATTATGGCTCTTGTAGACACTGTCTATAAGTTCCAGTTGGTCAACGTCGGATCGGCTCCTGTTCAGGTGCGCAGATCTGGAATCTCTGTGACCTCAAAGACCACATCGTTACCGACCCCGTTGGTTGGCTACAACCAGACCCTGTACCACATGATGGCAGGGACACTACACCATTGCTAACGAAGCATCACCCTCAACATATGGCTGATGAAACCTTTCTCAAGGCGGCACATGGACCACGAAGAGAGAATCTTCAACTACTGTTGCGAGCCAGGAGTGTGGTGGCGAATGCATTTTGTATACTGGCCAACCGCTTCGGCTATCTGCTCACCATGTTGAAGCAGAACCCGAGCACGGTCGAGTTAATCGTCCTTACCTGCATTTGCCTGCACATTATCATGAGGGTCCGCTATGCACACGAGCAGAATGGCCTTGTTGACGAGGAGGACAACATCCACCAGGTCATTCCGGGTGCCTGGCTACAGGGAGCGAACTTAGACGATATGCAACAAGTGATAGGAGGCAACGTCAACAATAGCGAGGTCAAGTAGCAACACCACTACATGACGCACTACGTCTCCTCACCAGCAGGCAGTATGACATGGCAGGACCGCATGGAGAGGCATAACACAGCACAGCGTGCAGCAACGAGGCAACAACGAGGCGACAGCGTGGCGCCAGCGAGGCGTAACCCGGCTTTGATATTCGTTGTCACCTGTTAATCGTGTCACAATGGGGCTACAAGGAGGCAACAGCGTGGCTTGCACAAGGCATATTGTGGCACCCGACTGAAATTTCCAAATCGTGGGTGTCAGATACGGGGCACAACGGCACGGCCAAAACGTAGCACTATGACTGGTGCATTAAAAAGGTTACAAGGTGGCATTTCTGAACATTGTAGGTTCATATAACCTTGTCAGTCTTATCAAAATATTCTCAAGCTGATAGGTTTCTTAGATGTTTAAAAATAATTGTAAGCAAAAAGTGAACAGCGTAGATCAAGACCGGCCTCCACATTCGCACAACAGACTGATAGATATCTAGACTTTTCACATACTCAACGTATAACTTTCCCTATAGACATGCTAATATATCCTTTCTTAATGACGCAGAACAGACCTAATCATGTCCCGGTATGAGGGTATAATCCCCCTGTGGGTATGCAATTGATGTGAACTATGTTTTTATTTGTTTGGAACAAACAAATTTAGTAGCTGCAATTCTGAAGCCGTTCGTCTTATTTAAAATTCCATGAATTTCATACGCGTGAAAGTAGTACTCAATACTTGCTCTTACTTTTCAAATGTATCACGATTTTTGAAATAATGATATATTTAAATCGTCTTTGTTTTCTTATGTGGTTCTTATATTCAAAGAGAATTACGAAATAAAATGAAACATTGTATTTTAAAACATGAATGCGGAGAGATTTATAAATCTCAATGAGTGAACTGCTACAGGGAGAACTATTTCCGATTTAAGCTCCAGATACGGTATTTGAATTTTCAATCACGCATTGAAAATGTAGATAAAAACAGAATTGAAAATATTTTCTTTGTGCCTTGTCGGCCATATAAATATAGTATAAAGAATTAAAAAAACAAATATGTGCGTCATAAAATGCATTTAAAATGAGAGTAACACATTTGCAGAGAAATCGTGATCGTCGAATTCTATTTATAAATACAACGGTATGGGGGGAGGGTCTAAAGTGCGGACGCGATCTGCGGACAAATACATTATAGAGGGAAAATGCGGACAAATGCAATATAGAGGGAAAATGCCGACGCAATAGAATATAGAGCAAATCTGCGGACGCTATGATTTGTTGTAAAAAATGTTTAATTAAAGATGGGCAACTGTGTATAATTTGTTACATATGATCATATCCGGGGTTTTCTTTGTAAATATATAATGTGTTTGATTGCTTTTATCAGTGATATAGAATAAACCAAAAATCGAGATCATGCTGAAATGGAATCTCTTTGTGAAGTGTTTTAACGACTTTCCTCTTTATATCATATCTATAGATATAAAGAGAATTGATGGATTGATTTTCCGACAAGTAAATGTCTTTTGACGCATCTGCAGCGGACGAAATTTGAAAACATTGCAAGAATAGAATAGGTTGCTTGTAACTAGCCATAGGTTTTGCTTCAATTATATCCTCTCCTTTACACTCGATTGAAGGGTCATGAGTTCTAGTTATTGTTGGGCCTCTTCATTTTCTACTTTGTAACTTTCAACAGTTTTCCATGTGCCATACTACGAGGCAAATGATCCATGCAACATTCTATTCTGTAGGGTACTTGGAAGGGGCAGAATAATTTAAATAACAAATAAACAATAAGTATATATATATATACAACACTTTAAATCTTAATTTATTTCTAGTAATTATATATATATGCAACTATAATACTAATCTATAACAAATAAGTTAAATGTTTGTTTCTTGCTGTGTAAACAGTAAAAAGCAACATATATTGAAAACATTGTGGGAAAAGGAAAATTTGCTTATTTAAACAATTTCTTAAACCGAAACACGTTCATCAAAAGCACCATGTAGAACTACCACAGTTGATTTGGTATATTATTGTTAACCTTGGTTCGAAACAAAATCCTTCGTCGCGATACTCCCTTCAACGGGTGAATAGATTGTTCAAAGACATTGTGAGCAAGACACAACCGCCTCGGTTGTATCTCAACCCTTGCCGGTTCTGTGATATATCTGTGTCGCCTTTTAGTGTTAGAAGAATTATATGAATAGCAGGACCTGGCTGTTGGTTAGTGCAGGCAATCCGTGATGTGTTAACACATTCCTCGCGGGCCAATGCCTGGCTCTACTCTATCTGCGGATAGCCACATTTGGTGGCTAGTATACAATAGATGGAATATGGTATAAACGTTCAAGGTATCAGTTACGGGATGTTAAAGTGCTACATTTATAAAAAAAAATATAAGTAGGTTAAGGAATGGCAACAAAAAGCATGTTACTTATTCCGTGTCAGTTCTTATTCCAGTATTAGCTTATACAGTTTGTGACAAGAGAGACAATTGTATACCAGTTACAATATGTGGCTATCCATAGAACGCATTAACATTTTGAAAACACATGTACACGGACATACACTGTTACATTACGTTATAACATGTACAATTTTCTTTAATTTTACAGTTTTAAAAAACTTAAGAAAATTGTACATGTTATAACGTTATGTCACAGTGTATGTCCGTGTACATGTGTTTACAAAAAAAATGTCTTGGACGTTTATACCATATTCCATCTATTGTATACCAGCCACAAAATGTGGCTATCCGCAGAAAGAGCCAGTCATTGGCCCGCAAGGAATGTATAAACACAAAGCGCAATCTGTTATTCTGATGAACCACTATTACTAGAGTCCATATCGTTAGTGTGCGAGTCATTATCGTTAGTACGAGAGTGCATACAGCTTTTGTGAGAGTCTATATCGTAAGTGTATGAATCAATATCGTTAGTGAGCGAATCCATATCGTTAGTACAAGAGTGCATATCGCTTGTGTGAGAGTCCTTATCGTAAGTGTGCGAATCCATATCGATAGTACGAGAGTGCATATATATCTTGTATATATGTCGTACTTGACGTTATATGTCGCAAGGCTGACGCTAAATGTCGCAAAAAAATGACTACTTCAGGAGCTATAACTAAAAAAAGAAGGGACAGAGTGAGATGAAACATTGTAATTTGTACATTGTGAAACAGTAATACTACAAAAGAGTGCTTATAAAGGAGTGAGACATTTAGCGTTGATGTTGCGACATATAGCGGCAGTACCTTGTTTTGCGAAATTTGGCGTTACAGATGCGACATAACGTCAGAAGGTTTGCGACATTTAGCGTTGGTTGCGACGTTTAGCGTCAGCCTTGTGACATAACACGTCAAGTGTGACATTTAGCGTTGGTGCGACATTTAACGTTGCTACAGTGTTCCTTGGCCGCCAGGGAGCGGGGCTTTTTTGCCTTATATGGCTATAGTGTAAACTCAAAAAAACTTCTCCTCCAAAAGTGTCAGGCCGATTTTCAAATAATTTTGTAGAAATGTTCCTAGGGTGACCCTCTATCAGATTCCTTCCAGCCAAGTTGATTGGTCGAAAAACATGGCCGCCATTGGTCGGGGCTTTTTTGCCTAATATGGCTATAGTAAAAACTTGAAAAATCTTCTCATCCGAAAGTTTTTGGCCAATTTTCAATTCTTTTTGTAGAAATGTTCATTGGGAGACCATCTATCAGATTCCTCCAAGCCATGTTGATTGGTCGAAAAACATGGCCGCCAGGGGGGCAGGGCTATTTGGCCTTATATGGCTATAGTGAAAACTTGAAAAATCTCTTGTTAAGCAGGAAGCTTTTGAGTAAGATTTTAGAAAACCCTTGGTCAATGGTGATTTGTTTTGTCACAAAAAATATTAAATACTTAGATGAGTGAGTCTGGGCCATAATGGTTATCCATTTGTTTTACATGTCTTTTGAAACTTGGACATTAAATATAATATTCACATGTATGTCTCATGATTTATTTTTATAGACAACTAAAATGGCATTTAATTTTAACGGATGCGTCATTTATTCTTTTACCCGAAGTTGTAATATTTATAAACAATGCATAGTTTATAAATCACACATCTATGCAAAGGCAAATGTTTCAACAGTTTTATGTACCCAAACAAATTCAGTGCCTTCAGCGCTTTGATTCTATAAGGGTTGGATTTCCTAGTTAATTCTTCATTTAGAAAAACTCGAGGCCCGTATTCACAAACTAATCTAAATATAATTATAATTCTAAAGTTCAAGAATATTCTAAATTTCGAAGTAATGCAACAATGATAGGCTTAAACCATATTTGCATATTTAATCAGAAATTGTGTTGCTTTGTTAATTTTAAAACAAGGAATGAGAAAGGTATACATAATGATTATTACCCTGTGTGTTTAAATGTTGTTTTTTTGTCGCTTATATCTTAAACGCATACTATTATACTACTATTACTACTAATTATACTACTATAACTACTTGTTCTACTACTTCAACTACTTGTTCTACTACTTCAACAAAAACTACTACTACTACTAGCTGCACTAGTCCGACTATTCTGTTACTTTAACTATAACAACAACAACTACTACTACTACTATTACTACTTCTTCTTCTACAAGTACTACTCCTACCTAACTTCTACAACTACTACTACTACTACTACTACTACTACTACTACTACTACTACTACTACTACTACTACTACTACTACTACTACTACTACTACTACTACTACTTCAACTACTTCTACTTATTATACTATGCTACTACTACTACTACAACTTATACACTACTATTACTACTAATATTACTACTTCTACTAATACTACTGTGTCTACTAGTTCTACTGTAATGAAACTATTACTACTACTACTACAACTTCAACAACTTCTACAACTTCAACTTCTTCTTCTACTATTACTACTACTACTACAACAACTACAACTACTACAACTACTACAACTTCAACTTCTTCTTCTACTATTACTACTACTACTACTACAACCTTTACAACTTCTACTTCTTCTTCTACTACTACTACTACTTCTACTACTAATACAACTTTTACAACTTCTACTTCTTCTTCTACTACTACTACTACTACTACTACTACTACTACTTCTACTACTACAACTTCTACTTCTTCTTCTACTATTACTACTACTACTACTTCAACTTCTACTAGTTCTACTTCTTCTTCTACTATTACTACTACTACTACTACTACTACTACTACTACTACTACTACTACTACTACTACTACTACTACTACTACTACTACTACTACTACTACTACTACTACCACTTCTACTACTACTATTACTACTACTACTACTACTACTACTACTACTACTACTACTACTACTACTACTACTACTACTACTACTACTACTACTACTACTACTACTACTACTACTACTACTACAACTTCTACACCTTCTACTTCTTCTTCTACTATTACTACTACTACTAATACATGTTTTACAACTACTACTTCTTCTTCTACTATTACTACTACTACTAATACAACTTATACAACTTCTACTTCTTCTTCTCCTATTACTTCTACTACATATACTTCATTGCTAAAACTTATTCTAATACTCACGCAAAATATAGGTTTTGCTGCACAAATAGGACAATGACGTCGCAGTTCGCCAAAGCCTTCACTTTCCGCCTATATATCAAACGCATACACATATTTCAAGGTACAAACATATATATTTATTTCGCCTCCCACAAAATTCTAGCACTTTCATTGGTTAAAGCGTGTCACGTGCAGACCCCCTATATTTCTATAGGGGGTCAGTAAATTCCATAGGGGGTGAGTAAAGTAAAAAAGTCAGTTCAAAGGTTGGTTTTCGTAAAGTGGCTCTCAAATGTTACCAGTTACTCAAAAAGAAATGAAATGAATTGAAATAAATGTGTCATGTTAAACCGGTGTATTATTTAAATAATATATCTATTCCAATTCTTTAATAATCAATATTGCTAGATCTTTTACTCATGACGTCATATTATGCTACTAACACATATCAACAAGTTACAGTATAGTTCAGTTTAAAGTGGTCGACGAAATAAATACATTATTGGGTTTGTTACGGACAAACTACGGAAATATAGGGGGTCTGTCGGATGAATAGGGGGACTCGGCTATCGCCTCGCCGCCTATTAATCCTACAGACCCCTATATTTCCGTAGTGGGTCAGTAACAAACCCAATTACTTATAATATCCCTTCGAACAATGACACTCAAGTGATGTCACGACGGAGATACAAAACAAACGGAACATGTTTGTCTGAAGCAGCTTGACTACGATATTGATGTTTATACTTCTTTCTTCTCTCAAATAAATGTTTAATAACTTCCTTTCAGACATATATTTGTTTTCCTTGACTAAAGCAAATGTGTTATGTGTATATCTTAAGATAGGCGTATTTGCTCATTTTCCTAAATAAATCCAAGCCTTATCTATAGATCATCTATAAATTGTATGTCATATGAAAATTCAAATTTCTTCAGATTAATCATGCATTCCGATAGGATATGAGACGATATAGTTGAATTCCAATACAATGTATTGAGGACAAATGGTCCTAAAATGCTCCCGTATGTTCCAACAAAATTAACCTAAGGCACAATACAATTGAAATTTAGGAAAACATTATCGAGAGACATTGATTGTCTGTAAAAAGAAACGGTTTTGAGTTCAAGGTCATAGCTTCTGAACCTTATTTAGCTAATTTAAAACTTCAGTTACATCACGCGACAATCGGTATTCGGCAACCGAGCGCATAAGAACTGATTTGTATGAATGCTGTTTTACTCCGCTTTCAACATTTGTTTTCATTTCTATCAGGGCGTATCCTGGATAACTTGTACAACCAACGATTCAGTCGTTTAGCTAATCCAATAATCATGATCGCCATGTAGGGAAAGCCATTACTACACGTATTTTGTATAACCTAGCCAGGGATCGAACCCGCGAGTTCGAACCAGAGCGGCCGTTCTACCACTACATAAGTTAAGCAGTAATTACATTATGACCAAAAACCAATTACGCAATAATAATAAAATCCATTGAAAAAGTACAAACTAGCTTTTAAGAAGAAAGTAGATCCAGATCAGCCTGTTCAAATAATACTTTCATGACCTCGATTAAAGGTTATATAGGAGGGCAGTCATTACTACCATTTTTAAAGTATTTGGTATGACCCGGCCGGGTATTGAACCCACGACCTCCCTCACAAAGGTGAACGTTTCAACACGACACCATTGAGGCTGTTAACTATTCAAAGATGTCATCTTATTTAACCTTTTTAAACTAAATGGCTTAAATGATGACAATTGGTTCAAGGTCTTGCTATCGGTTTAATTTAATCAAAGATATTTTCAATTTAATGTGCCGCATTCAATTTAATGTGCTGCATTCAATTGGGTTCAACCACTTAGAATTGCTAACAGATTTGCTACCTTGCATCCTCCTAATATTGGTTGAAGACGCAATATAATTGGATTTACGAAGAAAATGCCTCATACGTCATTGATAACATATTAAGATAACAATTTGACGTAGGTTCAAGTATTAAACATCAGTCAGATTTGTAATTTTGTTTAATGCGTTTTTAGTTCGACTGTAATTGTGTAGCGTGGTCGTCATGGTCGTGGTGGTGGTCGTCGTCGTCACAATACTGTTTACCCCTTTCCCTCATACGACAATTCTGCAGCAGACGACTTTGAACGTATTTTGTCAAAACATAGAAAATCTCCATAATTGAATGGATAACCTGTGACGAAAAGTGGAAAACATTCTGGCAAAAGGAGAAATTGCACGTTTTGTGCAATTTCTCCTTTTGTCACTATGTTTTCAAAAAGCCGTCTGCTGCAGAGGCGTCCGAAAGCGTCTATATGAGGCTCATAACTCAAAAATAGTTACACATATTCATATGAAACTTGGTAAACATGTTCCTGAAAACAAAACGCATGTCCATACCAAGTCTCATAACTTTGGCTTTAATAATCATTCAGTTCAGCGCCTTTTTGGACTTTGAAATTCACGAACAAAGAGACGAGCGTTAGCGTTCGCTCCGCGGCGCATTACTACTGTCATATCACAGTTTAGCTAGTAAGCTTATCAAGAAACAAGCGCAACATTCGGAATGCTATACCCGCAACCCTAAGTGCCAAGGAAGGTAGACCCTAATACCAATTGTATAGTCTTTTGGTATTAGCCGACTCTGTTCTCGGGCTCTCAAAAGCGAAAAGCTCTAACCACTACAACATCAGAAAAGTGTTACATGCATTCTGTTAAACTCAACCACCGACAAACAAACATACCAAGAAGAAAGATTGACCCTTTAAATGGTTCGAATGATAACATTAAATCTGTGAGATCCATTTCATAATCAGCAGAATTGGGTTCTGTTGGTGATTTAAAATTCGCACGATTACTGTCGAATTTCACAAAGTCGACTCTCTTCAATGTTGAAAGTTGAACCATTGTATTTTTCGTCCAATAGGAAGTGTTGTATAGTTCAATATCTAAGTTGCAAACAATGCAGATTTCAGGAACGAGCTGTCTCACATGAATCTGAATTGTTTGCAAAGACTATGGAAACGTAAGAGCTAAGCGGGAGTCTATTCATTCTGAAAGTGCGCTTTCTAACTATGAAATATCTTTACATTTAATGTCGAGATTCGCGCTCAATCTGTGACATATACCATGGTTTAATGCCTGCAAGATCTCGTTTCCTGTAATTTACGACGCTGAGAGTAGCACATTCTGCATTTTACGTGGATTTATATCGCAGGTCATGCAGTTAATACATTTCGAGAAACAACACGTCCGGCAAACAGGCCATGCCACGCGAAAACCAATGTCCATATAGGTCAAATTACGCCAAATACATCCGCGGTCATGATGATCTACCCAAATAGTCCTTAAAGAAAACTGTGTATGCATAGAAATGAGTGTATTCCATCACCAGAATGCATTGAATATATGGCTTTGAGTTTAAATGCATTGTTAATGTGTATACTGTATAGGACAACTGGGAATGTTTGGTGTATTTTTTAGTATTTTGATCTTGGTTGAAAGTGAAAGTTGAGAATGCTAAATACCGTATTTGTCCGGGCCCGATTTGGTCCAAAATGACGGTAACCATTTTCGCCTGGTGAATTCTTTCTTGCATAATGCATGCCTCGTCCCCCGATTTACTTTGGATTGTTTTAAAGAGGTAACTATATGGTGTTCTACATGAGAAATGCTCAGAAAGTGTGACAATTGAGGACTGAAACTGGTTGATTTACATGAAAACAAAGAAGGAATTTATTTGGTGAATTGCGACCTATAAAGACTATGCAACCCAGGGTTGACGGATTGAGTTCAAGTTGAAAGGTAAATTTCCGTGTAATGCTAAAACCGATGTCCATATAGGGATTTTGAAACCAGTGCAGACTTACACGGTTCAATAATCAAAATCCAAATAATTTCGAGAGTCAAGTTTCGTGTAACGCGAACCCCGATGTCCATATAGGGATTTTGAAACCAGGGCAGACTAAAAATTCCGAAGGTTAATTTTGATGTTTCGTGGCATGAATGATTCGTATCATAGAAAATCGGACATACTAAGGAAGTCAAACTTCAATTCAGATCAGTCTGCGTCGAAAAACGATGAGATAAAAATGTGTTTTCTTTTGGCATGTTCGGTGAAAGACTGTATAGTTGACACAATCATGTACCGTTTTATTTGATTTACTGTTTTCGAAAACCAGTCGTATGTTATGTGCGACCAGTGTAGATTCACATCAACCAGCGCAGCCTAGACTGTTAGCAAATGATACATATATTGATTGATTGATTGATTGGTGTTTTATGACGTTTTCAACACTTTTTCAGTTACATCACAGCGTTTGGTGGGAAAGTTACCAGTTCTACTGGTCTATTTATCATGACATCAGCTTAGTCCGTCACAATGCCAACCCCGGAAACCTGAGTGTCAAAGAGGGCAGGCATTTCTACCATTTGTAATGTGACGAATACCATGTTCATCAAACAGACTGGTCAGGGTCATGCCAACTCTTTCATCGCCAATGGAAATATTAAGTTTTGTTTGGAAACAATACGGATTTAAGGCTAGTCAGCTCGTAACGAATTGTCTCAACTGAAATCATCATTGTTTGCGTTTTGGTTATCACACAATACCAACACTCGTATTACATGGAAAATATAGTCGCCCGATTTGGATTGATTGATAGGGGTTTAACGCCGTTTTCAACGGGGTTTTCCTCAGTCAAACCACGACGGCCAGTTAACTTTCTCATGTATGTCCAGGCTTTCACACACCAGTACTCCACACAACATATTTTCCAAGCCACTGGCTGCTTTTCCACATAGACTGTTAGCCCATTGGTAGAAGACGAATGATGCTTGTCACGGTGACTTTTGTCAAACGTCGGAAAGACCTGAGGTTCGAGCTCACAACCCCTTGATTAACAGCCCGCGTCGCTACCAACTGAGCTTGGAACAATGAAGAGTTTTCTTTAGGAAATTCGGCGCTGAATGAGTTAATATTGCCCAGTATTAGGGTTAGTGACGCCCTAGAAGCATCAGGCCATGATTCCCTTGTCAAATGAAATGGATTCCATTGAAGCTCAAAGTGTATTTTTTTATACGAAAACTCGAGAAAAATACTAAAATATGGTATTTCTGGCGTCTGTAGTTTTTCTTTAATCATCCACCGAGAAACTGCTGACGAATTACGAATAAATAATTAACATTACACATCAATTTCGAAATTGAATGCAAAAAGATAGGCGTCGTTCTTTATCAAATCAGAAAAGATGGGATTGTCTTCATATTTTCTAAATTTGTAAACGATTCAAATGACTTCGAAACACTTTTCTGTATACAGTGAAAGGTTGGCACTCGTTGATTTAATTCTTTCAGCGCCGAATTGTTTAAAGTAGGGTCTTCCATTTTCAATATCGGGCGTCTCCATTTCTCGTGTAATAACAGTTTGGACAATTTTGATAACTAAAAGGCAAACAATGCTGATTTTAGGTGAGACAGCTCGTTACGAGCTGACTCACCTGAATCAGTATTGTTTGCAAAAACCTCACTATTGCCTTTGGCGCTGAAAGAGTTAAGTGTTATAAGGGTTTTACGCCGTTATCAACATTAGATCAGTTATATCACGGCGACAGTTCACTTATTCATGATCCCTGGGTAAACAAACCAGTACTCAAACTCAACGCAAACATCTTTATTAGTGATATGGCCACCGGCCCAAACACAATACACATCATAATTATAACCAACAGGTAAGTGCCATACATATATAACAGACTATATAAGAGACTTTCGTCTTTCTAGTGAATAAAAAATATACATTCCTAATGTTTTTATGACACTTCCTAGGCCAAGGACACGTCACCATGACCCGGGTTCAAATCCCCGACGCTATCTTCTCGACCACGGCTGAGTCCTGGTACTCGTTGAACAGTACAGGGCCAGAACACATCCTTTATGGTTGCGCAATCTGTGAGCTATGCGAGATCTACATTGGCCGTCAAAAGATCTCTTGTAAGTTATTACGTCGTATCATGGATGCAATACAGTTTGATTGATGCGCTTGTCAGATGTCTCAAAGATAAATAAGCGGTTCTCCGAAAATTGTAAGATATTTCCGATATAAATTAAATAGAACGTCAATTGAAGACAATATCGAGGAATACATTTATTTGAGAAGCGTGTTACAAAAAAGGGGGTCTATTCTATTGCCAGCCGTAAGGACTCGGGCAAGCCTCCGAATTCGCACATTCTAACTAGTTTCTTCGATGGTCACAAATATTTTATTTAGAAGAGCAAATCTTTGACAAAAACATCTAGAAGTGCAGCCATTACATGTTTATTTCCCGTACCAGTCCAAGCAAAATACAATGGGGCGTGCAACAAAAACCCTTTCCGGTTAACGTGGGTTAACCATTTCCCATATATAGACGCTTTCTGGCGCCTTTGCAGCAGGCGGCTTTTGAAAACATTATGACAAAAGGGGAAATTGTTCAAAACGAGCAATTTCTCCATTTACCACAATGTTGTCAATTTTTTTCAGTAATTATACCAACAATTATAGAGAATTTCCATATTTTTGAGTAGAGATTTTCAAAGTCGTCTGCTGTGGATTTGTTGCATGTGTAAAAGGGTTCAATATTCGTGAGCCGCGTCAGGCATATAGGTGTCTGTTAACCCGTCATCACTAACACACGTATTTTGACGTATATGTTGCAGACGGCATTTGAAAACATTGTACAAACCGAGAAAGAAGAAATTGCTAATAATGAACAAGTTCTCCTATTGTCACAATGTTTTCAACTCTATGCATTGATCATTCTTTCATAAATAGAGATATTCCATATTTGTAAAGAAATGCTTTTAAAGTCGTCTGCTGCATATGTGTTGTATGTGGGAAAGGTTTAACTAATTCATATATTCTGAAAACATCTGCAACAGACACTTTTGAAGTTCGCTATCACTGTCAATTCACCATAAGCCCTTCTTTCTTGGTGTAGTCTATTCTTTTGAAGATGTTTTCAATGTTATCTGGTACATACGTGTTGTATGTGGGAAAGGTTTAACTATTTCATACATTAAGACAAAATCTGCAACAGAAAATAATTTGAAGTCAGTTTGTGCTGTTCGCTATCACTATCAATGCACCATAAGTGATTCATTATTTGTGTAGTTCTTTCTTCGGAAGAATCAGCTTGGCAAACTTGTATAATAAAAGTTCCCCAATGAATCGGAGCGCTGAAGATTCTTTAGATATATATCAAATATGAGAATATCGAAGATGAAAGCAGTGCTCATGGCCGCAACAGACAATTTGGAAGTCAGTTGGTGCTATTCGCTATCACTGTCATACATGCACCATAAGCGCTTTATTATGGGAGCGCTGAAGATTCTTTAAAATGTGTCTAATATGAGAATACCGAAGATGAATACACTGATCATGGCCGCGGTATTCGACGGTGCTGGAACTATATTTGGAAGATGATTGTTCCCACATACAGCAGAAGACTTTCTGAAAATATACACTCAATAATAAAGAAAATTTCTTTGAAATTATTATTATTATATAAGTACCACATTTATATAGCACTTTTATCATAAAATACATACGTTTAAAACTGCTTAACAAACAAATATATGTATACATACAAACAATCTGTAAAAAAACATCAGTATGTATTAACAGATTACACATGATAAAAAGCAACACTAAAGCTGTACGGACGGTGGTATATCTACAGAATGTTAAAAACTGTTAAAAACAAAAACCGTATAAAACTGAAAAATTAAGGCTTGTAGAGGAAAGTAAAATGATTAAATAGAGTTGAAAACATTGCTTCAAATGGAGAGAAATTGCTCAATATGAGCATTCTATCTATTTGCCACAATGTGTTCAAACGAGATCTGCTGCAAAAGCGTCAGAGAGCGTCTGCATGCGGGTAAGAGCTTTATGTATTTCCTTGGAATTGGATGGAATAATTTGTGATGTTCGTCTGGGATGGTTTGGGGCTAACGTGGCTGTAATTGTTAACTAAAGCTATATTCTTATGACCGTAGTTTTGCATGATTTGGTTAAGCCGAATATTACTGTCACTTTGTCTCTGAACAAGGCATTTTCTCTACACTATGGTTAGGGGGGATTTTATTATACATTTAGACGTGAATGCTGAATCATTTCTTTAAACGTGGGCCCTTACTTGTAGTTTTTGCTTTTTGTTTCTTTTTGGTAGAATTACGATAGCAAGGCTACCATAGTTTAAGGTGAAGTTTTGAAGTCACGTGATGTAAATGACTGAGAACATCATTTCTACTACGTTCAGTACGCAAAAACATAGTGCAAAAAACTCTAGATTGAATTAAGAATGCAAACATAAGCAAAAGTAAAAAAAGTAAAAATAAATTCCACTTATGCTAGGTAATCAAATAAAATTACAAATTAAAAGTCTCTGAATGTGTAAATATCATATTTAAGTGTATTATAATATTAGATTATCACTACGCCAATATACACAAGTTTGTAAACACTGCAACAAATTACCCTTTGTAAAGTGTACATGTAACCCTTAGTTCCCTCTAGTAAAAGAAATAATTGAGCAACATATTTATCTTCTGTCAAATTAGATTTGTTTGTGATATTTGAATAGCCTTTTTTTTACCACTTGCAGGTGCATATGCTGCAGAAAACATTTAAAAACATTGTGACAAAAGGAGACATTGCTCATCGAGAGAAATATCTCCTTTTGCCTCAGTGTTTTCTATTACATTCTGAAATATTCAGATGAATAAACCTAAGATATCAACCCTTACCCACATACAGATTTTGGAACTATTGTGGCAAAAGAAGAAATTGCTCAGTATATATATTTTCTACGAAGAACTTACTGAGGCATCAGATGCCCAATTTAAAAAAATACATTTTCCCCAGAATTCGCTAGTCTGATACAAATATAATGTGGTAGAAATGTTCATTGGATGACGCTCTTAAATATAATCATAATGATTGGTGGTTAAACACGGCAATCAGGCGGATTCAGAAAAGGAACAAAATGAAAAAATATTAAAACTACATTCTTATGAAAGTGCTTATTTGATTTCAAAATAATTTAGCAGAACTGTTCACAATTCAGTCACAATCTGTATGCTTTTAAGTCTGATTGATTGGTTGAAAGTTATATAAACCAGGTTGCACCTAAAAAGGAGAAATTGACTTTTAAGCTTCAAATGACATTTCATCCTTATCCACTGGGCAAATTTAAAACAACCGTCACAGGAATGTTCTTTTGGCGGTCCTTTTCTTAATAATGTTCAAAGATATATATTCCTTGTAAAACTCTTGCTTTTGCAAGATCAGACAGGGAGCAAAATGTCCAATATTTAAAATTCTTCTCCTCTAAATTCGCTTCTCCGATTTTACAGTTATTAAGAATCGAAAAAATTGTTCAAGCCATATGGGCAAATTTCAACAAATATTCACAGGAATGTACCTTTGGTGGTCCCCTTTAAAATATGTTCTAAGATATACATTTTAAACACACCTGTCGTTGCTGCGGTAGCAGGAAGGGAGTAAAACGCCTAGACTGTAAAGCACAACTATTTTGGTAGATTACATCTCTAAGTTTACTGTTATCATTGTAAACATTAATAGATTGCACAAATAGATTGCGTACTATGAATGCATCAGTTGGTCCTGTACAGTCAATAAACAGGAAGACACTGTATTGTAATGAATGATCATAGTAGGATTTCCATAGAGCTATTAGGTAATATAATCATTAAAAAAGTACCATGTGGACTAAATGATGTATTCGGAAACGGGGTCAATTCATTTTCACAAGACCAACACAAAATAATAATCTTGGAAACATTTCATTCTGGCCTGATGAATCATTACTTCTGCCACGGTGGGGATTTTGTTAGATAAATAAATTGGAATTGCTGTTTTCTATTATTGTTGCTTATTTTAATTTTTGATGTTTTCATTTTTTATTTAAAAAAAGTATTTTATTTTGGCTGAAGGTTAGAATCGTCAGAAATTTCATTCGACGCCATGTCCTTTTTATTGTTTTCTGAATGCGCGTTTGAAAAGTGTTTCGGCTCGTTTTCACAGTTATTACACTAGTCTATTTTTGGTTCATTCAGAAAGCAAGATATGTGTTTAAACAATCTCATTAATGTAGGCCCTGCCATTGTTCATAATATTTCAGACATAGGTTATCCATTCAATTATGGAGATTTTCTATGTTTTGACAAAATACGTTCAAAGTCGTCTGCTGCAGAATTGTCGTATGAGGAAAAGGGTTAATGTAGGCCCTGCCATTTGTCCATAATCGTTTAGTCATAGGTAATCCATTCAGTTATAGAGATTTTCTATTTTTTGACAAAATATGTTCAAAGTCGTCTGCTGCAGAATTGTCAGATGAGGGAAAGGGTTAATGTAGGCCCTGACATTGTTCATAATCTTTTTAGTCATAGGTTATCCATTCAATTATGGAGATTTTCTATGTTTTGACAAAATACGTTCAAAGTCGTCTTCTGAAAAATTGTCGTATGAGGGAAAGGGTTAAACCATATTTGGACGTGCATCAACAAGGCCACCGTTTCTCATCTGACGCAGTTTATCCGCCGGAGTTTCAAATACAGGGGCGTAGCTTGGCAATAATCAATGTGTAGGCCGTCTCATGAGAAAAATCAACATTGTGGACTCTGCGTAAAGTATAGACCCGGATCAGCCTAAGCATGCCACACAGGCCTACCCGGATAGACACTTTTCGCCTCCTGTGGATGTTCTGTTTCAGCAATCTCTACTCTATACATCTATCCCCCTAAGACGGAATGTGTCGGCCGGATCAGTCTGCGTGGACAGCGCAGGCTGATCTGGTCGATACATTACGTAGATGTCTATCGCCGCAGTTGCAGTTTGAGAAACAAATGTGTAAGCACGTGCCTACAGTGCCTAAAGGGAGCTACGCCCCTGGAGTTTACACATTGTCAGCGAAAGTCTTTCGAAAAGTATCGACCCGGATCAGCCTAAGCATGCCACACAGGGCGTATCCGGATATATACTTTTCGCCTCCTGTGGATTTTCTGTTTCATGAATCACTACTCTATTTATCCCCCCACCCCTTAGACGGAATGTGTCGGTCGGATCAGTCTGCGCGGACAGCGCAGGCTGATCTGGTCGATACATTTCGCAGATGTCTATCGCCACAGCTGCATTTTGGGGGCATTTTGAGAAAAAATGTGTAGGCACGTGCCTACAGTGGCTAAAGGGAGCTACGCCCCTGCAAATTGTAGATAAGTTTTTATATCCGTGTTTGTAAATGAAGTGCTTGAAACTTTGATTAAATTGAAATATATCGTGAAGGAATTCTCTTATTTGATTTGATTTCTGCCTAGTCATGTAAAATTCCTTTATAGATTTGTTTATGAAAATTAAGCCATGGATAAATCAATCTTTACTTATCAATCCTAATCCCCTTGTAGACGCACTTTGACGCATTTGCTGTAGACAACTATTGAAAACATTATGATTTTCTTTTATAAATTAAGTTGTTTTATGAATAAATATCAATTTCAAACAGACTCCTTTGTTTACGTATAATTATGTCAAATTACGCTAAATACATTCGCGGACCTGGCTGATCATGGGTCAAGAAGACCCTAACAAAATCTGTGTTTGCCTAGAAATGGTTGTATACAAGGCTTCCTCGGACTGCATTGAATATGTCACAATGGATGTAAATTCTTTGTGAATACATATAGAATGCACTGGAACTGTTTGATTTTATCATATTTTGTATTAGTGAAAGAAATCAAAATCGATAATATCATACAAACTCAGTGTTTCATTTTGAAATCTTTCTATCAATGAGTCCCATCAAATTTTTTTCCGAAAACAAAGAGTCCTACAGAGTAAAAAGTTTTTCCCACATTTTAATGCGTCTAAGACTCGGGATGCGCAGCAAAAAGAAACACTGCTAATAACTATTTTGAAAATTAGGTGACATTTACATTTTAAAAATATACAGGCGTAGTCATGAAACAAACCAGTACTAAGCTAGGGAATGTGCCTTGCCAAAGGGCACTCCACCATGACTGCCTCGACGGAGCATCTAACCCGGCACGCCCGGTTCCAAATCCCCGACAGCAAGATGCTGAATGATTTCTTCACTTAATTACAAAGCCGACAAGCATATAACTAGCATATACGGTTAAACAAACCGGCCCGGTATTTTCAGAAGTCTTTTTCACAGAAAATACAAAGGAACCCGTACAAATTGGTTATATGGCCATAAAACCTCTCTTCCATCATTTAACAATCGATTTAAATTGTTAGTTATTTGCATTGCATTACAATGATGAATTGAACAGATAATGTAATCAGTCATTTGTGTCTGTTGAACTACATATCCTTCGTGTTTCCATTGTGATGTTTTCGAATGGGGAACGGTGCTCTGCAAGAAACCCTACATTAACGTTATTATTGCACGCGTGTTAAAAATACTTGTTTGAAACAACCATGTTATAGATTCTAATGGCTGATCTGGATCTACACTTCTCGCAAATGCCTTACGGCTGGTTTAACAGAGAGCTGCGCTCAAATGCACTTTAACCCTTTCCCTCATTGTTTTCCTTTAGTGGAGTTTTACGCCGTTTTCAACATTATTTCAGTTATATCACGGCGACAGTTCATTTTTGAATGATCACTTGGTAAACAAACCAGTACTAGGCTAGGAAATGTGCCCTTCCAAAGGGCACTCCACCATGACCGTCGCGCCGCAACTGGGGGTCCAAATCCCCAAAGCTAACCATTCGGGCACGGTGGATTCCTTTCTTTCCCACATGCTGACGCTTTCCGACGTCTCTGCAGCAGACGACTTTTAAAAACATTGTGGCATAAGGAGAAATTTCTTATGATAAGAAATTTCTCCTTTTGTCACAATGCTTTTAATTGTTGTTTCATTTATAAAGAGTTTTTTATATTTTTTACTAAATATTTTCAAAGTCGTCTGCTGCAGATTTTAGGGTATTTAGGGTTAAAAATTATAGATGAGAAATACAAAGAAGCTTGTAAACATAAATGAGCACGGGCCATGTCAGACGATACCTTAACTCTCTCACATACATACAGTCGCTTTTTGACGCCTCTACAGCAGACAAGTATGGAAACATTTGGACAAATCGAGAACTTGCTATTTGAGAGCAATTTCTCCATTTGCCACAATGTTACCACTCTTTTCAATAACTATACTAACCTTATAGATATTTTTGCGGGTATGTTGTTTTCAAAGTCGTCTGTTT
Organism: Serripes groenlandicus; assembly: GCA_031761405.1. Classification (NCBI taxonomy): domain Eukaryota; kingdom Metazoa; phylum Mollusca; class Bivalvia; order Cardiida; family Cardiidae; genus Serripes; species Serripes groenlandicus. The sequence continues at coordinate 178,559,393 of JASEVX010000001.1, read as the reverse complement.
GAATTATGTTGTATTCGGGAAAGGGTTAACTAATTGAGATTCAAATATGTAATCAGTCATTTGTGTCTGATAACCAACAAATCCTTAGTGTTTCAATTGTGATGTTTTTCTAAAATTGCGTTGAAATTAATGAACCTAAAACATATCCTTTGTGCTATGTTATAAAACATATCCTCTGTGCTATGTTTTTTAGACTTATAGTCAGGTGGAAGCATTTCATTTTACATAGGCGACCATTATAGCGTTTTGGGCTATGGCTCTTTTTACCAACAAACCAAGTATCCCAAAAACATAATCTTAAAACCCCCATAAGAACACAAACAACTCATACGTTGACCGTCCTTTTTTTTTTTTTTTTTTTTTTTTTTTTTAGCTAAGGTCAGCCGTATCCCGCAGTGAATTTTACTTTCAAAAAGAAGACACATGTTGTTCTGAAAAGGGCTCTTAAGCTGTCAATATAGCAAAAAGCAAATAATGTTTCGATAACTAATCAGTCAGAGGGAATGGAACTGTATTAAAAGACTTTCAACATTAAACAAGAGGCCCATGAGGGCCTTTGCTCTACTGGTATGGTTCTTTGGTCATTTTCAATCCAGAGCATGTATGTATGGTGAAGATCGGATAGTAAATGGAGGCTCTTTTGTGTTCACAAGCTGTATTATAGCAATTTTTACAATTTCATGGGCCATAATCCAGTCTTGCATGGGCGGATCTAGCTGGTTTTCAAAAGGAACCAAGCTCTCATCAATATTTAACTACTATCTAAGTTTGGAGAAGATCAGATAGTAAATGGAGCCTCTATTGTGTTCACATGCTCAATTATAGCAATTTGGACAATTTCAAGGGCCATAATCCAGTCTTGCATGGTTTAGGAAAGGAACCGAGCCCTCATGGATATCTTACTACTGTATAAGTTTGGTTGAGATACAATCAAAAGTGAAGACTGTATCGTGTTAAAAAGTTCTTTTATAGCAATTTTGACCATTTCAAGGGCCATAATCCAGTCATGCATGGGCGGATCTGGCTGGTTTTCGAAAGGAACCGAGCTCTCATGGATATCTAACTACTGTATAAGTTTGGTTGAGATACAATCAAACGTGAAGACTGTATCGTGTTAACAAGCTCTTTTATAGCAATTTTTACCATTTCAAGGGCCATAATCCAGTCTTGCATGGGCGGATCTGGCTGGTTTTCGAAAGGAACCGAGCTCTCATAAATATCTAACTACTGTATAAGTTTGGTTGAGATACAATTAAAAGTGAAGACTGTATCGTGTTAAAAAGTTCTTTTATAGCAATTTTGACCATTTTAAGGGCCATAATCCAGTCACGCATGGGCGGATCTGGCTGGTTTTCGAAAGGAACCGAGCTCTCATGAATATCTAACTACTGTATAAGTTTGGTTGAGATACAATCAAACGTGAATACTGTATCGTGTTAACAAGCTCTTTTATAGCAATATCGACCATTTCAAGGGCCATAATCCAGTCTTGCATGGGCGGATCTGACTGGTTTTCAAAAGGAACCGAGCTCTCATAGATATCTAACTACTGTATAAGTGTAGTTGAGATACAATCAAAAGTGAAGACTGTATCGTGTTAACAAGCTCTTTTATAGCAATTTTGACCATTTCAAGGGCCATAATCCAGTCTTGCATGGGCGGATCTGGCTGGTTTTCGAAAGGAACCGAGCTCTTATAAATATCTAACTACTGTATAAGTTTGGTTGAGATACAATTAAAAGTGAAGACTGTATCGTGTTAACAAGCTCTTTTATAGCAATTTTGACCATTTCAAGGGCCATAATCCAGTCATGCATAGGCGGATCTGGCTGGTTTTCGAAAGGAACCGAGCTCTCATGAATATCTAACTACTGTATAAGTTTGGTTGAGATACAATCAAAAGTGAAGACTGTATCGTGTTAACAAGAAATTGTTTACGGACGCACGCACGCACGCACGGACGACGGACACATCGCCACGACATAAGGCCAGAAGCCAGTAGAGCTAAAAAACAACATATTTGTCCAATGGGAGACAACTTTAGTCTTATGGATTCATCTGAAATTCCCTCGACAAAAATTCTCTGCTCGGCGCGCAGAACCGAATAACTTTGTTTTGACCTTTATTTGTGACAATGAGATTGGCCCACGCAAAACGAATACTGACCGAAAGGAGATTCTAAAAGGAATGCAATTTCGAACAAACACGACATATTACATGTATTCGATTAATATGTTACTCCGAGTCTTTCTATAATTATTGTACAATTAAATGTCGATCATTGACAACTCGGAGCGGCATGGCAACTTATTCTATTGTCACAAAGTCCCAAATGAGTTGTGACACCCTTCCCAAACGAACTGTGTATAGCAACACAATAGAACAATGAAAAAACACTCTGCCCAATGGGCAAATAAACACGTACATATTGTATTAAAGTGACATGTGTAATTTCTTTTATCACATGACAATGCTTGTATTCGATCTTATATACCCATTACGTATTTCTTTATATGTCACATGTGTAATATAACATGACTGAATCAATATTTTTGTATTCATCCGCGAATGTTTACTAAATGGCTGAGAACGTGTATCCGGTAAACCCAAACGTCACGATAGATGGACGAGGTAAAGGGACCATTATCGGCCATAAAAAGATTCCCTTTGTGTGATTAGTTAACAGTTTATTAAGTATTACATGTTGGGACTATTTTCTGCAAGCGAAAAAACGATTTTCTTTTTGTGTTTCTTCATGTGATTAAACGAATCTGACATTCGTTGTCATTTCATAAAGTTGTATTAAACTTGTCCAGAGGCTCGCTTAATAACACATTTCTTGAACTCGTTTAACAAAACGTTATATGAAATGACAACTCATGTCAGATCCTATATATAATATGTTAACAAGTTCTATTTCGTAGGGAATTAATATATATAGATCAAAATAAAAACACTCTTTATTTCAATAGTTTGGCCATAGGCCTTCTTCAGGTTATATTTAACCTGAAGAAGGCCTATGGTCGAAAGATTTAATTATAAAGTGTTTTTATTTTGATCTTATTATTATACACACGTCATCTTAATAAGAGATTTACATAATTACTTACTGTCTATCTTGCATACATACCAGATATATCCGCGGTGGCTACCGTTACATTGTGTTAGTCGACGGTATTACCCGAAGTTATCCGACTGAACCGAGTCCATACATATATGTCTGAGTGACAGACAAAGACGCACGTAACATAATAAATCAGACTACATTTTGATTTGTTCTGTCAAATAGGAAAAATTCGAAATCCGGAGAAAAATGTAACGCATCAATCACCCTTGCTCTCTGACATTACATAGAGACGAGCAGACCGGATATTTATTACCATCTTGACCTATTGACGCGCCATCTTGAACGGTTTACCAAATGCAAACGCACTTTGACACATCTGCAGCAGACGACTTTTGAAAATATTGTGGCAAGATGGTCAATATCGAGCAAATTTTCTTTTTTTGTTGTCAACATGTTTTACGAGTTTATTAATTAATTATACAGTCAATCATGGATATTTCCATATTTGTCCCTAGATAATTCCAGAGTCGTCTGCTTTTAGTTTGTCGTATGTGGGAGAGGGTTAGCAAACAAATAGGTTGTTGTTATTGTGTTGCTGTCCTTTAAATATAAAATAGGCCCGTCCGTTGGAACATGTACAGCGTGGGCATTTCTAAAGTGTGCAGATTCAGAACACCATGACCATCTGCCTAGTTTTATCAGAACCTACACAAGTTGACAGGACTGCAATAACTATTATGTGTGTATCATGTGAACAGTTTACATTTTGATCAGACTGTCAGGATAAACAAGCATACACCCCGGTATCTTGTCAAACGGACGGACTCGATAATAATTGCTTAAAATTAACTTCTCGTTTGGAGGTTCTTCTCTTCTTCTTCCGCACTGTTTTCTACGTTGAATCTCTACTCTTCTTTAATCCTCGGACGTTGCTTTTGTCCAATAAACTCTAATACAATGGTATATCACGTTATTACTAGTACATACACGGATGAAGCTTTCCTTGCGTCCAGTGTAGCGGTTTGGTAGCTCACGTTTTGTAACTGTTCGTACTATAAGTGAAAGCGCTGTAATGTGTTTGGTGATATATGTTACCGTTTGGTACCGTAACATGTTATTGAACGTAAGGCAGAATTTTTGAGTAATGCCTAAACGTACTTTTGTGTGGTCGTATTTTACGCCTATTTTAGTTGTGGAAGACAGTGGTACAGTGGTATAGCATCGACCTCTGTTCAAATAATTATTGGGTACTGCACGTTTAGTTTATATGAGCCGTCTCGCGAGGCAACCAACATTGTGGAGTCTGCGTAAAGTATCGACCCGGATCAACCTAAGCATGCCGCGCAAACTAACCCCGACAGAAACTTTTCGCCTCCTGTGGATTTTCTGTTTCAGAAATCAGTACTCTATAACTCTATCCCCCTGAGACGGAATGTGTCGGGCCCGGATCAGTCTGCGCGGACTGCGCATGCTGATCTGGGTCGATACATTACGCAGACACCATAACGTTGGTTTTCTCACGGGACGGCTCATATGTCATTTCGCATTCAACTGTTTTCTGAAGTCGTCTGCTGTATAGAGATCAACCCCAATGAGATTCGTATCGAGGGTGTCTTCTATAATCAGCGATCTCAGATATTGGAATCTCGTTTTCGTTTGTATTCGATCACGTTTGTCCTAGTTTTTTTCTAAGATCCAATCAAACTTTGAGAGATGATTTATTAAGATCATCCGAGATGTTACGGTGGATAGGTCAAGCGATATATTTTGACTGAAGTTAAGTTTCTATCGGAACAGGGCGCGTTTGCGCTTAGGAATGTACCGTAGAATATATTTAACGTTTTCCCACATACAACAAGTCTGCAGCAGACGACTTTAAAGCCGTGTTCACACTGGCATCTTAAACCAGTTTCAAACCGACTTGAACCTGATTTAAGGCCTTATATCGTTTTAGCCGTTCACACTACAATACTCTTAAAACGACTTCATACCGATTTAACGAAACCACCTTCTAAAGTGTTTTCATACCAGTTCAGCTGATTCGACTTGGCCCGAAACCGTTTTAACGCTCAGTCTGAACGCACAAGTGATTTAACCAAACCGCTTCAGCTGCGCGCATGCGCAGAACCAACTTCCGTGATCAGAATCATGAACATAACCATTCGTTGTTGACGAAAATGTTCTTGCAAACGTTCTCGTCGTCCCCTCGCCAGATCAAACATTCGCCTTAATCGTCGCCTACGATTCCTTACGTCATCGTTCTCATGAAATAGAACATAAAAATAAACATTTGCATGGCTCGCCGTCCCCGATATTGCTGATTTTGATCATAATTGTTCTGCGGTTCCTCCATTTTCACATGTGTTTAAAGCATGTGTCATGAAAGTTATCAGTCAGCAGTACCAATTAATAACGACCTTGACCTGTGTTGGCCAAGCGTAATGTCAACAACGGTTCCTAGGTGGCGTAGTACTTAAAACGGTTTCAGTGTGAACACCTTGAAACGGAATGAAAGCGGTATGAAAACACTTTGGATTGCAAGTGAGAACGGGGGCATTTTTGTCATATCGTTTTCCGGAGACTGGTTTGGGGAATTCGGTTTGAAACTTCTACGAGTGGGAACGCGGCTTATAAAAGAAACATCTGGGCAAATGTATTGGAGCCCCCTTTAAATGAACATGTTTTAGAGAAAGAAGTTGAAAACATTGTGGCAAAAGGAGATATTGCTCATTACGAGCAATTTCTTCTTTAGTAATGATGTTTTTCAACAATCGTATGCTGCAGAGGCGTCAGAAAGCGTCTACATGTGAGAAAGGGTTAACACATTGTGGGGAAAGAAACTGCTCATCTTGAGCAATTTCCTCTTTTGCCTCACTGTTTTCGAAAGTCGTCTTCTGCAGAAGCGTCAGAAAGCGTCTGTATGTGTATAGGAAAGGTTTAAAACTGCATAAGCCCCATATGAAGTAAACCTGTTTCGAGCATGCTTAACCCTTTCCCACATACAAGACGATGTCTAGTTTAGGTTTGGTCAAACTGAAGTATTTTACACTAAACAAATCTTGTTTTATAACTTGTATGGCCCTTTATAAAGGATATTTTCTAAAAGGTTTTTTCAAGATTTCGGTATTAGTCAATGCGAACGACATTTTAACCCACATACAGAAAATCTGAAGCAGACGACTTTGAAAACGTAGTGAAATAACCTCAATAATCTCCATTAAAAGATAGCTTAATTGTTAGATAAAGTTGAAAACATTGTGGCCAAAGGGGATATTGCTCATCATGAGCAATTTCCCCTTTGGCCACAATGTTTTCAAAATTCACCTGTTGATATTGCGTCAAAATGCGTCTGCAGGTGGGAAAGGGTAAGTTATCGGTGCTGCATGCGGCGAAGGACCTTGAGGCAAGACAGGCATGCATGTGCAATTTCTTGTTACTCAATATAATTCAGTGAACTGTGTTCGTTAAACCTGTAGGGAGACGCACGAAATGAATTTACGTCAGTTTGTTTAAATGCTTGATTAAAACGCGTTCTTTCGTGAAAAATGATTTGGCTATTTGTTTGTGATGCGATGCGTTAAAACTGTTATCTTAGGTATGGCGTGATGACAAACGTTGCAATATTCTATGTCAAATAAATTCATTCAATACAAAAAAATATATTTTCTATAAACATATTTATGGACTTAAAAAAAAAAAATGTTCAATAAAAAAAAAAAATATGGACTAAAAAATAAATATTTATGGACTTAAAAAAAAGTTCAATAAAGAAACAAAATAGGTGAATTCTAGATATTTGTAATATTTATCCATGATCACCTTTTTTTCTTTTTTATTAAACATAAATATTTTTCTATGATAGTTCCATCACCAAACTAAACGTAATCATTTAACGTGTTTCCTTGTTAAGTTACCAGTACTAATGGTCCATTTATCCCGACATAAGTCAGCCAGTCGAAATACTAACCCCGCAAACCTGTGGGCCATGGGCGGCAGCAATTACTATCATTGTTTAAATCTTTGGTATGACCCGGCCGGGGGGATCGAACCCGCGATCTCCCGCATCGAATACGGCCTTTTGAGGCTAGACCGGCACGCATGTGCATTCTCTTGTTACTCAATATAATTAATAAGTGAACTGATGCTTAACGTTTAGGGAGACGCATGCAATGAATTCATGTTAGTTTATAAATGTTTGATTAAAATGCGTTCTTTCGTGAAAATGATTTAGCTATTTGTTTCTTGTGCGATGCATTAAAACTGTTATCTTAGCTCGAATTCTCGATATATTGGTTTTTTTTAGCCACGATTTCCTTTTTTTTTTTTAAATTAAAAATTAAATCATTTCTAAATTTCCTACAGTAACAACAACATTTTAAATCTAATATTGGAGAGACGACCAAGGTAAACCAAACCTAACCTATTCATTTAACGTGTTGAAAATACCTATCCGCGCATCTATGCTATAGGAGCCAAATGGACGATATGCTTCACAGAAATGACCTGAAACCTTCTATGACTATTTGGCGAACAGTGCACAGCCAAACCAGACTGCGTGGTTGTTCTGAATTTACACTAGTCAGATATCACTTACCGCTGGATATTGCAAAACGCCGCTCGTTCGTTAAGATAGATCACCTTGTTCTATAAAGGGTTTAAGCCGTTTTCAACATTATATCATTGAGGTCTCGGCGACAGTTCACTTATTCATGATACCCAGGAAAACAAACAAAATAACTAAGCTAGGAAATGTGTCTATACAAAAGGCACTCAACTCCGAAACGTCCGAGTCCAAATCCCCGACGCTAATCACTCGGCCACGGCGGATTCCCTCAGATTTATCACAATCATTATGATGTTAAGGTCGAGTCCCGGTATAGCTCAGTCGGTAACGACGAGGGCTGTTAATCCAGGCGTTGTGAGTTCGAATCCCGGCTCGGCCAACTTTCTTTCCGACGTTTGACAAAAGTCATTGCGACATGCGTCATTCGTCTTCCACCAATGGGGCTAAGTCTATGTGGAAAAGCAGCCAGTTGCTTGGGAAGATTGTTGTGTGGAGAACTGGTGTGGGAAAACCAGGAAACATATGAGTAGGTGAACTGGCAGCCGTGATATGACTGAGAAATTGTTAAAAACGGCGTTGAACCCCAACCAACCAATCAATCAATATGATGTTAAAGATCTTATTTTACGAAAAGAAAAGAGTTCATTTTTAAACGACCGCTAACCGTTTAGCTTCGTCTTGACCTTAATTTGTACCGTAAAATGTGAAATTCGATTTTGTTTCGATTTTCTAAAGTCGATTTCCACCGACAGTTGCTTGGAACAAACATGATTTTCGGTAATCTTGTTTTGGGTTTGAGTTCCTATTGCATGCATAGCTGGTCAGTCATATTATCTGAGGTATAACTTGGTTATGTAGAATCGTATTAACACATTTTCCCACATACCACAAATCAACAGCAGACGACTTTGAAAACATTTTGACGCAATTGCAGCAGACGGCTTTTGAAAACAATGTGGCCAAAGGGGAAATTGCTCATGATGAGCAATTTCTCCTTTGGCCACAATGTTTTCAACTTTATTTAACAATTAAGCTATCTTTTATGGAGATTTTTCAGGTTTTTGTCCCTTTGGTTTTAAAGTCGTCTGCTGCAGATTTGTTTTACGTGGGAAAAGGTTAAAGGAAGCATATGGATAGTCTCTATAAACCTGTGATAAAGAGATACTCGAAAATAGCCAGACAAAGTATCTTCGTGAATGTTTGTGGGTTGGTGTATATAGCGACACTGGGTTATGCGATCATATACGAAAGTTCTTTTACCTATCCTACCTATAACGAGTGCAGCGGCGGGTCGAATGATGTATTCTCGAGCCCGCGATCAATTTATTTTGTCCCATACACCACTTTCAATATTACCGCAAACGTATGTTGTTCATGCTTTCGTTTCATTGACATATGTTCAAAATGATAGATATAATACAAGAGCAATCCGATCTTTTGAATTGTGGGTGTTTGAATTTGTAACATAGCAACTCGAACAAAACCCGCAAAGATTTTAAGATCGTATTTCATTTGTATTCTATGATAAATTCATATTTTCGGCATATCTCAATGAAAAGAAACCACGATCTACATCAATCTGCTGTAAAAAAAACACTAGGTCTGAAAACCCAAGTCTATGTGAAGAGAGACAACTCTTCTCCAATGTAATTGATAAGACAACCACGAGTGCTGTCCCTTAGTGTATTATTCGTTTGAAGCACGCTTCTATGCTGCTCAAATATATATAGCAAACCATTTCCCTTATTTCAGTCTTTAAGTATATATCTATAAAAAAATCATTACCTCGATTTGTGGGTTTGATTTTATGGTGTTTTACGCAACTTTCAACAACTATCAGTTATATCACGGCGTTTCCAGGGCAAGTAACCAATACTACTGGTCCATTTATCCTAACACAACGGAATGAATGTATATTGTTTTATGGCGCATCGACAGCTAAGGTCATTTAGCGCACAATTAAATTTAATTATTCATGATCCCTGGGTTTAACAAACCAGTACTAGGCTAGAAAATGTGCCTTGCCCAAGGACACTCCACCATGACCGTAGTGCCGCGACTGGGGATCGAACCCGGGACACCTAACACAACGGAGTAACGACCACTCGTAATGCTTATCTACCAATCCTTGAGCGCCAAGAAGGGAAAGCTACTACTACCATTTTCAAGATCTTCATCTCCTCGAGTTGACGGCAATACCAATATATAAAGTTTTAAAAACATAAGCATTTGTGGCATTTCCTCGTATATACACGCTTTCTGACGCATTTCCTCGTATATACACGCTTTCTGACGCCTCTGCAGCAGACGGCTTTTTGAAAACAAAGTGACAAAAGAAGAAATTGCTCAAAACGAGCAATTTTTTCTTTTGCCACAATGTTTTCCACTTTTAGTCATAGGTTATCCACTCAATTAAAGAGATTTTCTATTTTTTGACAAAATATGTTCAAAGTCGTCTGCTGCAGAATTGTTATATGTGGGAAAGAGTTAAATGAATTTCATGTATCAGCGATACACTACTGATTACTTGTAGAGACTAATGTGGGTTCGAAGATAGAGGAGATAGATTGATTGATTTATTGGAATTTAAAGCCATTTCAAACTATATTTCAGTTATTTCACCGTAAGCACTTCACCTAGTGTGTGTTTCTTGGTTTTTCCACACACATCGATGAAGAGAAAAGTGTGCCCGTGTGAGAAGGACATAATAAATAATGCCAAGTGTCTCTCACTCCTCTAGAGGTCTAGTAATAGTTCTCTACAGGAAGAAATGCCTCGCGTGTATCGGTGCTATACTCTGAACACGTTAACGAAACAAGGGGTATTTTCGGAAAGAGCTAGGGTATCGCACCCTGACCCCCTTGTACCTAACTATGTCTCTTGAATGTATCTGCACCTGTAAGATGATTGTACACGATATAGTGTACACTACCAAATGGGCCTATGGAATCTAGAAAGCTTAAACTCTATCAGAGCAATTGGTCTCTATAATTACATTACATTACATACTTTCATACCATAATGCATAATTGAATCAAATAGGCAATAACAGCCAAACTATAAGAACACTACGCCGAAGAAGAGCATTTACAATCTAATTGTATGGAACGCCTCAACTGTCTTATAATGACACTTATTATTCTATTATGTGGACCCTTTATTATGTTGTGTACATGCTTTATTATGTCATGTACATACTTTATTATGTTGTGTACATACTTTATTATGATGAGTACATATTCTAACATGGTATGTGCATTATTTACTTTGTTTTGTGCATTTCTTATTATTTTATATAGCTTGTCTATTATGCTAAGTGCACTCGATGTTATGTTCTGTGAGAGTTGTGTTGCCTTATGTTTATTTTCTGTTATGTTGTGTTCGTTCTATATTATGATACGTAGGTTCCTTATTCATTTATGAAGGCACATACAATTTATTCCATTGTGTAGTTTCTGATTTTTGTTGTGTGACCTTTTTATTATGATATGCACACTCTTTGTTTTGCTGTGTACACTTTTCATTATGTTATGCACACTATTTATTTCTTCATTTGCATCCTGTATTGTGTTTTATGCAGTTTTCATTATCTTATGCACTCTCTGTGTTATGCTATATGCAATCTTTCTTGTGTTTTGTACATTCGTTGATACATTGAGAAGGTCTTTATCATGTTATGCACATTATTTATTCAGTTTTGTGCAGTTTTTATTATCTTCTGTGCATTATTTATTGTCTTACGTGACTTCTTATTCTGTTGTGTATATTTTTGTTATATGGTGTACGAACTGTATTTCGTTATGTAGATAGTTTATTATGATGACGCGGACAACACACACGGGTAGATTTTAAAGATGCACCGGTAAAAAGTAACGTGAACGGGGTATAGGTTTAAATAGCATTTCTACAAACAACATTTGAAGTCGTCTATTATAGCGACATTGGTCGAGTGTATGTTCCTTCCTGTAAGTTAAGCAACGTTCATTGCGGTTAGTACCTGGATGGGTGACCCGCGATGTTTTATAGACGATCGCGCCAGTTTCGGATCTATCTGTTTTATTTCATTAGCCAAGTTGGAGGAATATCGACCACAGGGCATTTGTCACCAATGTAGTTCTAGATAAACATACACATCTGTGTAGTCTGATCTCACTCTGCACTGTTTGCTGAATAATAACAGACAGTTAGTTTCTACTTTCTTTTTTACTTGTCATAATTATGCCAAGATTAGTTTTTCCTGGAGCACAGCTCATGTATATATATATATATAAGTAAAAGTGTGTGTTTATTTGACAACTAGTTGTTATTAAGATCAAAGCACAAGGTGAACTAATCGGATCACGCTCTATACGTCGTCCGTCCGTCTGTCCTTTTTCTGACTCAATACATCAGTTAACTCGAAATCTCGACCCACCACCTAAAGTAAGATTTTATTTTATTTGAAACAACAATAATTGAATAAAGATGAAAACATTGTTGCAAAAGGAGAAATTGCTCATGGATCGCAAGACGTTGCGCTTGCCGTTTTTTTGACGGTGCATGCTTGAATTATACCCGTTTATATTGTCCGCGTCATCATAATAAACTTCCTACATAACGAAATACAATGTGTACACCATATAAAACAAGGAATAAAACACAATTAAAATTGTACACAGCATAACAAAGAGTGTACATATCACAATACAACAGTCACAAAACAACAAACAGAACCTACACAATGTAATACATAGTATATGCCTTCATAAGTGAATAAGGAATCTACGTAACAGAATATAGAACGTACACAACATAACAAAGAATGTACATAAGACAATAAAATATCACAGAACATAACATTGAGTGCACTTAGCATAATAGACACGCTATATAAAATAATGAGAAATGCACAAAACAAAATAAACAATGCATAGACCAACATGAAGTATGTACACACCATAACAAAGTATGTACATAACATAATACAATATGAACATGACATGATACAGTATGTACACAACATAATAAAGCATGTACACAACATAATAAAGGGTGCACACAATATAATAATAATCGTCATTATAAGACAGTTGAGGCGTTCCATATAATTGTGCCGATTTAATTTTGGTCTCGTTGCATTGGCGTATATTGAACATTTATTTAAATCCCACATCTTAGCTGAGCTCACAGGGAGTACTCGTTTTCAACCATTTTTATGCCAAACTTAATGTGTCGTCTGCTCTATGCCATGTACGAAAGAGTATTCCGAATGAATAAAAAAAAACACACTGAGAATAAAACCAACCTGAATCATCAGCATCAATAATGTGTATGAAGATATCTTTTAAGAGAGATCCAACAGCGAAATTCCTTATTAGGTTATAATACACAAAATAAATTCCTTTTTTGTTTCCATGTAAATCAATCAGTTTCAACCCTCAATTGTCACACTTTCTAAGCGTTTCTTAGGGAGAACATAATATTTGTTTGTTTTTATTTACCCTCGCTGTGCAGAATTAACTATTTGGCGAGCAGATACAGTTAGATACAAGGGTGTCTGGGTGCAATACCCTAGCCTTTTCCGAAAGACCCTTGTCTATTTACATTCCGATGTATAGCACCGATACACGCGCGGTTATTTTTCCTAGGGTAAAGACGAGTAATTTAATATGCATATCGACACGATTGGAATATATTTGAATTTTGACGCCTGTTTGACCTTTGTTGACCCCTCCCGCAAATGCCTGACATTTTCAAGGGGGCAGCCCAAGTCAAAATTGTTCGGTATTCATCAGGGAACACAAAAACACTTTCAATCCTTTGTTCCCAGAATTTGGTCACGGGACCTACAGGCTGGTCTCCTACTATTGGATATTCGGATGTATGACGGTAAGCGATATGTAACTACGCCGATACATTGTGGTACGGTTGCCGGTTTACTGACATCCGAAAACTTGCCGCCTTAAAAAAACAAGTTCTCAAAACGGCTTTGCAAAACTGTCCTTTATTTAAAGAAAACCGTTTGAACTTGAAAGAGAAATAACTACGTACATTGAAACCCTTGTATGATGGACAAGAGTGTGCCATTGTTGTTATTGTTGCTGTTGATGTTTTTTAAAATAGTTCCGATATGGAGGCATACGTCATACATCCGGGTCATCTCCATGTATCAACTAATTTGAGTCCGAAAATCGAACTTCAGACGGGTTAGTGAATACGGGCCTAAGTGATTTGGTAAGAGTGGCCATTCATCCCTTTGTTGATCTGTATCAATGTTATTAACATATAATAGCTAACAGCTAACAGTTGTCTTTTTCCACGGTGTTTTTAAACTGAATTGTCTGCTGTAAATGAATCCAAAGTCATCTTTATCTGGTAAAAGTTACTTGAATAAAAGGCTGAACAGACAAGACAAATAAAGATAATCAACAACGTGTTGATGCCGCAAACAAATACACCCAGACAAAACCGGTAAATTGCATGCAGTTTGTGTTTTGTCATTAATGAAGCTTTTCCCGTAAGTATTATCCTACCGAGAGGAAACACCATATCAAATGTTAAATAAACATCAACATGGAAATGCAACGTGAACAACGAATGGAATTATACAGAGCAAACAACGATAATTATATAAATATGGGTTCTTCGAAAATACAGCCTTGCATCAAACGTCCAACTAAACTTTGTACCTAATATCGGCGACCTTTGAAGCACATGCAGCAGACACGAGAAAGCCAACAGTTTGGCCTCTGCGTAATGTATCGACCCAGATCAGTCTGCGCAGTCCGCGCAGACTGATCCGGGCCGATACATTCCGTCTCAGGGCAGATAGAGGTATAGAGTAATGATTCCTGAAACAGAAAATCCACAGGAGGCGAAAAGTGTCTATCCGAATAAGCCTGCGCGGCATGCTTATGCTGATCCGGATCGATACTTAACGCAGAGTCCACAATGATGGTTTTCTCGCGGGACGGCTCAAATTGTGAAAACTATTGCAAATAAATTGAATCTTTACTGTTAAAGGTTACTTTCTATGTTTCTAACAATGCCTTCAGATCTCTTCCTTTCCAGCGTAATTCTTTTTCGGGGTTTCTATCATCTTTAACCCTTTACCACATGTTTTGTTTGCTTGATTTGGGATTTTAAGCCGTTTTCAACATTATTTCAGTTATATCACGGCGACAGTTCACATATCCATGATCGCTGGGTAAACATACCAGTACTAGGCTAGGAAATGTGCCTTGCCCAAGGGTATTCCCCCACTATGACCGTGTACCACATGCAGATGCATTTTGACGTACCTGAATCAGACCTCTTTTAAAAATATTGTAGCAGAAGGAGCTTTCATGATTGATTTTGTATGTGGGAAAGGGTTAAGGTAATTAGTATGGCCGCCACAATCTAAATCATGTATTGTGGTCTCAATCGATACCTATACAGAGAACCCTCGATAACTCGAAAATTGGATTAATTAGATACGGTTCGACCTGTGTTTAAAGACCACCCATGGGAATTGAACAAATATGGTCTTTGTTCACAGGGGGTCTTAAATTGCGTCGTCATTTAGGCAGAAATAGATAAATTGGGACATTAAAAGTGTGGTTGAAATACACAGGGAATGGCCATACAAAGGTGGTCTTTAGCACAGGTTTGACTGTATACCGTTTAACTTGAACATTTCCTTGGATGGATATGTCTTTTTAAAAGAGCCTAACACCAGATGTGATGGCTCATACGAGCAATCAGAACTGCTGTTTTGCTGTTTGTTTTGTATCACTGGGTTTATCTTTCGTAATACACACCTAGGTATACATGAATAACGAAGCTGATAATATATTAATGAAGCTACTGTAAATCCAACGATCACTCAAACACGTCGATAACCTGAAGTAATTGTTGGGTCGAGTTCGACTCTACCGTGTTCAAAATCTGACCAGTCCATTGTTCATGTAATAAGACTTTCGGATTATTTTGATATATGAAATGCAAACAGTACTGATTTCACGTGAGACAACTCCTGGATATGTATTGTTTGCGAACATTATTTTATCACCATTGAAGCTGAAAGAGACAAAACATTAAGGGGAAAATCAGAATGAGCAATTTCTCCTTTTGCCTCAATATTTTCAGTAATTATACCTATAATTATACAGATTTTCCATATTTTTAGTAGACCTTTTTAAAGTCGTCTGCTGCAGATTTCACAGTATGTGGGAAAGGGTTTAAAGGTAGGGTACTTACCTCTGACCAGTATTTGACGAGGCACACGTGGGGTTTGTGGCTGTTGTCCATATTGAAGCAGCACCGACCCCTGATAAGCCGCGTCTGAAAATAGTCGTAAGATATAAATGAGACGCGTCCTACGATTAGGAGTGCCCCCGGGGTCTTTCGGGGGGTCGTATTGCCGGGGGGGGGGGGGGCTCGCACTACCGGGGGGTCGTTGTGCAGGTGCTCTCAGAGAAGTTTTAAAATTCTTATTTGACACTCAAACCCGTACCATAGGGCTTGGTTGAGTAATACGACAAGTATGGTAGGGGGGTAAACCAGTTTCTGGTTCCCCGTAACAGTCTCTTCGGAGATCTCACTGTCCGTCTATATGTACGAGACGCGGGATTGGTACATGTATGACTGTGAAAAAGTTTGAAATTGTGTCAAAACTTCAGCAATTTACCTATTGTTCTTGTTGAATTACCAACATCCACTTCCATAAACCTTTTGCAATACATGGATAAACATCTACCGACTGATCTACTAGAGTTCGGCGTATCAGAGTCATTCATGTAGGGGAGTTTACATATCAGCCGTTCCACGAGAAAACCAACATTGTTGACTCTGCGTGAAGTATCGTCCCGAATCAGCCTAAGCATATCGCGTAGGCTAACCCAGACAGACACCTTTTACCCTTTGTGGATGTTCAGGAATCATTACTTTATACCTCTATCCCCCCCCTGAGACGAAATGTGTCGGCCTGGATAAGCCTGAATCCATAACGTTGGTTTTCTCGTGGGACGGCTCATATATTTTCTAGATGATACCTCCCTTACAATCTCATAAAACCAGACCCAAACTTCGCTGCAGTAGCAAACGCTCGTACAGATCTGAAGACTGCCTATTGAAGGTCGTCTTAGATTGACCTTTGCATCAGCCAATCAAATTGTCACCTGAAAATCATAAGATGTCAACAGGGGAGATAACAAATATAGTTATACGCGATAAAGAAGCGGTGATGGCCGAACGTTGGTTGTTTTTTACGAGTTTACTGGATAGAAATAGGGTTGATTGATCGGATTGATTGTTTTGTGTTTTACGCCGCTTTCAACATTTTGCAGTTATATCAGGGCGTTTTCTGGGTAAGTTCCTGGTGCTCCTGGGTCCAATTCCTCCAACCCTACTTAGCGATAAATGTTACTTAGCATATTTCATCATTTGTGTTACCCTAATATAAATGCCAAAATATTTCATTTCTAAACTAGAATTGTTAGTCAGCAAGGTAACTATTCATGTTAACTTAGTCATTTACTTAAATACACTCCATCATTCATATTTTTCACAATATTAGGGAATTAACAATGATGAAATAGCGCTTGGAAAGGTTGATGGAATTCAGTCCCTGGTCCATTTATCCTGACACCAGTCAGTCAGTCGTAATGCTAACCCTGCAGCCCTGAGCGCCAAAGGGGGTAGCCATTTCTAACATTTTCTTGCCATCTTTAACAGAAATATGGGAACCAACTCATGAACATTTAATTGTATAGAGTCAATTTGAGACGACCTTTTATGCGATATCGTCCGATCTTATATATATGTGAAGCTAAGTTTTCTTGTCTGACTTAAAAGATATTGTCTTTATGATTAAGCTATTTTTTAGAAAAAAACTATATTGATGATACTCCAAATCATCGTAACACCTAAATGATTATTTAAGGAAACAACACTAAGTGGGTTTGCAGGTCAAATGAGGATATAACAACATGCAATTCATCCCCCATGTAGAGTTCAATGTATATGCATGAACTGTTCTAGATTTTACTATTTAACCCTTGCCCACTTGTTGACGCTACAGCAGACAACTTTTGAAAAACAGTGTGGCAAAAGAAGAAATTGCTAATGAATAGCAAAGCTATTCAATAATTACACTTTCATTTTTATATATTTTACTATATTTTTGCCAAGATTTTTTCAAAGGCGTCTGCTGCAGATGTGTTGTATGTGGAAATGGGTTGAGCCAAAGTAACCCCGTTGTGGGCTGTTTTAATAGCTCTTCGTCTGTCAGCATTTGAATCGTCCTGCGAGAAAACCAACATTGCGTAATATATCGACCCTCATCAGCCTAAGCATGACGCGCAGTCTAACCAGGACGGACACTTTTCACCTCCTGTGGATTTTCTGTTTCAAGAATCATTCGTCTATGCCTCTATCCCCCTGAGACGGAATGTGTCGGCCCGGATTAGCATGCGCGGTCTACGCACGGTTATCTGGTTCGATACATTACGCAAAGGCTATAATGTTGATTTACTTGTGGAACGACTCATTTGAACCTTTCTCACATTCTGAAGCTTTCTGTCTCCTCAAACGAAATTGCTCTTATTTATTTATATATTTTCAAAGTTGTCTGCTGTAGATGTGTTGTACTTTGGTATGTGTTAGTAAGGCACTGAACTCCAGATGAAGATCATCATTTTAAAATGGAACTTCTGCAAATATTGCTTAGAGTGAAAACAAAGTAAGTAATTACTGGGTATTTCTATCCAGTAAGAATGAAGCGTAAAATTGCAATATTTAGATATTTATTGTACTGGAAAGTGAATTAATTCCTCTAATTTTATCCCAGAATTTTTATTCTAATATTTCAAGACAACTTTTGAACAGTTTTCAAACTTGAATATACTATATCAGATGACTAGATAAGAGGGAGTGAACAGGTTTTTCCCCCCACAATATTTCTCTTATTACTCAACCAAATCCTATGTTGTGAGTACGCAAAAGAATCGTCTCACTGAGACGATTCTTTTGAGTACCCACAACATAGGGTTTGAATTGTCAAATAAGGATTTTAGAACATGAACAATTCCCCTTGTCTAGGGCTCTGCTACATATCATCTGGAGTTCAGCACCTTTAAAGTTGTATTGACATACAGCTGGTGCGGATACAATTGTTATTTGTTTGGTTTAAAGTTACATCTCAATATTAAGTACATGCAAACAGACAGGGAAGGCTTTATGGAGACTGGACGTATGGCCAGGCTCTCCTGAGTCTTCACTGTACGCAGACCTAATGAAACCCACTTCATTTATTTCAGGCGCGGTTCAGATGTTCTAAACAAGCGAAACAAAAATCCACACATACTGACGCTTCTGTAGCAGCAGCAGCAGCAGCAGCAGGAGAAGACGTGTGAAAAGATTGTGACAAAAGGGGGGAAATAGCTCAAAACAAGCCATTTCTACTTTTTCCACGATGATTACAACTCTATTAAATTATTATACTCTCATTAACAGCGAGCTTTCATTTAATTTGCTGAGATGTGTTCAAAGTCGTCTGCTGAATATTTGGTTGTACGTGGGAAAAGGTTGACTATAGTGTTACAGTCGTCATTGTTTCGAAAGGAGAAGAAAGAGAGAGAGGAGAGGGTATGTCGCTTAAAGCAAATATGTCATTAAAGGATATTGATTATGTTCTCGAGATTCAATGGCTTCCTCGAAATGACGCCGTGTTTTGAGTGTCAAACCGATTCATGTTGCTTCTGGCTAAGGGGGACAGATGATTTTTCTCTGTGACTAACATGTTTGTAGAACGTGCATCAAGGAAACGCATGGTTTCGTGTACGAGAACTGGCCGCTGTGATATGACTGAAAAAATGTTGAAAACGGCGTTTAGCCTCAATCCAGCCATAACTTAATCAAACAAACAGTGAACGGTGTGTTCTCAATCCAGCCATAACTTAATCAAACAAACAGTGAACGGTGTGTTCACCGTTCACTGTTTGTTTGATTAAGTTATGGCTGGATTGAGGCTAAACGCCGTTTTCAACAATTTTTCAGTCATATCAGGTGAGTTCACTGGGTTTTTTTAATGAGTGATGGCTCGAATGAGGCTAAACGCCGTTTTCAACAATTTTTCAGTCATATCACATCGGCCAGTTCTCGTACACGAGCCCATGCGTTTCCTTGCTTTCTCACACCAGTACTCCACAGAACATACTCTCCAAGCGACTGGCTGCGTTCTCACCCAGACTGTTAGCACGTTGGTTGAAGACGGGTGACGCTTGTGGCTTGACTTTTGTCAAGCGTCGGAAAAAAAATATTGGCCGAGCTTGGGTTCGAACTTACAGCCCCTGGATTGACAGTCCGAGTCACTAAAGAGGCAAGCCATCTGTTCATAATTGATTATCAGTGATTTCTGGCATCAACTAATTCGGTAGTGCTCAGGAACTCAATCGAGCATGTCAATACTTTCTCGTGTTCAGGTCTAGACAATTAGAAATTTCCTAAATATTATAGTTTTATGTTTGCCTTTCACTCAATTTATTTAACGGATAATGTTACCATGGTTACTGATGTGCTCATTACGTTTCCTTATGTATTGAGAGAAACCAAGACAACGTCATCTTTTGAAGAGCATTTTTTTTAATTCGATCCGATCCGTTCTATTGATAAACTACGGAAGCCTAGAACGACCAGCATGAAGGTTTAAAGTCTATGAATTGTGTTCGCAGTATTGCAACCGAAGCTCTTCTGGCTTGGGGGACGCTCGATGAGAATTGCAGCCACAGTCTGACCCTTGCTTGAACCGTAAGAGCCGGTATAATATGTCTGATTGATTGTAGTCAATGCAACTTTTGAGCTCCGGCAGGTTGGATGGTATTGGTTTCATACCTGATATATTTTATATCGATGTAAATATAATGTGTGGGACCAATATCATCTTAACTGTCAACCGCGATATGACCTTAGTTGTTGAAAGCGGCGTAAAAACCCCCAAACAAACAAACAAACAAACAAACAAACAAACAAACAAACAATTGCATTACAGAATTCCTGATAAAAGGTTTTTTTCTCAACAATATATCTCTCATTATCAAACCCTATGATGTGGGTACTCAAAATAATCGAATCATTGACAACATATGGTTAGAGGATCAAATAAGGATTTTAGAACAAGCAAAACGCCCCTTTTACAAAACTATAGGCAATAGTATAAGTAATTACGTACATGTTTTTTTTTGGGGTGGGGGGGGGGGGGGGGGGGGGGGGGGGGGGGGTTGAAAGGTTAGGATATAACGTGTTTGCTCTAAAGCAGACGACTTATTTTGAAAAACTGTGATAAAAGAAAACTTGTTAATAATAAACAATTTTCCTTTTTGTCACAATGTTTTCAACTATGATTATCATACGACCATTAACCCGATTTCAATATTTATACCTTTGATGTTTTCAAAGTCGGCTGCTGCATATTTGTTGTATGTGGGAAAGGGTTAAGATATAGTAAACATGTTTTGATGTTACTTGCCATATTTGACACATTGTTTCGACAGTTATATGAATAATTACCACACATGAAAGCTTTGCATTCTCCTTTATATGCGTTCGGATTAACGGGAACCAAACTGTATACGTCATACGTCATATAGATAACGTGGAACCAACCATTCACGTGGAAAACTTTTCAGGAGCAACTTAGCAGATTGATTGTTGGATTGATTTATTGGGGTTTTACGACGTTACCAAAGTTTTTCCAACGATAAATATTGAAAAACTTTTCTTCGACTAAAAGGGCGTAATAATTAATGAAAAATACATCTGACTACAACATCGAGGGTTGTAACTAAAAACCTATTTTGAAAACCCTGGTTTAGGGGCCATTTTGACCCTTTGTAAACAATGCAAATTTAGGTGCCATTGCTCAGAACGAGCAATGGCACCTAAATTTTCATTGTTTATCAAGAAAAAATGATTTAACGCTTTTAAAGACGTTATGGCGAGGTGAATAACCTTGGTAAAAAATACCAATTTTAGTTACAACCGTTTCACGCAAAGCCCTCGAAATGAAATGGTACAACAATAACACTTTTCTCCGAACAAATTGTTGTTGTTTGTTCGAGACACGTTGGTGCGGTCGATGTAATATGAATCTAAGCGTCTGTATTTCTAAAAACAAGAAATATCTTTAAAAAAGATAAACGGCGGTCAATATGAGAAAACACAAATAAATGGAACATGCGCATATTATTTGATATTTTATCTTACTTATTAGAATGACAGAAAACAATAATGTTAAATATGTAATGATTGGTTTATAAATGTTTTAGCACATATATATACGTTGGTTTTGATATGAATGAGAGAGGGGAAAAAAAGCTTGCCTTTGCGAACCACAGACCTTTCACTTGACAATCCAAGTCAACATCCATTACACTAGCGCGACATGATATTATTAACGTTCAAGGCCGAGAATTTATCACATTTATTAATCTGGAGATTACGCGAGGCTCCCAAGAGGTGTATTATATAACAAAGTATAAGTTTCAATTGACGATAAATAACTGAAAACTTATCATGTTTCAAAAATAATTAATATTTTGCTCTTAAATATTATATTTCATACGTTTTCACTGATTTTTTTCACTGAAATTTATTTCTTAAGGAAAACAATTAAAAGTGAGTGTGCAGAACATTTCATTTTAAATTTTCACCGCATTGGTGCCTCTCGTAGGATCGCCAACTTAACTATGAACCAATCAAAACGTTTCATTTCCTTTATTTCTTCGATATTTTTCATTAAATACAACATTTGATTGGTCTACAATCTAGATCATTTGTTCAACATCTCTGTCAAAACCCACGTTAGTCAGCTATCGCCGAACAAGGACAAATAATGACATCTAGAGAACACACCATTGGAATTGATTGAAGTACGATTTATCCAAGAACTACACAAGGACGAGGCCCACAAATGACACGTGACGTATTCGCATTGAATGGAAATAAACAGTTATTTCTACTTAATCTATTATTCTGATCCATGGTTTCAAGAAACTTAATATATAAAAATAAATTCATTTTTAAAGGACGAGAACCTGAAATTTTGTAAACGAATATAAATACAGTCAAACCATAAATACAGCCCATTGGAAAAGGGAAATCTGGTCTTTTTCACAGTTAAGCAGAAAATGAGTTATTGGGAAATTAAAAGAATGGCTACTTTAGCCAGGGAATCGCTTAACATACGTGGTCTTATGAACAGGTTTGACTGTCACTCGGAAAATTCGCATCTAGAACCGAATCGTACTCTTACGCTAAAACATATTGGTCTTTTTGAAAAAAGAATAGAAATTTAGAATATCAATACTATTTGCAAATTGAAATATTTAACAAAACAATTAAGATCAAAGCAATTAATTTCCCATAGGTGATCATAATAGCGTTAATGGCTGCTTTCCAACACATCAAATAATCCAGACTCCCATATTAAATTAAAGTTAATTCTTAAAACTACCAAAGAAGCACCAAAAAGTCACATGTTGAGGTATGACGTCAAATCAAAGTTTACCCTTATTCCGCAGTAAATTGTTCTTTCAATTTCAGGAAATACATGTTATTCTGAAAATGGCTCTTAATCTGCCAATATAGCTATAACCAAACAATGTTTGGGTAACAAATCAGTCAGAGGGTATTAATCAAGCTAATTCATTTTGCCACTAGATCTATTTGAAAAAATATAGACAAATTAAACACGAGCCTAAAAAGAGGCAATCGAATCATGAGAACCTGATAAATGACGTTATCACATGGCAATGCTTGTATCTGATCTAATATACCCAATAAGTATTTCTTTATATGTCATATGTGTAATATAACATGACCGAATCACTACTTTTGTATTTATCCGCGAATGTTTACAAAATGGCTGAGAACGTGTATCCGGTAAACACAAACGTCACGATAATTGAGGTAAAGGGACCATTATCGGTCATAAAAATATTTTTGTGTGCGATAAGTTTACAGTTTATTAAGTATTACATGTTTGGACTATTTTCTGACAACGAAAAACCCAATTTTCCTTTTGTGTTTCGTAATGTGATAAAAAAGTATATTACTTTCTTTGTCATTTCATAAAGTCTTATTAAACGTGTCCAAGAAATGTGTTATTAAGCTCGCCAGAGGCTCGCTAGAGGCTCGCTAGAGGCTCGCTTAATAACAAATTTCTTGACATGTGGCACTATTTATGAAGATTTGCAGGAATTGCGTCCCTTTCCCAGGCCTTCGATTAAGTCAAAAATCGATAATTGAGTTGTGGCCCTTCGGTTACGCTCCTATATTTGTATTTATCGATTATTTGTAAACAGATTTAATGACGTATTCGATTTCATACTAAGCCCGCAGGTGATCTTAACATTACTCTGCTCGATATCTGTATATCGATTATTTGCAAACATTTATTTGTCGGACAAGACTCTGGCTAATCAGTCTTTAACACTTGGTAATTGGTAACGGCGGTTTTTATATACTGTCATAATAACATATTACTTAAATCTCTTTGTTGTAAAAACAATTGTCATTATCAAGACACATGCAAAAACAAATTCACAGGTGACAAGTTGTTTAATTAGTCATTGCTTTAATTTATTTTTTTCCATGCACTGTTAAATTGTTCTTTTCCTAATACGTTTTGTAATCATATTAGGTCTTTGAATATATAAAAGCTGGAACAAGTTCATTTTCGCATTCGCACCCCACCCACCTATCTACATACACGACATTAGTAAGCGATCAAAATAGATCTAGTCATTACCAGATACAGTCGAGCCTCGTTAAATCGGACGCCGTTAATCCGGAAAATTCGCGATCCGGACATAAAATTCATTTTTACATTTTTAGGCGTTTTCTGCATTTTTAAATGAAAATGGAAGTATCAAGACATAAACATATTTGTTTGAAATTTGTATGACTAAAAAGAATTAAAAATAGACTCTCCGATTATAACTTATAAAATTTCCTTAGAAAATAGGAAATACGGTAAAAATGGACTTAAAAATAAAAAATTCGCGATTTTCCAATAATTTACATGGAATAAAGAAGGAATGCATGTTGTCTATTAAAATCAAAAATGGAAGTATCAGGCAGTTAATCTATTTTTTATATCTTTACATTAAATGAAAGCAGACATATTGACCTTATAGAAAAAAACTTATAATATATTGTCATCAAAAAAATTAATGACTTTATATCAATTTTAAAGATCTGTCCCTATATAAATCCATATAGCCTAAATACCAGGTCAGAAAAGGTTAGTGTAAATTGTATCGATTTCAAGGGGAGTAACTCTCTCGATTAAGCCAGTCACTTTACCAAAATAGTGTAGTATGACTCGTTTAATAAAACTGTATATGAAATGACAACTCATGTCAGATCCTATATATCTTTTTAAATTCGGTTATTGTTTTTTTAATAACAAATAAAGAAAACATTGTGGAAAATTATGTTGATCTAAACATTTGTCTATTCCTGGATCTATATATTTATTATTTTGTTTGCAAACAATAACAAAAGATGGTTGTTCTATATTCTGTTATGTATAATGTCATTTTGTTTCATAGTTTATAATGCTAATTTCTATATACCTAAGGTTTTCGTTCTTTATACAAACTGGGCGTAATAAAGACGTTAAATTGAAGAAAATGTATGCGGGAAAGGGTTGTAAGAACCTTCACTGCAAATGATACGCGCCATTTTAAAGCGATCGTATGGTATATGCGGAGAGTGAAGACTCAGTTAAACCTGTTAATACGCATATTCTCACCAAAGCGTTCACTGCCGTTGTTTGATTTTTTTTTTTTTGTGCGACTTTCAACAATTTTCAAAATTTATCACGGCGTTTCCTGGGACATTTAGTAAGTACTGCTGGTCAATTTATCCTGACACTATCCAGTCAGTCGTTATGCTAAGCCCACAACCCTGAGGGCCAAAGAGGGCAGCCATTAGTACCATTTTTAAAGTATTTGGTATGACCCGGCCGGGGATCGAACCCGTGACCTTCCTTTGTATTATTTCACTATGAGCTATAATGCTTGATGTCTAACAACAAATTATGTTCTGTTCTGTTCTATAATCCAACTACACGGCCATTTGAATACAATCGTCCAGAAAAACGTTACAATAGTAGTTCTGGCTGCCCTCCTTAGCGCTCAGGGTTTCAGGTTGAGCATTACGACTGACTGGCTGACTGGCTGATGTTAGGCTAAGCTGACAAGAACTACAGGTAACTTACCCAGAAAACGCCCGGATATAATTGAAGCAATGTTGAATGTCGCGTAAAACACCAAACACCAATCG
The DNA here is from genome assembly GCA_031761405.1 of Serripes groenlandicus. Taxonomy (NCBI): domain Eukaryota; kingdom Metazoa; phylum Mollusca; class Bivalvia; order Cardiida; family Cardiidae; genus Serripes; species Serripes groenlandicus. The sequence goes on along the minus strand of JASEVX010000001.1, from coordinate 178,533,453 downwards.
ACAAGACAACATTATCTACAGTATTGACTTTTCGTCAAAGTATCTTTTAAGTGGATTAATTTTGCCCGGATCAGACATAGTGCAGGTGATTTATATTGAAAATAGATTATATAACATGCATTATTGCGTAATAACGTCTGCTGTCACAGTTGTCTGCTTTATTTGTTGGGGGAAAGTCGAGACAGGCCGTATTGGCAGTTAAGCTTTCCTTGACGAAATTGTGGGCGACATTACTAGGTTTCTTGCTTTCAAATCCCCAATTCTGTTGCTTTGATTGATTCGGTTTAAACGCCGTTTTCAACAATGTTTCAGTCATATCACGGCGGCCAGTCCACCTATTCATATGTTTTCTGGTTTTTTTCACACCAGTACTTCACACAACATACTTTCCAAACAACTGGCTGATTTTCCACATAGACTGTTAGCCCATTGGTAAGAGACGAATGACGCTTGTCACAACGTCGGAAAGAATGTTGGCCGAGCTGGGGTTCGAACTCACAACCCCTGGATTGACAGCCCGCGCTGGTACCGACTGAGTTGGAGTTTTAACCTTGTACTCGCTATTATATCCTTTTTGGAGTCTGCTTTGACTCAGAAATCAGACGAATCAGGCGAAAAAATAATGATGTGTTGAACATCGTATTGATTGATTGATTGATTGATTGTTGCTTAAGGCCACTCTCAGCATTATTCTACCTAAATCACGGCAACAGTTCGTTCACTTATTCATGATCCCTGGGTGAACAAAACAGTACTAGGAAATGTGCTTTGAGCAAGAGGACTCCATTATGACTGATCACTGCGCGGCGACTTGGTATCGAACCCGGGACGCGCGGTTCCAAATCCCCGACGCTAACCACTCGACCACGGCGGATTTCTGTACGAGAAGCGAAACCGTTGACAAACAAGTAGAACTCATCAATCACCAGCTTCTTATCCCTTTCGTTCGCAATGTTTTAAATAGGTCGTCGTCTTCTGCATACTTATAAAATCTCGTCTGTACCATGGATTGTTGTTTAATTGTTTTTCTTTATACTGTTTTTAACATTAGTTCAGTTATATCACGGGGGCATAACACATATTAACCCTTTCCCTTTATATTAACGCTTTCTGACGCCTCTGCAGCAGACGGATTTTTTAAAACACAGTGACAAAAGAAAAAATTGCTCAAAACGAGCAATTTCTCCCTTTGACACAATGTTTTCCACTTTCAGTCATAGGTTATCCATTCAATTTTAGAGATGTTCCATTTTTTGTCAAAATATGTTTAAAGTCGTCTGCTGCAGAATTGTCGTATGAGGGGAAGGGTAAATGATTTGTGGGTAAACAAACCAATTAATAGCATAGGCAAGGGAATGTACTTTGCCTCAGGGCATTTACACCATCTTCACCTCGATCGGGGATCGAGTGCGGCGCGATGGATTCCAAGGCCCCATCGTTCACAACTCGGCCACGCACGACAGATTCCTTATGCATCAGAGAACGGCTATAGTATATCTAGGTTTCGTTCAGTTTAACCGTTACATAATACGCTAGTAAGTGGCCGTTATTTGATTACTTAGTTCGATATCGTTTAACCGTTTAACCCGTTCGGCGCCGAATTTCTTAACCTTTTCCCTCATATAGACGCTTTCTGACGCCTCTGCAGCATACGGCTTTTTTGAAAACATAGTGACAAAAGAAGAAATTGCTCAAAACGAGCAATTTCTCATTTTGCCACAATGTTTTCCACTTTGAGTCATAGATTATCCATTCAGTTATAGAGATTTTCTATTTTTATATAGACGCTTTCTGACGCCTCTGCAGCAGACGGCTTTTTGAAAACATAGTGACAAAAGAAGAAATTGCTCAAAACGAGCAATTTCATTTCTCCTTTTGCCACAATGTTTTCCACTTCGAGTCATAGGTTATCCATTCAGTTATAGAGATTTTGTATTTTTTACCAAAATATGTTCAAAGTCGTCTGCTGCAGAATTGTCGTATGAGGTAAAGGGTTAATGTAGGCCCTGCCAATGTTCATAATCGGGTGACTCTATCTTTAATGTAATAATGGAGCCGTCCCGCGAGAAAAACCAACATTGTGGACTCTGCGTAAAGTATCGATCCGGATCAGCCTAAGCATACCGCGCAGACGAACCCGAACCGACACTTATCGCCTCTTGTGGATTTTCTGTTTCAAGAATCATAGCTCTTTACCTATATCCCCCTGAGACGGAATGTCTAAGCCAGGATCAGTTTACGCAGGCTGATCTGGTCGATACATTACGCAGATTCCATAATGTTGCTTTTTCTCGCGGGACGGCTCATATGACATTTTGAATATTATGATAACTAATATGCAAACCATGCCTATTTAAAAAGAGACAGCTCACAATTAGCTGTCTCACCTGAATATGGATTGTTTGCATACACCTCAATCATTTCAATCGGCACTAAAAGAGTTAAATACGCAACATGTAGTTGAATGCACGAACAATTTGGCTTCTATTTGTCAAAGCGTCAAAACTCAACAATAGATTCTAGAACTATAAAAATCATATATATAAAATAATTAAACAACGTAATTACAAAACACGATTCGAAACGAAATTTCATAAGGAATTCTTCCATTTAGAATTCAATTCATTTGTTTCTTGAAATTCTAAAAACGGAAGTTTCGACAGCAGGTTTCAGTCTTTATCATGTTGCAGATCAGTCTCACTTAATTCCTCGGGTACGGGAGGTCGAGGGTTTGATCCCCGGCCGGCTCATACTGAAGAATTTACATTGGTAGAAATGACTTGTATCTCCTTGGCGCTCAGGATTGAGGGGTTATCATTACGACTGACTCGCTGGTGTCATGGTAAATGGACCAGTAGTACTGGTAAATGACACAGGAAACATCGTGATATAACTGAAACATTGTTGAAAGCGGCGTAAATCATCATTCAAACTCACCAATGCATCCGATGTCTTCCAACATGTTATCTGGTACCCATCAATGCATCCGATGTCTTCCAACATGTTATCTGGTACCCATCAATGCATCCGATGTCTTCTAACATGTTATCTGGTACCCTCCGATGCATCCGATGTCTTCCAACATGTTATCTGGTACCCATCAATGCATCCGATGTCTTCCAACATGTTATCTGGTACCCATCAATGCATCCGATGTCTTCCAACATGTTATCTGGTACCCTCCAATGCATCCGATGTCTTCCAACATGTTATCTGGTACCCATCAATGCATCCGATGTCTTCCAACATGTTATTTGGTACCCACCAATGAATTCGCTGTCTTCCAACATGTTATTTGGTACCCATCAATGCATCCGATGTCTTCCAACATGTTATTTGGTACCCACCAATGCATTCGCTGTCTTCCAACATGTTATTTGGTACCCATCAATGCATCCGATGTCTTCCAACATGTTATTTGGTACCCATCAATGCATTCGCTGTCTTCCAACATGTTATTTGGTACCCATGTGCTCGAAGCCGCGACACCCGGTCTTGAATACAGCAAGGTTACCAATATCAACAAATGAATCCGCTGATGACACACATGTTACCTTTTCAATTTGTTTTATTGGAGTTTTACGCCGTTTTCAACATTATTTCAGTTATATCATGGCGACTGTTCACTTATTCATGATCCCTGGGTAAACAAACCAGTACTAGGCTAGAAAATGTGCATTGCCATTCCACCATGACCGAGGTGCCGCGACTGGGGATCGAACCCGGTACACCCGGTTTCGAAATCCCCGACGCTAACCACTCGACCACAACGGATTCCTTTTTACCCTTTCAAACATACAGACGCGTTCTGACGTCTCTGCAGCAGACGACGTTTAAAAAACATTAAGACAAATCTAAAATTGCTCACGTGCAGCAATTTTCCCTTTTGCCACATTTTTTTTCATTTTCTTTTTCAACAAATGATCTTCCATGTATAGATAGTTTAAATATTTTCAATATTCATGCTTTTAAATTCGTCTGCTGCAGATTTTGGATTTTGGAAAGGGTTAAAAGGGGAATGAATGCCTACTGTTACGTGTACAAATGCGGATCTACCAGACGATATGTTAAACCTCTAAAGATTCATAGGAAATGTAATTTCCGTTTAATACTAGATTCTAATAACGTATTAATAATTGATAAACTTAAAAACATGACATTTCATATGCCAATGCCTACGCAAATATCTCTCTCTCTCTCTATATATATATATATAAGCCGTCCCACGAGAAAACCAACATTATTGGATCTGCGTAATGTATCGACCTAGATCGGCCTTCGCAGGCTAATCCGGGCCGACACATTCCGTTTCAGGGGGATTGAGGTATAGAGTAGTGATTCCTGAAATAGAAAATCCACAGGAGGCGAAAGTTGTCGATCCGGGTTAGTCTGCGCGGCATGATTAGGCTGATCCGGGACGATACTTTACGCAGAGTCAACACTGTTGGTTTTCTCGTGGAACGGCTCATATATATATATACGGAGTATCATGTTGCAGTAGCGATACATGTATCATTTTTAAACGAGTTATCTTTTTTTATTCCTTTCAAAGACAATCTTCACTTGTTACATTCACGCTCGTATCTCAGATATCTATGTTGCTCCAGTTAATCTGGTTCTAAACTTGTCGCAAATGCCCTATGATGGCTTTATGACATACGTGGAATGTTTTTCCCGTATGTTGACTTTATGCCATATGTCGACTTTATGCCATATGCTGACTTAGCCATACGTCGAACTGTTGCCCTATGTTGATTATGCCATACGTTAAATTGATACCCTATGTTGACTTAATCCAATACGTCGAATTTACACCCTATGTTGATTTAATGCCATACGTCGAATTTATACCCTATGTTGACTTTATACTCTATGTTGACTTAATGCCCTTTATTTACCTAACGCCCTATGTTGGTGGTTTTACGCCTTATGTTGATTATATGCCATATGTTGACATTATGCGCTATGAAGACGTAATTCCCTATTTGACTTACGCCCTATGTTGACTTTAAGCCCTATGCTGACTTTATGCCCTATTTTATATGCCTTTTCTTTTACTTAACGCCCGCCCTATGCTGACTTTATGCGCTATTTTGACTTTACACCATGTGTTAACTTTACGCCCTATGTTGACTTGATGCCCTAGTTTGGTTTTACGACCTATGTTAACTTTACGCCAGATGATGACTTGATGCCCTAGTTTAGTATTACAACATATGTTAACTTTACGCCCTATGTTGACTTGATGCCCTAGTTTGGTGTTACAACCTATGTTAACCTTACGCCAGATGATGACTTTACGCACTATGTTGACTGTGCGCCTTTTGTTGACTGTATGCCCTATGTTGACTGTATGCCCTATGCTGACTTTACGCCATATGCTGGCTTTACGCCCTATGCTGACTTTACGCCCTATGTTGACTGTGTGCCTGATTTTGATTTGGTGCCCTGCCCTGTATTGACTATATGTACAGCCTATACAGACTGTTCGGCCTACGTTGACTTTACACCATATGTTGATTGTATGCCCTAGTTTTGACTTTACGCCCTATGTTGGCTTCATGCCCTATGTTGACTTTACGTCTAATATGATTGTGTACCCTATGTTGACTTTACGCCCTATGTTGGCTTCACGCCCTATGTTGACTTTACGTTTAATTTGATTGTGTGCCCAATGTTGACTTTACGCCCTATTTTGACTCCATGCTCTATGTAGACTTTATGTCCTATGTTTATCTTATGCCTCATGTTGAATTCATGCCTTATGTTGCCATTATGCCCTATTTTGACTTTATGCCTTATGTTGACTTTATGCTCTATGTTGACTGTATGCCCTATGTTGACTTTACACCCTATGTCGAATGTATGCCCGTTATGCCTTATATTGACTGTTTGCCTTAGTTTGACTTAACACCCTGTCTTTACTTTAGGACCTATGTTGACTGTATTTCCTTTTTTGATTATAAGCCTAGTGTTGACTAGATGGCTTATGTTGACTTTAAGCCCTATTTTTACTTTACGTCCTATGTTTGCTTTCGTAGTGCTCAGCTGATACACGATCAATACCTTTTTTGCTTGGCGCTTCCTAAGTTAATGAGTAAAATCATTTGATGATAGTTTGAAGCAATTTCCTGTCGGAATACAAGTTAGAAATTCATATATAATGGTAAAAGATATCTTTTATCTAATAGCTGAAAATAGTTTGCAACTATTTCTGGATCTAAACTTGTACGACAGCCTTATTTTTTACTTTCACAGAATGCCGTTCATTTTGCTTCGTGTGTATCTCTCTCTGTGTCTCTCTATATATGTATCTCTCTGTCTCTCTATGTACGTGTCTCTGTCACTCTCTGTCTGTGTCTCTGTGTCTGTGTCTGTGTCTCTGTCGCTATCTCTATCTCTGTCTTTCTGTTGCTACAGCTATATCACTATAGCTCTCTCCCTCTCTATATATAACCCCCCCCCCCTCTCTCGCTCTCTCGTTCTCTCTATCTCACTGTGTCTTTCTCTCTTTCTTTTTATCTCCCCCATCTCTCTCTCTCTCTCTCTCTTTTCCCAATAAAAGGGTTGACTATTAAACAACAGAACATTATGGAAAAGACTAGTGAATCAAAAAAGGTCTTACCTTGGTGAAAAGAAAATATTAAGTTTAAATCCATGAATCCATTAGGCAGGATACTCTTATCAATCAAGCTATTTTTAAATTATTCAACCACGAACGAATGAAATACTCAATTCTAAAAACACGAGTCTAAACGTTTAATGTGCGGGACATTAGGCAACTGACGGTAAATAATGTAAAGTGGGGACTTCAGAAGCTTGTGAAACTACATTTCTTCATATACATTATGTATATACGCTAACTAAGACTAGAGATTTATAGAAATATGAATCGTGAAACCCTTATATAGAACTATCAGTTTTAATCGGTTATTTATATTTTGGTTATTTTAAACATCCAACTCTAAAACTAATTAAGAAAAATAAAATAATTATGTAAGATTGTGTTGATCTATACATTTGTCTATTCAGAGATCTATATATTCATTATATTGTTTCTAAACAATTACATAAAAGAGGGTTGTCCTATTTTCTGTATTGTACGAGGGATGATCCAAAAGTAATAGGACTTTCTTAGTATATTATATAGTAGATGATACACATTGATGAGATTCATACCATAAGTATATTTGTTATTGCTCTACTTCTTAGCAAATTAATATTTTTAAAATTATAATCAGTTTAGTTATAAAAGGTTGTCTTGGAAACGAGTTGAAGCATAGGCGGGCCACAACGTCATTTTACAAGGAAGTACCAATTTAAACTGTGTATACATCAACAGAACATAATGAAAATTTGAATGAAATTAGTAGGTGGTTATGTTGTTCTAATTACAAAAGTTGAATGTTATTGTTCCATGATTGCCATCAGAATAGTAAAGTTGCTTAGTCGCGTACAAAGACGTCACGTACGAAATGAAAATCAAATGAAAAAATTGCTCTATAGTTAATTATATCACAACGCAGACAAAAACCAAAACAATCTTTGGAAATGATAATGCAATGGAGTTCACCAGGAGTTAAGCCGTCACAAGCGATGATTATATACAATTGTGTTCATGGTTGGAGGAGAGAAAATGCGTGGGAAATTAATCTCACTTGCAAGTGAGCCAGTTTTGACGTTGAAAGGAACAGTGCCAGTGCCAATTTTTTATGGCGTTTGTAGTAACAATATCCACTGTACTATGACACAAGAAGAACAATATAGGAAGATTTCGGCAGTACGTAAGAAATCCTTAATTGAAAACGTTTACCGCCAAATAGTTCCATAATTTCTGCAGAGACATGTCAGTGCTATTTTGGTACAAAATTAATACTAAGATTTTAGAACTATCGGACTAAGATGTAATTGCGTTAAAACATGTAAACATTAGCCTTCTTCGTGTCTGGAGACAAAGAATATTATTGCGCGAGATATATCCATTGAGGAGTGACGTAGTAAGCAGGTGGGCGTTAGGTCACCCGACGTTTGGTTGGCAAAGCAAACCTACATTGTAAATAGAGCGTGAATGGTTGCTTTGATATAAAGGGAGGTAATTCAGAAATCATTACATTATTCTTAGATTATATGCTGAATATAGTACAAATACATTCATTTAACACTTTTCGTACAAATACATTCATTTAACACTTTTCGAAGTAAAATCCTACTATAAAGTTATATTTTGTAACCGAATTGGAGATAAATCGAAAATATTTTGATTTATTCGGAAGTAATATAGAGATGCTGAGATTTTTTCTTAAAATAGTTTATATAATTGAAAATAACTGAAAATAGTACTTGCAGGTTGTCTTTAACCCTTTCCCACATACAACACATCTGCAGCAGATGACTGGGAATATCCAGGCAAAAACACAGAACAGCTCTCTAAATGTAGGTAATTACTAAAAAAGAATTGAAAACATTGTGGCAAAAGAAGAAATTGCTCGTTTTAAGTTGTCTGCTGCAGAGGCGTCATCAAGCAGCTGTATCTGGGAAAGGGTTAATTACAGGGTCATTTGTGCAGAAAATGAGTAATTGAGAAATTAAAAAATGGTTGCTAAAGACAGGGCATTGCTAAACAAAGCCTGATTTTAGCACAGGTTTGACTGTATATGAGAATAATTTCAGGGACAGACTCACTTTCAAGTCAACTTTCTCCAGTTATGCGAGAGCTAGTGAAATTAAGTTTGATAGTATTTGTCTGATCTCTAACTGGAGCACTCCTAACCCAACCCAGGGGTTTAAGTTCGAACCCTTGCACGGCCAACACTCTTTCCGACGTTTGACAAAGGTCATTGTGACAAGCGAAATTCGTCTTCCACCAATGGGCTAACAGTTTTTGTGGTAAAGCAGCCAGTTGCTCGGAAAAAATGTTTTGTGGAGAGGTCAATGCTGGTGTGAGAAAGCCAGGAAACACATTAAAGAATATAATGCTACAAAAAGTTTATCAATAGGAGCAGCTCTCGCTTTGTAAATGTGTTGATTAATGGGAAGGGTTGTTCAATAGCCTGTTGTTTATTGACTGTTGATAACCATTTTACTGTCTGAAATCACTTGTTGTCGAGTCCGTTTTTGATTAGCTCGACATATAGCTCTCTCAATGGCGGTTCGGTGAATGTGTCCGTTTTTGATTAGCTCGACATATAGCTGTCTCAATGGCGGTTCGGTGAGAGAGTACTTGTGGGGTGTTCCTAAAGCCCACCAACCTTATAAAGACACTTAGATAAATATTGTTTTTGTTTGTTTTATAACGGGTATCTTATTTGCATAGTAATGCTATTCATTCTGTAAAAGGGGGATAATTACGGAATAAATTATTACCCACAAGTTTGAAATAAAAGAAATAACCCCACAAATACACTTAATGGGTACGTCCGTGCGTCCATGAATATGTCTGCCCGACCCGCATCTTAACCATGCATAAGAGGATTTCTAAGAAAATTGGCACAAAAGTGCACCATGATGAGGTGGTGTGTCGTGTACAAAATTCAGACCTGTACCTCAAATGTTAAGGTCACTCGTAGAGGTCAAAGGTCAAAATGAGTACTGTTTGATAGGACTGACTTCTCCGGCCCGGACATTGTCAACAGTTTAGGGGTTTGTTAAGACACTTTGCTTGTAAGAATCAACAGCTTTCATTTCATGTATGTTTTCTGGACCCATTTTAAAACTACTATGTCATCACTAAGGTGTTAGAATGTGATATAATTAGGATGATCTTGGTCCTGTTGATTTTAATATCTGCATGTGGACACATGTACTCCGAGAGACTGCTTTTTAATTTGCAGGATTTCTACACGATCGCCACTACAGTGCCCTCGGCGCTCTGATTCACCATTATATTTGTCATTTGTTTGTTACACATCATATTATATATGTTACGCATTTCGGTGAATAGTGATGCTAAAATGTGTTTTAGCAATGGTTACTGGGGGAACAGCTGCTCTGGTAACGATTTTCCAGTTTGGACATGAAACATACAAACAATCAGGAAACCCCTGGTGAACCAGTCTGGTTTTTATCTACCGTTTGGCAATGAAAAGATACAAACATTCAGGATGTTTTCGGAACAGCTGGTCTGGTAACGATTTTCCCGTTTGTATATTCTGGAGACCTCTGGTGAGCCAGTCTGGCTAGCATATTCCTGTTTGTTTGTCTATGAGACAAGCAAACATTTTTGCTATTTCTGAAGAACCACTCTAGTAAACAGTTTCCCGTTTGGCCATGAAACATCCACATATTCTGTAAACCTCTTAGTGTGGTTAGCATTTCCCCGTTTGGCCATGAAAGATACAAACATTCAGGATTGTTCCGGACCAGCATACAAATATTCTGGAGACCTCTGGAGAGCCAGTTTTGCTAGCATATTCCTGTTTGTCTATGAAACAAGCAAACATTTTTGCTATTTCTGAAGAACAACTCTGGAAAACCTTTTCCCGTCTGGTTATTATTTTTCTGTTTGGCCATGAAAACTACAAACATTCAGGAAACTTCCGGAACAGCTAGTCTGTTAACGGCTTCCTTGTTTGGATATGAAACATACAAATATTCTGGAAACCTCAAGAGATCCAGTCTGGTTCGCATTTTCCCGTTTGGCCATGAAAGATGCAAACATTTTTTAAACCTCTGGCTAACACCCCTGGCAAGCATTTTCCCGTTTGACAATGAAACATACAAAATATTCTGGAGACCTCTGGAGAGCCAGTCTGGCTAGCATATTCCTGTTTGTCTATGAGACAAGCAAACATTTTGACTATTTCTGAAGAACCACTCTGGTAAACCTTTTCCCGTTTGGCCGTGAAACATCCACACATTCTGTAAACCTCTTAGTGTGGTTAGCATTTCCCCGTTTGGCTATGAAAGATACAAACATTCAGATTTTTTCACTTGGTCTTGTAACGATGTTCCCGTTTCGACATGAAACATACAAACATTCTGAAAACCCCTGGTGAACCAGTCTGGTTATTATTTTTCCGTTTGGCCATGAAAACTACAAACATTCAGGAAATTTCCGGAACAGCTAGTCTGTTAACGGCTTCCTTGTTTGGATATGAAACATACAAATATTCTGGAAACCTCAAGAGATCCAGTCTGGTTCGCATTTTCCCGTTTGGCCATGAAAGATGCAAACATTTTTTAAACCTCTGGCTAACACCCCTGGCAAGCATTTTCCCGTTTGACAATGAAACATACAAAATATTCTGGAGACCTCTGGAGAGCCAGTCTGGCTAGCATATTCCTGTTTGTCTATGAGACAAGCAAACATTTTGACTATTTCTGAAGAACCACTCTGGTAAACCTTTTCCCGTTTGGCCGTGAAACATCCACACATTCTGTAAACCTCTTAGTGTGGTTAGCATTTCCCCGTTTGGCTATGAAAGATACAAACATTCAGATTTTTTCACCTGGTCTTGTAACGATGTTCCCGTTTCGACATGAAACATACAAACATTCTGAAAACCCCTGGTGAACCAGTCTGGTTATTATTTTTCCGTTTGGCCATGAAAACTACAAACATTCAGGAAATTTCCGGAACAGCTAGTCTGTTAACGGCTTCCTTGTTTGGATATGAAACATACAAATATTCTGGAAACCTCAAGAGATCCAGTCTGGTTCGCATTTTCCCGTTTGGCCATGAAAGATGCAAACATTTTTTAAACCTCTGGCTAACACCCCTGGCAAGCATTTTCCCGTTTGACAATGAAACATACAAAATATTCTGGAGACCTCTGGAGAGCCAGTCTGGCTAGCATATTCCTGTTTGTCTATGAGACAAGCAAACATTTTGACTATTTCTGAAGAACCACTCTGGTAAACCTTTTCCCGTTTGGCCGAGAAACATCCACATATTCTGTAAACCTCTTAGTGTGGTTAGCATTTTCCTGTTTGGCCATGAGACAAACAGCAATTTTTTATTTGTTTTCGATAACCTGTCTGGCTTAAATGTTCCCGTTTAGCCATTAAACATGAAAGATTCTGTAAACCTCAAGATTACCGGTCTGGTTAGCATTTTCCCATTTGGCCATAATACAAACAAACATTCTAGAAACCCCTGGTGAACCAGTCTGGGTAGGTTTTTCCCGTTTGTCCATGAAACATACAAGCATTCTGGAAACCAGTGGTGATCCAGCCTGGCTAGCATTATTCTGTTTGGCCAAAAAGATACAAATATTCTGGACAATTCTGGAAAACCTCATTGGCAAGCATTATTCCGTTTGGCCAAAAAGATAAAAACATTCTGGACACCTCTTGAGAACCTAATTGGCAAGCATTATTCCGTTTTACCGTGACACATGCGAGTATTCTGGAGAACCAGTTTAGTCAGTAGTTTCTCGTTTGGCCATGAAACATACAAAGACTCTGGAGAACCAGTCTGACTATCATTTATCCATTTGATTGTGAATCATTCAAACATTCTGGAAACCTTTGAAGAACGGTTGTATCAAAATCAAACTTTCAAATATGAAATTGATTGATAGTTTCACTGTTTTTTAAAAAAAACCTCCGAGAAAACCGTGTTGGTTGTTAAGTGGGAAAGCGTCTGCCTAGCATGCAGGAGGACGTGAGTTTGATCCCCGGTCGGGTCATACCAAAAGCTTTAAAAGCGGTAGTAATGGATTTTCCTCCATTGCATGCATGGGTTTTGGGGTTATAATTAAGACTGACACTCCGGTGTCAGGATGAATGGACCAGTACTTCTGGTAACTTACCCAAGAAACGACGTGATATATGTGAACAACTCTCGAAGGCGGCGAAAAAAACCATAGAGAAACCTCCAATGTTTTATTTTCTTGAGGCCTGGCTCATATATTACTAGATCAATTACATTTGACACGTAGAATCGTTCCCTAGAAAGCGTTTATTGCATTTTCACAAAGTACATTGATGCTATTAACGCAATCGGCTTTGAAAGTACATTCAGGCACATTTGAAGTATTCAATTTCATCTGTTATCGTTGAGACCATGTGACAATGAACCCTATATGGACTTTAGAATCCATAGACTGAACACTTCATTTCTAATTCAAAATATCCTCCGATCACTAAGGCTAAACTTGTTAAAGTAGTCTGAAGTAACCTGACACTACAGTTACATTATAGGCTCAGACAAACGTCAATTATTGCGGCGCTCTTTTTAAAATGGTTTGTAGCCAATAAGGGAGACAATTTTTTTTATGAGGATCAACAGCGTAACCTTTCAAACTCCGAATGCACTTTTCTTCATTATTTAGGTATTGATTCCAAACATCAAGTTTTAAAGATCCACTGTAGGTTTAACGAAAACTCGTTGTATATTGTACTTATTTATTATATATGCAAAACCAATTTAGTCGCCATTGTTGGTTCATGCCAGACGTACTAATTTACTATGTATGCCATACCAATTTAGTCGCTATTATTGGTTCATGCCAGACGTACTAATTTACTATGTATGCCATACCAATTTAGTCGCTATTATTGGTTCATGCCAGACGTACTAATTTACTATAAATGCTTTACCAATGTAGTCGCCATTGTTGGTTCATGCAAGCCGAGCCCCGGTAGCTCAGTCGGTAGCGACGCGGGCTGTCCATCCAGGGGTTGTGAGTTCGAATCCCGGCTCGGCCAACTTTCCTTCCGACGATTTACAAACGTCAATGCGACATGCGTCATTCGTATTCCACCAATGGGCTAAGTCTATGTGGAAAAGCAGCCAGTTGCTTGGGAAGATTGTTGTTTTGAGTACTGGTGTGAGAAAACCAGGAAATGCATGAGTAGGTGAACTGGCCGCCGTGATATATCTGAGAAATTGTTAAAAACGGCGTTAAACCCCAATCAATCAATCAGTCAATCAATCAATCAATGGTTCATACAAGAAGTACTAATTTACTATAAATGCCATACTAATTTAGTCGCCATTGTTTGCTCATGTCAGACGTACTATAGTACGCCGGGCATCAGAAGTTTCTTTGTTTCGGTAAGTAGTGAAATCCAAACCTTTTCCTCCAAATCGGTTCCAAACCTTCGCCTACCTATGCCATAACGACGAACGTGCATGTGTGGCCATGGTGTACATTTCCAAACATCATCCGTCTACCGCTGTAGAATGTTGCACTACAACATTTAGTCTGATGCCCGGCGTACTATAGAAGCATGGAGTCAATTTCTGAGCACTGAGAACGTTTTCAGAGTTTTATAGTTTCGTACCCTGGCTTTTTGAGTGAGAAAGGTGTTGCCGTAGACATTTGGTTGACATTGGGGACTGAATACCGGATATACATTACATATACATTACATCTTTTTTTTTGGTTGATTGATTGTTTGTTGTTTTACGCCGCTTTAAAAAAAAATATCTGCGTTTCTTGGGTAAGTTACCAGTACTAGTCCATTTATCCTGACACAAGCCAGTCAGTCGTAATGCTAACCCCGCAACCCTGAGCGCCAAGGAGGGCAGCCATTACTACCATTTTGAAAGTATTTTGATAAAATTACGAGTAGATAATACGATTGTCCCTATAAACATAATTTTAAGCGCTGAATCTATTATAAGACATCCGTATAAAACCCTGCACTGACGTGTTAATTTATGAGGGCAATGTTTGTGACAAATAGGGGCGTAGCTAGCGTATACAGAGTGTGTACGCAATTTTGTTAGGGGGGTTCTGGGGCATGCTCCCCCGTCAATTATTGTTTCCTCTATATCGTCTGTGGTGACTTCTGGGAGCATTTCAGTAGCAAAATATGACTGATCTTGACGGCATTTGTCATTTTTCGTTAAATCTATCAAGTCAGATTGGTTGTTTTATACTTACGCCTACCACATGTCAAGTTTTTATTGCAGATTTAAACTTTTTAAAATTTGAGTACTGGAGACAATGTGTACGCAGCTGCCTATTTTGCGTACAGTCAGCTACGCGCCTGACAAAACTAAAGTGTGCATGAACTGTTACATTGATTGAATAATTGTTTGGTGTTTTACGCCGCTTTAAAAAAATAATCAGTTATATCACTGCGTTTATTGGGTAAGTTACCAGTACTACTGGTCCATTTATCCTGACACAAGCCAGTCAGTCGTAATGCCAACCCCGCAACCCTGAGCGCCAAGGAGGGCAGCCATTACTACCATTTTGAAAGTATTTTGATAAATATTACAAGTAGATATTACGATTGTCCCTATAAACATAGTTTTAAGCCCTGAATCTATTATAAGACATCCGTATAAAACCCTGCACTGACGTGTTAATTTATGAGGGCAATGTTTGTGACATAATTAAAGTGTGCATGAACTGTTACATTGATTGATTGATTGTTTTGGTGTTTTACGCCGCTTTCAACATTTTTTTCAAGTTTCATAACGGTGTTTCTCTGGTAAGTTACCATTAATACAGTGCCATCTATCCTGACAGCAGTCAGGTTGCCGTAATGTAAAGCCCACAACCCTGAGCGCCAAGGAGGGAAAGCCATTCCTACCATTGTTTCAGTATTTGGTATGACCCAGTCTGGGATCGAACCAATAATCTACCGCATTCGAGGCGGACGCTCTTCCGCTTCAACGCCGGGGCCGTCGCGTCTGACCTAATTTTGGGAAACCATGGTTTGATCTCGGTTAAGGCAGTGGCGTAGCTTGGCAATACTCAATGTGTAGGCCGTCTCGTGAGAAAATCAACATTGTGGACTCTGCGTAAAGTATCGACCTGGATCAGCCTAAAGCATGCCACACAGGCGTACGCGGATATACACTTTTCGCCTCTTGTGGATTTTCTGTTTCAGGAATCACTACTCTATCTATCCCCCCTTAGACGGAATGTGTCTGCCGGATCATTATGCGCGGACAGCGCAGGCTGATCTGGTCGATATATTACGCAGATGTGTATCGCCGCAGCTGCATTTTGGGGGCATTTTCAGAAAAAATGTGTAGGCACGTGCATACAGTGCCTAAAGGGAGCTACGCGCCTGTAAGGCATACTAAATATATTAAAATGATAGTAATCACTTCCGGTCTTGCAGTTCATGTATTAGGATTATTTACTATGGACAAAATATTAACATATATAAACCCCTTGTGGACCATTTTGAATATATATAAAAATAATCTTTCTTCAGAAATTATTTCAGAAATACGTGTATGCAGCCTTTCATGGATACTATAAATAACTTCAATCGTCTTTTGGCAAGTCATCATTTATAACTACAGGAAGAACAAAAAAAGCAAATGATAGGAAAATGACATTTATTAATGCCTAGAAGTCGAAAGTCACTGTACTTCAAAGCAAATTGACATTGAGCAAACTGGCTGTTTCAATAATTGCTTTTGAAGAGGTTTTCGTTGCTGCAGCGTGCATTCTATAATAACATTTTATATCTAAAAACGAAGGAAAATATGGTTTAATAAGGATCTTTATCTGATAACCAGTTATGCTTTGTGATTAAATTTGCAAATATTTAGATAAAAACGCCAATATTGAATTACTTGTTTTCTTTCAAAATTAGCTAAATATATTGTGTTTAGATTTTATTATATTAAACTTATTATAAACAACGGTAAACTTAAAAAAAAAATGCCAATACATATACTTATCAATCTGCACATACGTAAGTCATCTTGATAAAAGTACAACGGTATTTTACTGATGACGATTAGATAAAACGTGCACAGTTTAAATCGGTGTATAACTTTTACTTATATCTGTAAGTGTTTGCTTCCAGGTGAGCAGTACCCATCTGGGCCACATTAAGCGATCATTCAAATTCTAATTATAAATGTGCAAACTATTCGAAACTTCAAAATAAAAATGTACTACCTAGTGGAGTTTTAATACGAATTGAAATGAAATTATTCAGAATTGTTGTCGAACACGGAATCAAGACTAGCTTCGAAAGTATGCAGAATCTCTCTCAAACGTTGGCCCCTCTCAAAAAAATAGAAGAACACGTGACCTGTCCAACGATACTACAGGTATAAGTTATACTTAAATTCTTAGGAGCGTATTTCATCATATGAGCCATCCGCGAGAAAACCATCAGCGTTGACTCTGCGTAAAGCAACGACCCGGATCAGCCTAAGCATGCCGCACATGATAGACACTTTTCGCCTCCTGTGGATTTTCTGTTTCAGGAATCATTACTCTACATCTCTATTCCCCTGAGACGGAATGTGTCGGCCCGGATTAATGGACCAGTAGCACTGGTAGCTTACATAGGAAACGCTTTTATATAACTTAAACATTGTTGAAAGCTTGAAAGTGGCGTAAAACACCAAACAATCAATCAATCAATGAACTACCAAATGACAAACACAGAGGACAGATTAGTAGGAGCAAACTGAAAGTCCACCGGTTTTGAGTCCAATACAACCAACCTTACTTAGCGTTAAGTAATACTTTTAAAAATACTTAAAAAGATATTTCATCATTTTTGTTGGCCTAATATTTTGTAAAACATAAATGGTGGAATGTATCTAAATAAATGACAGTTGACATAAAAAATCACCTTGCTGGCAAACAATATTTGTTTAGATAATTAGACATTTTAATAAAGGAATAAATCAAAGCGCCAATGGCACTGTAGTGGCGATCGTATGGAAAATCCTGCAAAGTAACAAGCAGTCCCAGAATGTTGTCTTGGTGATGTTTTAGTTACGTTCTGAAATTGGTCATGATGTGTTCAAAATGAGGCCATTCCAAAGTTATGAAAAATCTAGTTGGTATTCGATAGACTACCGTTTTAGATCATTAGAATGGCTATTTGTAATCTAAATTGTTCGGGTAATCACATGTTTATCACCAGGTCGCTAGGCCATATTAAGATAAAATATTTTTTACACTTTAGAAATGACTAAATTATCAAGAGAGGAGAGAAAACAGTATCCATTGGTTTGGTGTTTGTTTCAATGATGTCCGATATTAAACAGGTCTGTTCAATTTAGTCCCTTCACATTGCATGATTGAGGGTTGTCAGAGACATATAAACACAGTGTATTTATATGTCTCTGAGGTTGTTAAACTGCTTCGAATAATGTGAGTGCAAAAACAAACACAAAACATGCTCAAAAAGCACAATTTCACTATTTGCCAAACTGTTCAATTTATAAAAATATAGGCATATATTATAATGCTCGATCTCCAAACTAAATTAGGCTACACTTTCAGCATTAATTGCTAATTGACTCTAGAACGTGCAGACGTGTATACATAACGTGTGTACACACTGAAAATAAAGCGTTTATAATATTGAGATTTAAGAACACCAGAGTCTCGCGAGCTATTTATAGAACCTTTTGGAATTTCCAGATTTGAGTATCATCAGAGTTATTTACCGTTATTTGCAAGTCAGAACGCGCAATGATATGTATTATCTGCCCAATCATGACGAAGATAATATTTACATATTTTAACTCTATGTAGATAATGTCTCGATAAAACTCAAATATTAGTAACAATCCGGTACCAAAGTAGCACTAACATAATTATTATTAATCACGTCTCTGCATCAATGATGGAACTATAACGGATGTGAGTAAATTAGTTTGCAGTAAGGAAAAAAAATATCAACCGATTGTTCAAAACCGACTATGTAAATATTTGTCGTTGTTGTTGTTTCTGTTAGCATTGTGGCAATTGTCAAACCAATCGCCACAAAAATGATAAAATACGCGCTTTATAGTATTTTAGTATTAGGTAGTACTGAGTAAGGTTGGTAGGATTGGACACTGGTATATTACTTTTCTCGGGGCGCCTACTCTTTTGTATATTCTATTCACATATGGTTGACCACTTGACACGCGTTTCGTCCGTTATAACGTATAGAATTTCGCTCTAGTTTGTACTTGTTATGCGGGGGATTCAGCTATGCTAAATACCTCCGTATATTGTCATGCCCAGCTTTCAGGAAGTGTAAATTTGTAAAATTTTTGTGCTGCCCTCTGTTTTTTCAAAATGGACCATTTTTCTTGATTGTCCAGGGATCAGTTAAATACGTTTCACAACAAGCTAAACAGTATGCACATTATACAAAGTAAACGTTTTAATCCATGAAGTTGTATGCATAATTTAGAAATTCAAGTTAGAGATAAGGATTTTAAATGTTTCTTTTAAATATATGGAAAACGAGTAGCTTGAAAGCGGGTAGCTCAAAAAGCTTTTGAGAAAATCCCTGCAATGAAAAATACGGAAATACGGCTGTCATGTATCGTCAACATTTTCCCTTGTTAACACTCTACAGGCTACATTTTGCATCGGATCTTCATGAAAGATTATCAGAACATTCATCTCCATCAAATCTTGGACAAGTTCGAAACTGGGCCATTTGAGGTCAAATACTAGGTCACTAGGTCAAATTGAAGAAAAATCTTGTTAACACTCCAGAGGCCACATTTTCAACTTGAGCATGTTGAAACTTCAGAATGTTTGTCTTGATGATGTAAGTCAAGTTCGAACATGATTCATGTCGGGTCAAAAAGTAGGTCACTAGGTCAAATTGAATTTTTGCTTCAGCAGTTTGAAATTTTGTCAGAATGTTTGTCTTAAAGACATCTAGGTCAACTTCGAATATGGGTCATATTGGGTCAGAAACTACTTTACTAGGCCAAATTGAAGGAAAATCTTTTTAATACTGTAGAAGCCACATTGTTTGCTAAGGCAGCTTGAAATTTGGTCAAAATATTTATCTATATGATATCTAAGCCGAGTTTGAATATGGGTCGAATATGGGTCAAACCGGGTTAAAAACAAACTAGGTTACTAAGCCAAATTGAATGGAAATCTTGTTAACACCTAGAGGCCTTATTTTCAACTTGAGCATCTTCAATTGTTTGTATTAATGATATCCAGGTCAGGTTCGAATATTGGGTCAACAAGTAGGTCACTAGGTCAAATTGAAGGAAAATCTTATTAACTCTGTAGAAGCATCTTTTTTTGGCTACAGCAGCTTGAAATTTGGTCAGAATTTTATTTAAATAATATCTAGGAATATGGGTCATGCCGGGTTAAAAACTAGGTCACTAGGCCAAATTGAAGGAAAATCTTGTTAACACTCCGGATACTGCATTTTTAGCTTAAGCATGTTGAAACTTTATCAGAATGTTTTTCTTGATGATATCTAGGTCAAGTTCTAACATGGGTCATGTTTGGTCCAAAATAGGTCACTAGGTCAAATTGAAAGAAAATCTTGTTAACACTCTAG
Organism: Serripes groenlandicus; assembly: GCA_031761405.1. Taxonomy (NCBI): domain Eukaryota; kingdom Metazoa; phylum Mollusca; class Bivalvia; order Cardiida; family Cardiidae; genus Serripes; species Serripes groenlandicus. The sequence goes on along the minus strand of JASEVX010000001.1, from coordinate 178,513,251 downwards.
AGCCAGCATCCCCCGCATTTGAGTACTTTCAGAACTTTGATTTAATATTTCCCTACACCCGCTTTGTTAAAGACTACTATATATATGAGCCGTCTCCACGAGACAACCAACCTTGTGGACTCTGCGTAAAGTATCGACCCGGGTCAGTCTAAACATGCCGCGCAGGCTAACATTGACAGACACTTTTCGTCTCCTGTGGATTTTCTGTTTCAGGAATCCTTACTCTTTACCTCTATCCCCCTGAGACGGAATGTGTCGGCCCGGATTAGCTTGCGCGAACTGCGCAGGTTGATGTGGGTCGATACATTAAGCAGAGTCCATAATGTTTGTTTTCACGTGGTACGACTCATATATATATATATATAAATGTGTATAAGTGTATATGCAATATATGCTTGTAAATTCTGTGTTTTAATTAGGAAACGACGAAAATTAAGATAAAATATGCATTTTCGCGTGTTTTAAACAGATTCATTCAACTATTCTATGCAGCTTTTTAATGACGATTAAAGACTACTATACATTGGCCGTTCCACGAGAAAATCAACATTATGAACTCTGCGTAAAGTATCGACCCGGATCAGCCTAATCACTTTTCGCCTCCTGTGGATTTTCTCTTTCAGGAATCATTATTCTATATATCTATCCTCCTGAAATGGGATGTGTCAGCTCGGATTAGCCTGCTTGAACTGCGCAGGTTTATCTGGGTCGATACATTAAGCAGAGTCCATAATGTTTGTTGCCACGTGGTACGACTCATATATAAATATGTATATATGCAATATACGCTTGTAAATACAATTTTAATTAGCAAACGGCGGAAATAAAGATAACATATGCATTTTCGCGTGTTTAAAACAGATTTATTCAACTATTCTAAGCAGCTGTTTTAATGACAATCAAGCGGCTCCCTGAGAGAACAAACATTAACATTATTATGAAACCTGTTGAAAGACTAATTAGCATCAAAATGGATATATTGCCTTACATAATTGCATTGAAACCTTCTATGACTAATTGGCGAATCGTACATTCAGCTCAGACAGCGCGAACGGCCTGGCTGATAAGTGATTCTTTGATCCAATATCATTATTCATCTTACATGTACATACATGACAGATATTTGAATATTTAGTATTTTATATTTAGCTTTAAGCCACCCTGACACTGGCACGAATTTTGTCCCCGCAATGACACGCAATGCCCTGGCAGATAAGTGATTATTTGATGCAATATCATTATCTATCTTAAAAACATGACATACATTTGAATATTTAGTATTTTATATTTAGCTTTAAGTAAGCACAACATCTAACTCCACCCATGCCAATATTCAAATTATAAAATGGGTTAAAGGTAGAAAATAAATAAGTGTTCACATTGGGTAACTTTCATCATTGTGTATCATCTAAAACAACCGTTATACTTTTATAAAGAAAGTCCTTTTACTTTTATATCACCCTCGTTCTTAACCATTTTTCTCTCATACGACAATTCTGCAGCAGACAACTTTGAACATTATATTGTCAAAAAATAGAAAATCTCTATAATTGAATGAATAACCTATAACGAAAAGTGGAAAGCATTGTGTCAAAAGGAGAAATTGCTCATTTTGAGCAATTTCTCCTTTTGTCACTATGTTTTCAAAAAGCAGTCTGCTGCAGAGGCGTCAGAAAGCGTATATATGAGGGAAAGGGTTAATCAATGACGAACATTGCAACGTCAGATAAAACTGCACTAATGTGCATGTCGATCACGGTCTTCACAAATTGTCACAACTGCACCATGATTAGATTTTTAATAAGGCACGATCTAAATGTAGCTGCACCTCGCAGGATCCGAAACATTCATTATTGTTTATGCCATCGAGGGTGTAGTGTAATATGAATTTGACAAGCGCGGAAGAATAATTGCAAGTATTACCATAAACTATATTGCTGGCATAACACACTTGTCGTCCGTTAACGATGTCGGGCTCAAAGGAAACAGACGACAATGAATTAATATAACGGGCACATAAACAAGACTTATGGTCCGGAATTCTTTGAAAGATTGATTGGGGTTTAACGTCGATTTCATAAATAATTCAGCCATAACACTGCGGCCATCCATGTGCTTTCTTTACCAGTACTACACACGACAGCATTTTCAAGTAACTGGCTGCTTTTTTTTTTTTGCATTATACTGTTGGCCCGTTGGTGGCTGCAGACAAATGACGCCTGTGGAATCACTGACTTGTGTCAAACGGCGGCCCGGCTTCGGGACAAGATATGTTTGTTTGGTGTTTAATACACATATGAACAATTTTAGTTAACCCTTTCCCTCATACGACAATTCTGCAGCAGACGACTTTGAACGTATTTTGTCAAAAAATAGAAAATCTCCATAACTGAATGGATAACCTATGACAAAAAGTGGAAAACATTGTGGCAAAAGGCGAAATTGCACGTTTTGTGCAATTTCTTCTTTTGTCACTATGTTTTCAAAAAGCCGTCTGCTGCAGAGGCGTCAGAAAGCGTCTATATGAGGGAAAGGGTTAAATCACGTCGTTTCCTTGGTAATTTAGTACTACTGGTCCTTTTATCCTGACATCAGCGAGTCAATCTTAATTTCAACCCGACAAACCTGAACGCCAAGGACTATTGTTAACACGAGTTCCTCAGAAAAATCCTATTGTTGAATCTAACTAGTGGAAGACAATGGTACAGAGGTAGAGCGTCGGCCTCTTGTACCAAAGGTCCCGGGTTCGAATCCCGTGATGAGCGGGTTCTGCCTTTTGGATTTTTCCAAACAAACGGCGCAAGTACTGGTTAAGTTTCCAGGAAGCAGACATCGAGCATTATTAAGATAAGCTTAATGCTTGTTTCGCAATCGATGTAAAATAAATAAGTTAAAAAAAAAGGTGGTTTACGCAAATGACTTGATTAGGAAGAATAAATAGGTCTTACTCCTGAGATATGATAGCCCTCATTAAAACCTATGTTGTGGGTACTCAAAAGAATCGTCTCAGTGAGACGATTCTTGCGGGTACCAATAAAATAGGTTTTGGAGGTCAATGCAGAGTTAAGAACATACAAAACTCTCCTAATCAAGACCTCTGATTTTGTGTAATGTTGCAAAGCACACACTTTATGGAAGTATCTCGTTTAAAATATTTAAAATTTACGTCTGTAAACGGCAACCTTTAGAAGCAATGCGGATACGGAACTAGTAATACATGTTGAAAATAGTCTCCTTATCCAATTTTATTTCTACTCTACCCCCACAAAATCACTTTCTTAACAGGTATAAACCATATGAGCCGTCCCGCGAGAAAAACCAACATTATGGCCTCTGCGTAATGTATCGATCCAGATCAGCGTGCGCAGTCCGCGCAGGCTAATCTGGGCCGACACATTCCATCTCAGGGGGATACAGGTATAGAGTAATAATTCCTGAAACAGAAATTCCACAAGAGGCGAAAAGTGTCTATCCGGGTAAGTCTGTGCGGCATGCTTAGGCTGATCCGGGTCGATATTTAACGCAGAGGCCATAATGTTGGTTTTCTCGCGAGACGGCTCATATTTCGTTCGATGTAACGAAGAGTCTATCTTAACTCAGAATATCAGGGAAATGAATACACTGTCAATATAAATCTGAAGTTAGACGGAGAAGATATAGGCTGACGATATCGCGACGATATCAATCAATGCACGTCTACTGACAGACATGGTCTTGACTCGCATTAACCCGCGTCAAAACACACTTTGCGATCGATCCATAGAGTCCTTTGTTTTATGTCATCGCAACATAGCCTATTTTTCAAAAGGATAGTTAATCAGATAGTTGACGTTTTATCCCTGTGATGCAAAGGGGTAACGCACCGTATATCAAAAGGTCCTTCGCGCTGTGATTTAACATTTTATTAGTTTAGTTACTTAAAACTGATTTATCTAAATCGATTGCGAAACAAGCTTTCAGTTAAGACTTATCACGCTCGACGTCTGTTTTCTGGAGTCATAATCGGTTCCCGTGCCGTTTGTGTTGAAAAAATCTAAAAGTCAGAACCCGCTCATCACGGGACTCGAACTCTGGACCTTACGAATACCGCTCTAACCCCTTCACTACTATCTTCCAGGTGACGTGTTATGCCTGTGGTAACGCATCGTATATCAAAAAGACCTTCGTGCTGTGTAATAATAATATTTTCATACATACGATATACAAGGCATTTTGGAGTAACATAAATTGTGCTTTCCCATTCATAGCAAAATTGGACATGTAGTTATATCACGGCGACAGTTCACTTATTCATAATCCATGGGTAAAAAAAAACCAGTACTAAGCTAGGAAATGTGCCTTGTAAGTGAAGTCGAACAGTGACGAGACTGGTGAAACTCTTCGTCTGCTTATTTGCTTGCTTTTCTAAACAGCTAAGGTCGGATCACGGCGGACAGCAAAAATGATATTGATCTCACACCCTACCTTTAGACCGAACTCAAACTATATAAGGTATGAAAACCAATACGATCCTACATGCTTGAGCTCAAGAGTACCACGAGGGCTTGGCGTGAAACGGTTGTAACTTAAAACCTATTTTGAAAACCCTGGTTTAGGGGCAATTTTGACCCTTTTGTAAACAATGCAAATTTAGGTGCCATTGCTCAGAACGAGCAATGGCACCTAAATTTCCATTGTTTACCAAGAAAAATGATTTAGCGCTTATAAAGACTTCATGGCGAGGTAAATAACCTTGGTAAAAAAATACCAATTTTAGTTACAACTGTTTCACGCCAAGCCCTCGACCAATCGTTCAGAACCATTGAAACGGCTCTAACGGTTCAAGCAAAGATCTTAAAAGTGGAAGTATTGGCTGCCCTCCTTGGCGTTCAGGGTTGCGGGGTTAATATTACGACTGACTGATTGGTATTAACTATTTTAAAACCATTTCCCTCATATAGACGCTCTCTGACACCTCCGAAGCAGACGGCTTTTTGAAAACATAGTGACAAAAAAAGGAAATTGCTCAAAACGTGCAATTTCTCCTTTTGACACAATGTTTTCCACTTTTGGTCATAGGTAATCCGATCAGTTATAGAGATTTAGCATTCTTTGACAAAATATGTTTAAAGTCGTCTGCTGCAGAATTGTCGTATTAGGGAAAGGGTTAAGATAAACTTGCCCAGGACACGCCGTGTTATAACTGAACATATGCTAAAAGCGGCGTAAAATACCAAACAAATCAACGGTTCAAGCAATGGTCAGACTTTGACTGCAACGCTTATTGAGCTTCCCCAAGACAGAAGGGCCTTTGTGTCTGCATTTATGTTCGCAGGTACAATACTTCTTTAGTTAATTTAATCTGCCTAGGTCGTTTGATTAGCATCGATCCATGCTTGATTTCAATGCCAGGTGCCTATGCGCAAGTTACTTTTCGTTGCCTTGTTCTGGTATGTCTACCTAAGGACCACGAATGAGGTGTTGTTCTCTGGAGTCGTGATATAACTCAATTAATGTTGTAATCGGCGTAAAACCAAAATACAACAAAATTACTTCACATGGTTAGATCGTCCGTTCGAGAGCGAGAAACCATGGTTCCATCCCCGGGTCGCATCATACCATATCGGCATTTCCACGAGAAAACCAACATCATGGACTCTGCATAATGTAAAGACCCAGATCAACTTAAGCATGCCGCGCAGGCTAATTCGGGCCGACACATCCCGTCTCAGCGGGATAGAGGTATAAAGTAATGATTCCTGATACAGAAAATCCACAGGAGGCGAAATATTTCTGTCCGGGTTAGCCTGCGCGGCATGCTTCGGCTGATCCGGGTGGATACTTTACGCAGAGTTCCAAAAAGTTGGTTTTCTCGTGGAACGGCATAAATATACTTTCAGTTATTCCCCCCTCTTGGTGCTTAGGGTTGCGGGGAGATAAAATGTTACGAATGATGTATTGATGACAGGTTAATACAATAATACGGTTACTGGTCGCAAATTTACCAAGAAAACGACGCGAAATAACTAAAATATTGTTGAAAGCGGCGTGAAATACTATTCAACCTATTCAAATAAACACGAGAGTGAGAGCACAGCTAATCGGTGCTACGTACATGTACTACACGACATAGTTCTCATAAACATCTAAAAGATACCCTCCACCTTTTACTGTTAAAGCCAACAAACGCTGCCACCACCCGCTGGCGCCTGTAGAGAATGGACAGTCAAACAGTAAATAACATGTCTGGGAATGGCGTTGTTTTCTTTCCATGAGAAGTCTATCCAGATTCATCCAAATGTCCATATGAATTGGAAATCAAATGGTTCTGTTCTGTCATTACAAGACAGTGTCATCAAGTATATTCGTTTACGTCAGAAGGTGAAAGGATGAATGAATGATAAATCCTTGAAGGCGTTTACTCTATAATCGCATGACATGCAATAGCACAATGTATCACTTCCGGAAAGCGTCCTGGCTTGCGCAGTCTTCATTAATCGAATATAACTTGAGTCATGGCAAAGGAAAATCGGTGTAAGGAGATTTAACATGATGGAATGACTGAGATTTGGCGCCGTTTTATACAGGATTTCTGCCATGTAACGACCAATATATATCATTTTCCCCTTTCTGGCTCGTTACAAGCCCATACTCGTCAGTCATCAAGTGTTCACACGATTAGGCCACGTCAAAAAACACCGCGCCTTTCAGAGTGTAAGTCATAAATGGTAGTGTCGATCAAATTAAAAACGTGAGTTCTCGTGTTTCATGATCAAAATATGTTGTTCTGGCGATGCTGAATACATGCTTCAAGGATTTGAGGCGAACAAAGCAATTCCTTATCCGTCCTAGCGGAGACGCATGCTTATCTGGATCTCCATTGCACGCGATGAAACGATTTTTGGACAGTGTTTTACGACTTTTTTCAACATTATTTCAGTCATATCACGGTGCTTCTTGGATAACTTACCGGTACTACTGATAAACATTAACCTGACACCAGGGCACCGGTCGCAATGACTCTTGTTATCCCTGCAACACTGAGCTCAAAGGAAAGAAGCCACTTATTTATTTGTTTAACTCTTTCAATATCGAATTTCACAAAGGCGACTGTTCCATGTTGAAAATTGGACCACTCAATTGTTTCGAACAGGAAAATTGGCAAAATTTAATATCTAAGTTGCAAACAGTGTAGATTTCAGGAGACACAACTCGTTACGAGCTGTCTAACCTGAATCTTCATTCTTTGCAAAATATTTGAATTGTATTTGACAGCGAAGGAGTTATAATCTTTGGATCGCACTTTTGTATCCCTCTCTCGAAGCGGACGCTTAGCGGCTGGATGTTCAATCATTCAATATCTCAAAAATCTGCTGATGGTTCCTTATGCACATTATATTTTGACTTAGTACGTACAGTATGAATACATAAGCAAATCATACTTTACCCTTACCAAAAGCACCATCAGAAAAAGCTTTTAAGGGGCACGTCTCAAAGTTTTAATTTCATACACAAGTGCAATTTAAATAAAGTGACAAGGGTGCACTATCGACCCAAAGAACAGGTGAAACACCTCTCATCTTTTAACCTTTACGAAAACGGGTGAAAAAAACGCCGACAAACGCTGTCGTTTATTGATTCGATTTAATCTGATTTTGCATCAAACGCCTACTCAAAAGGATTTTGTGAGCATCTTCAAGTACAGTGTACTCGACAGTTCTGGGTCAGTAATCGAATTAACGAATCTTGTCTCTTTGAAACGAAAGTTGAGAGAAACAAAACTACATCAAATGTTGAACAAATAATTCCGCCCCATCATGATCTAATTCAACAATTGTATACATTTGTTAAAAATGTTTCTTTAGTGTCTGCAGTAGCAAGCTGTAAATTTGGCAGTTTACAGTCGAACTTACCATTTTCGGGTCAAGTGACAAATGTTTTTTTTCTGTTATCAGGGGTAATCTCAAACAATGTTATATTCAACATAACAGCTGTTTTTTAATAACAAGATATTTATTTCACATTTTTATCAAAATAATATGAAAAAGAAAGAACTAAAATGCATCATTTGTAATTAACTATTGCATAAAAAACTGAACAGTGATGGGGACAACTTTACTGTACACACTTTCATGCACGACAACTATTGCATTTCAACCAACTAATAAGTCAAATTTGACAACTAATGTACATTTTAATAACACATTTTTAGCGTTGATTTATCACCATAAGCATTAAATTACTCTTAATAAGTTACCAAAATAGTTTTTCTAATAAATTGATAATTTTGAGAAATTCCCTTTGGCTGACCCGAAAGTGTCGTATATGAACTAGGTCAAATTATCCGCTTGTTTGGCATAAGTAACTTTGACAAGTCAATCAATATTATAATTCTTGTTCAGTGGTAAATAACCTACACATTTATGTGCAATACATACATGTATAACTAAAATTATGGCTACAGTTAGCACTTTTCGCTGTGACGAGTAAACAAAAGTATTGAGATGTTGCTTTCGCGGGAATCGATGAAGTCAAGCGTTTCGAGATTACGCCATTCGAATTAAAACTAGCCAAGATAATGGGAAATACGACTTGATAATCAAATTGTCAAAATACTGTAACATTCTCGAATAGAAATGTGACCCGGAACTGTCGAGTTCACTGTATATAAAATAAAATACAACCCCACGCGTTTTCGATAAACTTAACACCATTATTCCAACCAAATCGAACTGATCAATATCTATAGACAAACAAACAACAGAAATAGTATACATCAGATGACTAGACAAGAGGGAGTGAACAGGTCTTTCCCCCACAATATTTCTCTTATTACTTAACAAAATCCTATGCTGTGGGTACTTAAAAGAATCGTCTCACTAAGACGATTCTTTTGAGTACCCACAACATAGGGTTTGGATGTCAAATAAGGATTTTAGAACATGAAAAACTCCCCTTATCTAAAGGTCTGGTATTTTATCCCGTATTATGGCATGGGAGTTCGTGTCGCCCGCATTTGTTTTATGCATAATATATCTTATTTCGCGCAAGAATATCGAACAATACATTAAGAATGTTATGACATATACAGCTACAAAGAATTATTGCATTTTGACTGTAATAATTAACATTTCCCCTCACACAGGCACTTTCTGACGCCTCTGCAGTAGACTTGGTCCATAATGTATTCAATAGTTACACTTTCATTGATAGATATTTTTTTTATTCGTTTGTGTTTTGATTGTATTAATTAACACTTTCCCACACATAGGCGCTTTCTGACGCCTCTGCAGTAGACGACTTTTGTAAACATTGTGGAAAATAAAGAACTTTCGCATATTGAGCAATGAATCCTTCGGCCATAATGTATTCAATAGTTACACTTTCATTGATAGATAGTTTCCAGTTGTTTGTGTAGATGTCTTTAGAGTCGTCTGTTGCAGATTTGCTGTATGTGGGAAAGAGCTATCAGGGTGAACATGGAGGATCACTTCTCCGTCGACGGCTCGGCCAACTTTCTTTCCGACGTTTGACAAACGTCATTGCGACATGCGGCATTCGTCTTCCACCAATGGGCTAAAGTCTATGTGGAAAAAGCACCCAGTTGCTTGGGAAGATTGTTGTGTGGAGTACTGGTGTGAGAAAACCAGGAAACACATGAGAAGTTGAACTGGCCGCCGTGATATGACTGTGGAATTGTTAAAAACGGCGTTTAACCCCAATCAATCAATCAATCAATCAATCAATCAACTTCTCCGTCGACCGTCTGTGCGTCACGCATTAACTCACCTGGCAGACAATACATGAGTCGTCCCACGAGAAAACGGACATTGTAGATCTGCTTCGAGGCATTATTTTCTTTCATAGTTAAAGGGACTGAATCCCATAAGAGAAAAAATTGTTAAAGATTGCTATTACCTTGATGTTTTTGCATGTAAGGCATTGAGATTTGCTGACTGATGTACTACAATATATGCACACTATAAATATTGGGGAGATTTTTTGTTATTTTGCATTGTAAAATCTACTGGGTTAGTAACCCAGTAAATCTAAAAATATCGCTGTATATTTATCACGTGATCACTACAACCGAATTGACAGTCTCCTTCGCAGAGTTGTCGTTCCTTACACTCACGCATACATGAATGTAATGAGTCGATAGTGTTAGAGAATGCCGAATTGAATCCACAAATTCAAATGAGCAAGAGGAAATTCCACGGTATTTTTAAACTGGAAAACACGGAGCGGACGTTTTTTTAACTGCTTATTTCCTATGAAATACTGAAAAACAAGACTTGTACGACCTTCTACAACATTCCGTTACATATATATCAACGTATTTTGGATTAATTAGAATAAGTATAAAATATAACGATTTTGGACCATTATGGTGTTCAGTCCCTTTAAGACAAGTGTACAACATCATGTCAGGGAAGGGCGTTCAACATCACCAAACAATCTGCTATCGTTTTCTTTCTGTTCATATACATATGAGCTGTCCCGCGATAAAACCAACATAGTCGACTCTGCGTAAAGTATCGATCCGGATCAGCCTAATCATGCTACCCGGGCTAACCCGGACAGACACTTTTCGCCTCTTTTGGATTTTCTGTTTCAGGAATCATTACTCTATACTCTATCCCCCTGAGACGGAATGTGTCGGTCCATATTAGCCTGCGCAGACTGCGTCTGATCTCGGTCGATACATTACGCAGTGACCATAATGCTGGTTTTCTCGTGGAAAAGGCTCACATGTGTTCTGTCACCTTAAACCCTTTCCCTCATATAGACGCTTTCTGACGCCTCTGCAGCAGACGACTTTTTGAAAACATAGTGACAAAAGAAGAAATTGCTCAAAACGAGCAATTTCTCCTATTGTCACAATGTTTTCCTCTTTTAGTCATATGTTATCCATTCAATTATAGAGATTTTCTATCTTTTGACAAATATGTTTAAAGTCGTCTGCAGCAGAATTGTCGTATGAGGGAAAGGGTTAATTAAATGAACGTCGCAACGGAAAAAACCAACCAGTGTATTTCAAGACAACAATTTCATCGCTAATAATCCAACGAAGCCTCCAAGAAACCTAGAAGAGCTACAGTGTGAGTTTAAATCACGTACTACAGTCAAACATATGCTGACGAACCCCTATGTTTAGCAATTCACTGTCTATAGCCACCACACTTTAAATTTCACAATTACTCATGTTCTGCATAAATGACCTTGTAATTAAAGACAACGCGTGAACAAGGATCATATTGCTGTATGTTGGAAAGGGTTAAAGGATGTGCTGACATCAACAACTCAAACTGTTACAAGTTGACAGCAAACTGTGTGTGGTATATTAGGCAACACGTGTTATATATAACCGATAGCAAAGCTGTTACAACGACAGGTTGTTAGTGTTATAGAAGTAAAATACAAAACATAAAAACCAACAACGTTTGTTTAGAAATATTGTTTGGTTTTGGAAGAGTGTTGTACGCCATTTTTAACTGTGTTTTAGTTACATGACGGTGTTTTCTTGGTAAATACAACACGTTCTATCTACAGTTTTTTTTAAACACCTGCACTTTTTTCCGGCGCAAATGCATGAAGATGGTCATGCGCAGTTCAAACACGGCGGATTCCGTACACTAACTAGGTCAAATGCGATACCAAATGTGGTAATGGTACCTCACTGAAACATGATGGGACTTCATTGAAATATGCTTTGATGTCATTCGAAATGTGAAAGGTGGGCGTGTCTAAGGCCAATCATAAATTATATTTTATGTATTATATATCTTTAATTAGAATACAGAAGTTTGTATTGATTTTCTGTATGCTGTCTTAACAAGTATTGATGGTATATAATGAAAGAAAATTTATGTTGCTGTATCGATACAAGATTACGTATTGCCTACTCGAATGTGATTTTTTTAGGATTTATTTTTGCAATCAAAATTCTATGTAACGATAACATTTTAAACAATATTTGTTATCTCTTAGGCTACCTGTTTGGATCCAGTGATGCAAACATCAGTTCGACGGATACATCAACTATTAAGTAAAGTAAAACATTTCACTCAACACAGCATTTCCTTGGTAAGTTACCAGTACTACTGGTCCATCCGAACATAAGCCAGTCAGTCGTAAAGCAAGGAGGGTAGCCGTAACTACCTTTTTTGAAATGTTATAATTATTATAATGACGTCCGTCGAGTGGTTAGCGTCGTGGCTTTGGAACCGGTTGTCCCGGGTTAGAATCCCAGTCGCGGCGATCATGGTGGAGTGCCCATGGACAAGGCACATATCCTAGCCTAGTACTGGTTTGTTTACGCAGGAATCTATATACGTGAACAGTCGCCGTGGTATAATAAAACACATAATGACGTTTAGGTAGGTCTTTTGGAAAACACTGCTGAAGTGTTTGCTTAGTTTACGAGACAGCTATTTCTTCATTTGTGAATCCAAAACTATATCTATTCACGAGGGGGATAGCCACTCGTCTGAAAATCGCATTTAATGTCCACTCAATATAAATTCTCCTTCTCATAATATTACACGGAAATAATTGATGTATTCATTTATACTGATTTGACGCCGTTTGCAACACATGTTCAGTCATATCGCGTCGGCCAGTTGACTTACTCCTGTGTTTTCATGCTTTCTCACAACGGTTCTCCACACAACAGTTTTTATTTTAAACATACGTTATATCAATGACTCACAACATGTTTTTATCACAAAAGAACATACAAAAGGATTGGAATGGAAGCTAATTCTAGCTTATTAAGTTCCTCTCCTGTTCACGGTTATATTTACACAGCAGCCTTTGCAAGCAATTGGCTGCTTTTAGACATATACTGTTAGCCCATTGGTGGAAGACGAAGACGCTTGAATGTCACAGTGACTTTCACACAGAAAACCCACACAATAATTCCTCTTCATATCATTTTTTATAACAAATGAAAACAAGAGGGCCAAGATGGCGCTAAATCGATCACCTGAGTAATAATATAGTAGTAATACATGCTACTGCTAATACAGGTGAAAATTGTATCAAGAGTGGGAATGAAATGCAGATGAAACAGCTTATCAGTAAAGGACATTTGTAATAATGCATTACATCTTTGAACAATTTGAAAGAGGACTACCACAGGAACATTCACTTGCAGTTTGATTGATCTGTCTGTTCGTTTAGGAGGAGATGTTGTTTGAAGCTAAAAGTTCCTTTCAAGCATTTTCTGATTCCGCCTGGCATCTTTCCTATTCAACCAATCAATAAGGCTTTAAGAAAATATGTACAGTGTCACTTAAGTATGATTTTTGCAAAACTATCTTGAAATCAGATATAAACTTAAATAATAAGAATAGAAAAGTATTGCCATTTTGCACCTTTTTTTTATGACCTCCGGCTTGAACAATTTTTGTAAAGGGTCACTCGGGGACCATAACTATTAAATGATCTTGGAATTAGAAAAGTGGATTCAGAGAAGAAACTTTTTGAAGTTATTGCCGCAGAAAACAAAGTTCAAAGCAACGAATTTATATTTTTGAACATTTTTGAAAGAGGATCCCCAAAGTAACATTCCTCTTAAGTTTGGTTGAAACTTGTTCAGTGGATAAGGAGAAGATGTTATTTGAAGCTTAAAGTTGATGTTGACCATTTTCTGATACCACCGGCATGCTATATCTTTCAACCAAGCATTATTGTTTGACAAATTATCTAGAGGGTTACTGCAGGAACATTCATACACAATTATTTTGAAAAAAAACCAAGAACTTTCATAAGAACGGAATTTTCAAAAAAAGTGTCTTCCTGCCCCTTTTCTGTTTCCACCTGGCAGCCATTGTTTTCAATCAATCAATACGGCTTAATCAGCTTTTGTAGAGGGTTACCCAAGGATAATCTTTATCAAATAATATTAAAATATGATTAGCGGATTCAGAGGAGAAGAGACTTAAAGATTTGCCATTTTCACCCGTTTCTGGTGCCACATCAACCATAGTTCTTCATAGAACTTAATTGTTTGAATAATTTTGAAAGATGTCCACCATTAGAACATTCTAGTGAAGTTTGGCTGAACATTGTCCAGTGGATTAGGAAGAAATGTTGTTTAAAGCTAAATGTTAACGACACCGACGGACGACGGGCGAAGAAAGGCGGACAGAGAGTGATCAGAATAGATCACCTTAAGCCTTCAGCTCAGGTGAACTAGAAAAAGACATGTAATCGATAAATATAGAAAGATGTTGCGTAGTTGTGACCTAAATTTCTGCTTCTATTTACCTTTGTCGGGATACAAATAAATCGAGACAGCATTATGACACTTAAATCTTGTATGGTTTGTTTGCTCGTTTTATTGGGGTTTTGACGCCATTTGAAACATTATTTCTGTTATATCACGGCGACAGGTTACTCATTCATGGTCCCCTCGGAAACGAACCAGTATTACGCAAGGAAATGTGCCTTGTCCAAGGACACAGCCCCTTAACCGTTACGTCGCAACTGAGGATCAAACACAGATTCCAAATCCTACTCGGTCACGGCAGATATAGCAATCATATATTGACACTTCTTAGATAATGGATTGATTTTTGTTTAGCCTTCATGGAAAGGTAACATACTGCGATAACTTCTCCGTCAAGGTCAAGTGTCTGCCTGTCTGCCTGTGTCTGCGTATATGTCCGTTATAACTTCTCCGTCAAAGTCAAGTGTCTGCCTGTCTGTGCGTATGTGTCCGTTATAACTTACCCGTCAAGGTCAAGTGTCTGCCTGTCTGTGCGTATGTGTCCGTTATAACTTCCTAGCTACAAAAAAAATCTTTAAACATTAACAGCAATTTCTTCTTTTGGCAAAATATTTTCAAAATTCATCTACTGTTGTGGCATCTAAAATAGTCTGTATGCGGATAAGTGTTAACATAAGATTCGCGGTGAGTTGATTTATTAGTATCGTATTATAATTCACGTCTCGGTATCATTACTAGAATCTCGAATCAGTTATTGGTGATAATGTCCATTATAAAACCACCATTAACTCTTTCAGCGCCAAAGGCAATATTGAGCTTTTTGAAAACAATACAGATTCAGGTGAGTCAGCTCGTAACGAGCTGTCTCACCTGAAATCTGCATTGTTTGGCTGTGAGTTATAAAAATATTTCAAAAATCCTATAACATGAAAATAGAGTCGTCCGAGTTTGAAATGGAATAGTCTACTTTAAACAATTCGGCGCTGAAAGAGTTAAATTGATTGAATTGACCAGTATTATGTGTAGGCGAAATACCCAGGTTGAAATACATAATCAAGTTACCTTATATGTCAACCCGAATATTTTTCTCACGTTTTGCAAATAACAAAATTCTCATGAGTTTTATTTAAATGCCACCAAGTTTCTTTTTAATCACGTAGAGGCCCAACAATAGTGTTCAATTACAGAAGGCGTTCTTTTTTCATGTCACGCGACCCTCTAAACGTTTGTCATGTATCTCACGAACCTTACATTATTGTATTGACTTCATTAAACTATTTAAATTAATTAACTCAAATGAGTGTGTATCTCTCTATGTATAAGGAAATGTTTATGCCAGTTGTACTGGCTTAGGAGATTGCATGTTATTACTGTTTAGGATCTGATCCAGAATATTAATGATCCCCGTTTTGCGAAAATTGGGTCTCGGGGCATTGAAAGCTCTCGGCTGAACGTTTATATATATACACAGTCTGATCAGAACCTTCACTTGTCGAACCGTATGTTTGGTAGATCTAGATGGTTTTTTTCGGCGATAGCTGTTTAACCTCAGTTTTGACCTAAATGTTAAACAAATGATCTAGATTGTATAACAATCAAATGTTGTATTTAATGAATAATGTCGAAGAAATAAAGGAAATGAAACGTTTTGATTGGTTCATAGTTAAGTTGCGATCCTACGAGAGGTACTAATAAGATGAAGTTTTAAGATGAAATGTTCTGCATACTAACTTTTAATTGTTTTTCTTAAAATCAGTGAAAACGTATGAAATATAATATTTCAGAGCAAAATATTAATTATTTTTGAAACATGATAAGGTTTCAGTTAATTATTGTCAATTGAAACTTATACCCCTCTTGGGAGCCTCGCGTAATCTCCAGTCATGTGGCGTATTCTCGGCCTTGATAATCTATTTATAGAAACTGAAGCTGGATTGAGATGGCCGATTAGCCTTTGGTAAACACATAGAACCTTTCGGATATTCAAGTCAATTAATATACGCATGTTCCATTTCTTAGTGTTTTTTCATATTGATCGCCGTTTATATTTTTTAAAGATATGTCTTGTTATTATTTAACCAGAAGGTCAAAGACAGAGGTGACAACACTTTACAAAAAAACAAACGTGACAAATGCACAATATACAAGAAATTACATATCAAACATGGCAGTATGATATTCTCTAAATTGGGATTTGTGAAAAATATTATATGGGATTAAAAAGTAATGCAATATTTAACATAAAAGGATACACAGGATCGCATATGATGAATTCATGACAGAATGATGACCCTATGAGACAATTTTAAATCAAAATGCTAAATGTGTCCATCTATTACCAAATACATATAACATCACATAATATCAACATATCATGAATTCTAATATGTCATTGCTATAATATCACTACTTATAGAAAATATATATGAGCCGTCTGGCGAGAAAACCAACATTGTAGACTCTGCGTAAAGTATCGACCCGGATCAGCCTAAGCATGCCGCGCAGGCTAACCCGGATAGCCACTTTTCGCTTTCTGTGGATTTTCTTTTTCAGGAATCATTACTCTATACCTGTACATCCTTGCGACGGAATGTGTCAGCCCGGATTGGCCTGCGCGGACTGCGCAGGCTGATCTAGGGCGATACAATACGCAGAGGCCTTAATGTTGGTTTTCTCGCGGGACGACTCATATTAGTATCGTCAGTTTGTTGTTATAGCCGTTCTCGTGAGTCATCCGGGATGCTTGTTTGACTAAGGGCGCAGGGTGATGTGGACATATGTCGGTCGCAAATTTCCTCAGTTGCAACCGTTGTTTCGTAGTTAGACTATTTCGTAAATTCGATATTTAATTCAGAGCATCTTTTTTTCCGTTTTGTGAGTCAAGCAAATGAAAAAGAGTGTTTTCTTCGTTCTTTTAGCAAGTTCGACGTTTTTAACCCTTTCCCACGTACAACAATTATGCCTCCGTGGACTTTAAATACATCTAGATAAAACTATGAAACTCTTTGTATGAAAGTATTATTGTTGAATAAAGTGGAAAATATTGTGGCAAAAGGAAAACATGCTTTAAGTCGCAACTACGGTAATTTTAAATTATGTCAATCAATGTTTTTTACGAGGTACATATAATTAACACTATTGTAAATCTTCACTTTAATGAATTTCAAAACTTATTTGATTCAAATAATGTTTTTTTTATAGTGGTACGTTAAAAGAAATAAAGGAAACATTCCGTAGTTTTTGTTGTCCAAGTATAATACGTGGAAATAAAATATAACTCTAAAATATAAAAGTCGCCAAGAAGCGCTTCCCAGACTTCTATTTGAATGTTCTGCTTAGAACGCCATCAGTTCTTATTATTATTCAATTTGATTTGTTTTATACAACCTGTGTAACTTTCACGATAGAGGTAGAGATCAAAACATGCAAATTTAAACCACAAGGCGACATCATGAAAACAACATGTACGTTCGTGCAAATACTTGATGCATGTCACCAAACACAGCCTCATCCCATTTGCTAATTCAATTCACAGCGGAACCTGTGTACATGTATAAAGGTCAACAAAGGTAAGATATCTATCTGGTCTTTAATTATAGGTGGTCTTTATTTGCGGGTTTATCTTTGCAGTAAAACAGTAATTGGGAAACTAAAAGTGTGGTTGCTATAAACGGGGAATCGCTATTCCAATGTGATCTCAACCACGTGTTTGACTGTATATTCATAATTCTCGCATACAAATCTAAGAAAGACAATGATGCAGTTGAATAGATTCGGCCTCTTGTACCAAAAGTACCGAATTCGTTTCCCGCAACGCGCGGATTGTCCACAAAAGCGGCGCGAGAAATACTGGTTTGACCTCCAGTAAAGGCTCTGTCACACACTACCGATGTATCTCGCCGGGACTAAACCGGAGCACACAATTAACAACGGCGAGAAAATCGGCGGAGCTCCGTCGAGAAATCACTTGAAATATCACAATTGGCCGTAGCAATACCGATGTAGTATTGGCGTTCCCGTTGTGATACCGTTGTAATACCCTTCGGAGGCCTAGTGTTGTCCTACCCTTGTAAGAGCCGATGTGCTACCGAATAACACTTTTCTGTCACCGTAGTGTGCCGCCGTTGCTCTACAGGTGTGCCACCGTTGACCGGAGCTATAGCGGAGTGATACCGAGCTACCGTTGTACTGCCGATGCACTATCGATGCGCTACCGATGTGATACCGAATTGTCGGTAGTAGTACGGTATCACATCGCTAAGAACGGTATTACATCGTTATTACGTCGGAAGGACTACGGTCTCACATCTGTACCTGTACGGTACACATTGAGGCCACCGGGGCGCTACCGTTGCTCTACCGTTATTAACGAAGCCATACCGGAGTACTGCCGTTGTAGTTCCGTTGTTCGCTCTGGCAGCGCAACGGCAGAAACCTTTGAGCATGCTCAACAATTTAGACCGCCGCCTGCCGTTGCTAATGTTCTCACCGATGTTCTGACGATGTCCTGACGATGTACTACCGTTCTTAGCGATGTGATACCGTTGCGCTGCCGTACTAGTACCGCTCCCCGAACATCGGCAAATGTGTGCTCCGGTATAGCTCCGGCGAGCCAAATCGGCTAGGTGTGACAGGCCCTTAAACAGACATCTAGCGTGGTTTATATAAGCTGCGAGATGGCTGAACTCAATCGGTGTAAAATGAATAAGTTTAAAACTAAACTAAATCTAAGAAACAAACTGAATCAAGATTTTAAATTGACATTTCAGATATATCAAACGGGTCTTAAACCCACCGTAATTGAATAATAACAAGAACAGCGCAAATTGGCATGGAGCGAATTATGTTTCAATCCAAACTCATTAAAATCTTAGGTTTGAAAACAAAGAAAGAATCCCTCGAAAGATAGAATATCTCTAACCGTGAAAGCAGCAAAGAGGCAAAATATACGCATGTTGACGCAACCTTAGCAGACGACATTTGGAAAGATTGTTGGAAAAGGAGAAGAAGCCCAAAGCGGTGATCTCTCCTTTTGTTAGAATCTGTTCAACCGTTTTCAGTCATGTTATCTATATTTGCAGAGACGTTTCATGTTCGTCTTCTGAAGGTCTTTAATTGCGCGTGTTACACAATATTTTAAAGTAAGGTTTTACTGGAGCGCATCTGCACAATTTAACATTTCCAGATTTCTAAATATATTTTATTTGTTCGATTGTCTACTACATGAAAATCTGAGATTGTTTTATTTAATAAAATGTTGGCTACGTGCTAGAAACATAGATGTTTCCAATGAATATACTATTCTTATTAAATTAAACACGAACAACAAGACTAGTTACAAATTATCTAATTGAAGCTCTCTCAGATTTGTTTGGTAAAAGTTTTAAAACAATAAGCATAAACAACAAATCATTAACAAAAGGTAATCCAAATGTATACATATGTTATTTCATGTATATACTTATTGTGATTTTATGTGTAAATATGTTTTTAAATGGGTCGGAGGCCTAAGTACTTCATTTAAGAAATTATAATCACATTGTTGATGATGACAAAATACTTATGGGGACCATGGATGTATTCATATTGGCTTTATATACCGTGTGCTCGGCAAGTTCTATATAAACTGTTATTTCATTGGTTCATTCGTCTAGCACTCTCTTATTTGATTGGTTCATTTGTCTAGCACTCTCTTATTTGATTGGTTCATTCGGCTAGCACTCTCTTATTTGATTGGTTCATTCGTCTAGCACTCATTTATTTGATTGGTTCATTCGTCTAGCACTCTCTTATTTGATTGGTTCATTCGTCTAGCACTCTCTTATTTGATTGGTTCATTCAGCTTGCGCTCTCTTATTTCATTGGTTCATTCGGCTTGCACTCTCTTATTTGATTGGTTCATTCGGCTTGCACTCCCTTATTTGATTGGTTCATTCGGCTTGCACTCTCTTATTTGATTTGTTCATTCGGCTTGCACTCTATTAATTGATTTGTTCAATCGGCCAGCACTTTCCCGAATACATAGGCAATCTAAAAACACATCGATCAATCTGCTATAACAGTTTAACACCTTTCCCAAATACAGCAAATCTGCAGCAGATGAATTTGAAAACATTTATTAAAACATATTGAAACTCTTCATAAATGTAAAAATACATATTGAATAAAGTTGAAATCATTGTGGCAATGCGAGAAATATCACATTATGAGCAATGTTTCCTTTAGTCACGATGTGTCTAAAGTAGTCTGCTGCAGATGCATCAACATGCGTCTGAATATGGGAAAGGTTAAAGAGTTTTACGATTTGCAGACATCTGAAAAGAGACATTGGAAGTCTATGAGAGACATTGTAGAACACGGAAATCGCTCCCGCGGGCTGTCAATCCAAGGGTTGTCAGTTGGAACCCCAATCGGACAACATTCTCGACAACGCTGGACAAAGGTCAATGTGACAAGCATCGTTCGGCCTTCACCAATGGGCTAAGAGTCTATGTGGAAAAGCCCACAGTTGCTTGGATATACCGTTGTTTGGAGTTCTGCTGTTAAAAAGCCAAGGAACACATGGGTAGGTGAACTCGGCGTCGTGATATGAGTCGTCCCGCGAGAAAACCAACATTATGGCCTCTGCATAATATATCGACCCAAATCAGTCTGCGCAAACCGGGCCGACACATTCCGTCTCAGGAGGATACACGTATAGAGTAATGATTCCTGATAAAGAAAATACACAGGAGTCGAAAATTGTCCATCCGGCTAAGCCTGCGCGGGATAATTATGCTGACCCGGGTCGATACTTTACGCAGAGGCTTTTCTAGGCGTCAGATCCTAATCAATCATTCATAACTTTCATAAGTCGTCTGCTGCAGGGACTCTTTCAGATTCAATAGCAATATTGAAGGGTTTTTTTCTCCAGACAAAACAGATTCAGGTTAGTCAGCTCGTAGCGAGCTGTCTCACCTGGCATCAGCATTGTTTGCCTTTTAACAATCAAAATATTCCAAAAACTCGTACTGCATATACAATGAAATTCGCCGATTTTGAAAATGTAAGAGTCTCCTTTAGGAAATTCGGTGCTGAAAAAAACTGTTGCTTGTATGGGATAGGGTAAAAGCACAGGCGTCCAAGTTTTCTTTTGAGAAAATTAAAACAAACAACACACACATGCTACCCGGTTAAACTACTAGAGAGGCTATTTATAGTAACACGGAAGGGATACCACAAATTAACATTACGATCATTTTTATGATAGCTTATGGACACTATTGAGAGACTATTTGAGTATCTTAACGAACTATTGTGTGTTTTTTCCCCATTTTTTCTGAAAAGGAAACTCGGACGCCTGCGGTAAAACACGGATACTTACCTCCAATTCTCCACGGCCATTGACTTTTGCCGATGTTCGGAAATAATCCGTAAATTCTCTAGCAGCATGGCGTGTGCTTTGTCCGGATGTTTCATTTTTTGCAAAACAAACAAAATCATTCACAGAAACCGTTGTCCTAGCAACGACATCCGCGCTCCGAGTTAAAATCCAAAACGGCTGTAATCACTTTCCACTGAATCCATGAAGATTGTTTAAAATGTCTTTCATTCCGGGTCAATTTCCTACGTTTTAATTGAATTCGTTTTCGCAGTCAACAGTTATTTAACCCGAGACGCGTTTCAACATCTGTATGCCTTAAAAGGATTTCGGAATTTTCAATTGTTCAAAGCTGCCGGTGCTATTAATCTCATTGGAATTGTCTCCTTGAATAAAAGATTGCGAGAACACGCACCGAATGTAAAACACCACTTCACTATGATTACAAAAGTCTTTAAAGGGACTGAATCCCATATGAGAAAAAAAACGAAATAAAAAAGAAAATTGTTAAAAATTGCTATTACCTTGATGTTTTTGCATGTAAGGCATTGATATTTGCTGACTGATGTACTACAATATATGCACACTATTAATATTGCGGAGATTTTTCATTATTTTGCATTGTAAAATCTACTGGGTTAGTAACCCAGTAAATCTAAAAATATCGCTGTATATTTATCACGTGATCACTACAACCGAATTAACAATCTCCTTCCCAGAGTTGTTGTTCCTTACACTCACGCATACATGAATGTAATGAGTCGATAGTGTTAGACAAGAGGAAATTCCACGGTATTTTTAAACGGGAAAACACGGAGCGGACGTTTTTTTAACTGCTTATTTCCTATGTAATAATGAAAAACAAGACTTGTACGACCTTCTACAACATTCCGTTACATATATATAGACGTATTTTGGATTAATTAGAATAAGTATAAAATATAACGATTTTGGACCATTATGGTGTTCAGTCCCTTTAAGACAGAACAAATCTTTATTTTCTTTGGAAAAGGCAGTGTTATTGTTTTGTTCTTTGATACAAAAGAGAAAATATTAAATATAACACATATCAACAGATTTCTCTAGAACTCTAAATGATTGATGTTTTTTCTGTTAGATTAAAACCACACAATTAAACTATAAATTCGATCATGAATTATATACCTTAATCGTAAAACAATCATCCCCGAAAATAAATCACTGTGTAACACTTGCTTGCGATTTTAACTGTAACAATAATTCCATTATTCACAGAAATTCACCAATCATTCTAAATATCATTTTAATTCTAATCATAGATACACAAAGTAATACAACTTTATGAAACATTTGCTTAAGCAAACCAGAAATTGTGTTTCTGTGAAATTAAGAATGTTCTACAAATTGAGAATTTCAATGGTTGGACAATACGGACCGTCATCTATAAATCGAAACATGTCACGCATAATCACTTGTTTAGAGGAATTCGCCGTTGCTGGGTCTCAAACCGTGGCGGTCATGGTTGAGAGCCCACGAGCAAGGCATTTTTCCTAGCAGAGAGTACTGGTTTGTTTGTTCACCCAGAGACCACGCATTAGTGAAATATCGCCGTGCTTAAACTGAAATCATGGTCGAACGCGGCGTTAAATCCCAATCAAGCAAACTATTGTATAGTCTGATCTGTGGCATACTCGCCAACCGGATAACAATCAAACAGTGAACACAGAAGATCCTTATCAACCGTTTAGTAGTAGAACACATGTAAACCCCTTTCCCACATACAAGACGTTATCTGGCATCTCTGCAGCAGTCGATTTTAGCAAACATTGTAAACGGATAAATTGCTCATATATTTTCAACTCTATTCTAAAGATGAACATTCATATCAAATAGTTTCTCATATATCGAGGGCTTGGCGTGAAACGGTTGTTACTACATTTGGTATTTTTTTTACCAAGGTTAATCACCTCGCAATTAAGTCTTTATAAGCGTTAAAAAAAAAGATTCATGGTAAACAATGGAAATTTAGGTGCCATGGCTCAGACCGAGCAATGGCACCTAAATTTCCATTGTTTACCAAGAAAAATTTGCATTGTTTACAAAGGGGTCAAAATAGTATTTTAGTTCCAACTGTTTCACGCCAAGCCCTCGATATGTTCTCGTGATGAATTCAAAGCCGTATGTTGCATATGTGTTGTATTTGAGTAAAGGTTAATTCAAAGCAAATAGTGATGTATAACATAGGAAAATCATTTTAGCCAGAGTATATGAAATCAAAACGCTGACGCGGGCACGTGTAATGGTGCCGAAGCCAACACGGTTAGGCAGTGTTGGCTACAATAACTATTCGCAAAGACGTGCTCAATTCTGTGAACAATAGAAACTGGCCGACTTTAATTTAACATGTTGCTAAAATTGAAAATTAATTAAAAGTATTGATTATGACGAGAGGGTGATATTTTAACGACAATTTCATCGGGTCATTTTACACGTAATGCAGACGGAATTTCGCGCTGATAATATTAAATTGGTAACCATTACATAAATCATACCCCCGATACTCATAAAACGATTGGGAATTGCTTAGCAACAAATTAAAGCTATGGATATAAATGATAAAGCGATACAACGGGAAAACGGACCATCGTGAAAATGTGACCAGGGAAGATGTGGATTAGCCTTTGCACCACTCAGTTTGATCTGGTATATCACCGTTCGCCAATTTAATCATCACACAGGTATATTGGAGCGTTTGAAAGACGAAGATTTGTAATGATCATTAAAGGTCAGTTGATGAAATAAAGACGGATCTAAATCGTGTTTCGCGGACAACTCCCGTCAAGGACGGGTTTTCACGAGACGTGACTATTAGTTGTATAATGGGTAATCTGACACGAGATAAATAGCGATCCACATAATATACCTGTCCCTCGGGGTTCCGTGGCTTCGTCTTTGATTTAGACACATTCTACAGGCGATTTACCGCTTAGCGGTAGTACAACTTTACTTTGTCGTCATTCGGCATTTATCGGATATTATGGTACGCGTTTAACTCTTTCACTGCCGAATTTTCACAAAGTCTAATCTTTCATGCTGAAAATTGGACCTCTTCATTTTTCGTCTAACAGACAATTTCGTAAAATTTAATGTCTAAGTGGCAAAAAATGTAGATTTCAAGAGCGACAGCTTATTACGGGCTGTCTCATCTGAATCTGCATTGCTTTCAAAAGTCTTTAAATGACTTCAGCAATGAAAGAGATAACGCGACTCCAAACGTATTAATTGTTTTACTGTAACATTCGTCGCAAAGGTGGCCAGGGGCGTAGCTTGGCAATAATCAATATGTAGGCCGTCTCGTGAGAAAATCAACATTGTGGACTCTGCGTAAAGTATCGACCCGGATCAGCCTAAGCATGCCACTCAGGCCTACCCGGATAGACACTTTTCACCTCCTGTGGATTTTCTGTTTCAGGAATCACTACTCTTTATATCTATCCCCCTAAGACGGAATGTGTCGGCCGGATCAGTCTGCGCGGACAGCGCAGGCTGATCTGGTCGATACATTACGCAGATGTCTATCGCCGCAGCTGTATTTTGGAGCATTTTGAGAAAAAACACGTGCCTACAGTGCCTGAAGGGAGCTACGCCCCTGACGGCGGCCGTCTCGGTGGTGTAGTGGTGGAGCGTCCGCGTCGGGAGCCGGAGGTCACGGATTCGATCCCCTACCGGGACATACCAAAGACTTTAAAATTGGTAATAATGGCTGCCCTCCTTGGCGCTTAGTGTTGCGGGATTAGCATTACTGGTGTCAGGCTAAACGGACCAGTAGTAATGGTAACTTACCCAGGAAATGCCGTGATATATCTGATCGAACGAACGACCTCCGATGCGGACGCTCTACCACTACACCACCGAGGCGGTTTATGTCCCCGTTACGAGATTACAAAAGGGATATACAAGAAGTTGTAAAATCCTATTTTCGGCCAGTATTTAGATAAGAGTGTGTACCACGTTTATACGTGCAAACGTATAGTTAAGATAGTGATTGTTTTTATTGGATTTAAGGGCGTTTTCAACAGTTTTTAGTTATATCAAAGCGACAGAAAACTAGGCCCCCCGATCCCGTTTAGACAAACCAGTACTATGCTAGGAAGAGTGCATTGCCAAGGACTCAGATGACCACTCGGCCATGACTGATTCCTTACTATCAAAAGAAAATATTCCACAAAAGCAAAACTTACACTATATTTATAAAATGATGATTAATAAAGCAAAGTGTTAAATATTTCGACCCCCCCCCCCCCCCCCCCCCCCCATTTCCCCTCTCAACTCCTCAAACAAATATCTTTAGTCAAATTGCATTTACTTTACTTATGATGGCATTTTAAGCCACCTATTCTCATGTGCGTCAGTCACTCAGGCGGTAGCGACGTGGGCTTTGAGTTGTGAATTCCAAATTCAACTCGGCCAACACTCTCTCCGACATTTTAAAACATTAAATGGGACAAGCGTTGCACGTTTTCTACCAATATGCTACTAGTCTATGTTAAAAAGCTGTCAGTTGCTTTGAAAAACAGTTGTGTCGAGCACTGGTGTGAGAAAGGAAACACATGAAAGACATGAAAAGGTGAACTGGCCGCTGTGATAAGACGGGAATAGGAGACATTACCCCATGAGGAATAATTCATCATTTTACCACAATAGTTTCAACTCTATTTACATTGACTTTCCATAGTTGTTCCCACGTCTTTGAATAAAAAAGATATGGCAATAGAGTAGAAATTACAGATATCAGAAGTAGACAAATAAACCACAATTTGCCAAAGTAATTTCATTGTCATTATCGCTTATAACGAGAAATATGAACCCGTTGTCAGCTTAGGATATGAGCCACGTCTTGCGATTACGTGTCTTAATGCATTAACGTACATTAACGTACAGTGAAGACTTAGGTAAGTCCACATGCAACCTCAACGGAGAGTCCGTTTCCAGGTCGTATATCGTTTGACACCATCTAGTTTTAAGTTTTACTTCGATTTACCTTGATATGATCACAGGCGTCCGAGTTTATATTCGAGAAAATGTGGATGAAACTCACACAATTACTACTACAAATAGTATCTCTATATGGTTGTTATACCGTAATAATACTGACAAGAATGGTTTCGTTTGAGAACATTTGGAGAAAAAAAAACCACACACACAGGACAGTGTTACTATAATAGTCTTTCTATATGGTATATACCATAATAGTACTGATAAGAATTATTTCGTTTGAAAACAATTGGAAAATAAAACAACCCACACAGGACAGTGTTACTATAAATAGTCTCTCTATATGGTTCATTGTCATACGAATAAAGTATTTAGCTTACAAAAGAAAATAGCAATTGAACAATTTAAAGAATTAAAAAAGTGGCTTAAATTTGCTGATCGATGTAAGTATCAAATAGCTGTCCTTATTTATAAAACTATGAATAATATGGTACCATCATACATCACAGATATAATACATTTTTCTGAAAATAAAACCCATAAGCTGCGATCAATATCAAATAAAGATCTTGTTTTAAAAGACATACTTCGTATCAATTGTATGGAGAACTCATTTACATAGTATCGTAAATATATATGGAATGACATCCCAAGTGACATACGAGCATCGCTTAGCGTTAAAACATTTAAGAAAAAATATAAAAAATGTTTACTGCAGTCTTGAGTATTACCTATTTAAATTATATATGACTGTTAATTATCATGAAATTGTGTCATATTAAGTATATAAGCTGCTGAGTGTCTGTCGCGAAGTTAATAATAAGTTAAATGTTATGTATGCATGTCTGTATATATTTATATATGAAGAAGAAGAAGAAGAATATGTTATTAGACTTAAACTTACCAAGTTTTTTGTCAATACAATACACTACTTCAAGCAAATACAAACAAATCCAGGTCAATTAGAATATGTATGTATGAGGATGTGTATGTGTGTGTAAGTATATGGATATGTATGGGTATGTTTATATGTGTATGTATATATGTATATGTAAGTGTTTATATGGGTGTACGTATTGTGTGTGTGTATGAATGAATGTAGAGATATCTATATATATAAGTTGAAGGCTATGTGCTAGATAAGATTCTTTTCTTTGTACATCAAAATACATCTTAATATGTAACCTTCATTAAATAAAGATATTATTATTATTATTATTATTATTATTATTATATCTTACCAATAGTGTCTGTTATGTTTTCATTTGGGGAGAGGGGAGAATTATGATCGCTTAAATCGTTCAAAAAAGATTTTCTCAGCTCAATGATTCAGAAAGGCATTCACATATTTAAATAATACTTTCTTCAGTGTTGTTACATTTTCAAATTGGATAAAGAACTTCAACATTTCTTTGTGCAAGCCATTGCTTTTAAAAGCATCTCTTTCTTATCTCTCATAACTAGTACACTGGAAGAAAAATGAAGTTGGTCATCGATGATAAATCAAAGTACTGAAAGTACTCAAATGCGGGGGATGTTGGCTCTAGAGTGTTAACAAGATTTTCCTTCAATTTGACCTAGTGACCTACTTTTTGACAAAACATGACCCAAGTTAGAACGTTACCTAGATATCATCAAGAAAAACATTCTGATAAAGTTTCAATATGCTCAAGCTAAAAATGCAGTATCCAGAGTGTTAACAAGATATTCCTTCAATTTGGCCTAGTGACCTAGTTTTTAAACCGGCATGACCCATATTTAAACTTGACCTAGATATCATTTAGATAGAATTCTGACAAAATTTCAAGCTACTGTAGCCAAAAAAGATGCTTCTACAGAGTTAACAAGATTTTCCTTCAATTTGGCCTAGTGACCTAGTTTTCTGACCCAATGTGACCCATATTCGAACTTGCTTGACCTGGATATCATTAATACAAACATTCTGACAAAATTTCAAACTGCTGAAGCAAAAATTGCGGCCTCTAGAGTGTTAACAAGCCTTTTCTTCAATTTGACCAAGTGACCTACTTTTTGACCCATGTTCAAATTTGACCAACATACCATCAAGACAAACATGCTCAAATTGAAAATGTGGCCTCTAGAGTGTTAACAAGATTTTCCTTCAATTTGACCTAGTGACCTAGTTTTTGACCTCAAATGGCCCAGTTTCAAAGATGTCCAAGATTTGATGGATATAAATGTTCTGATAAACTGTCATGAAGATCCGATGCAAATTGTAGCAAGGGAAAATGTTGACGATGCACGACAGCCATATTTCCGTATAGCTGAATCCCACGCATAAAAACAAACACTAATAGGCTTGACAATGTGCCTTGCCCAAGGAAACTCCACCATGACATGCGAGGATTACGTAAGTAAACATATATTTAAAAAAATCTGTCAAAATAAAATCCTTGAAAAGATAAGAATCAACAATCATTTAATCGACAGTCGTAACGATTTAGCCAATGCGGCCCCGAAAAGTAAACTATTCATTTTCCCTGTTGATTCCATATGTCAATAACCAATTAGAGACAGAGAATACAATGACATTTATCAAATGACATAACAACACTGTTTGATGTAATCAGTTTATCATATTATAATCTTCTGCCATTTATCAATATTCAATATTCAAGTGCAAATCATGTGATAAACAAACGGTAGAGAACTCATCATAATTTCTACTGAACAGCTTTGGACTGAATGAGTCTCATACCATATGATCCGTCCCACGAGAAAACCAACGTAAAGTATCGACCCGGATCAGCCTCAGCATCCGCACAGGCTACCCGGACAGACACTTTGCGCCTCCTGTGGATTTTCTGTTTCGGGAATACATTTACTCCCCTGGGACGGAATGTGTCGGCCCGGATTGGCCTGCGCGGACAGCGCAGGCTGATCTGGGTCGATACATTTCGCAGAGTCCATAAAGTTTTCCTATGAAAAGCCAGAGGAACTACACTAAATCTGTCAAGAGTAAATATTGTGGAATAAGTGAATGTTCAGCTTTTCCCCCCCACAATATCTCGCTTATTATCCAACCAAACCCTATGGATCATCTGACCAAGAAGATTGATTTGAGTTCCCACTACATAGGGTATGAGGGTCAACTAAGAGTTTAAGAACGGCCTTTAAAGGTGGGGTATTCAGCTCTTTTCCCCTCAATACCTCTCGTATCATCCAACCCTTTTGATAAGGGTACTTTAAAGAATCATCTGACCAAGAAAATTCATTTGAGTTCCCACAACATATGGTTTGATGGTCATATAAGTGTTTAAGAACGTCCTTTGAAGAAAGGAGGGGTATTCAGCTCTTTTCCGAACAATATCTCTCTTATCATCCTACCAAATCCTATGATAAGGGTACTCAAAAGAATCATCTCATCAAGACGGTTGATTTCAGTTCCCACAACATAGGGTTTAAGGGTCACAAAAGTGCTCAAGAACGCCCTTTATCGGATGGTTATTCAGCTCTTTTTCCCCCATCACTATCTATCTTATTATCCAACGATTAATTTGAGTTCCCACAACATAGGGTTTGAGGGTCAAATAAGAGTTTAAGGACCTGAAAAACGCCCCTTATCGAGAGGTCGGTTGTCACCCGTCGCGGTTCAATTCTATTGACCATCGAAGATGACGGTGGACGACAGTACGTGGTCTGAATAATAACAAAATTAATTTAAGTCTACAGTTCGTTCGCCGAGTCTGATGAAAAAGGGGACTTCATAAACCATCCTAATTACATATCAATTCGACATCAATTTGTGAAAAGCAATTATTATGTCAGAGCGAGTATGTGCTTTAATTGGTACAGCTATTGCAAACATTCAATAGAAAAGAACTATTCCAGCTCGCAAATTACTTGACATATGCATTCATAGAAAGAACATCTTTTTTTCACCATACTTATGGAATTGGTAATTAGTTTATTCACATTAAGTTTATGCTTAAATGTATAAGAACTTTATTTGTATTTTCTTTCTGTTTGTTTGTTTGTTTTTCAATCAGAAACAATAATTGATACAGGCATTTGATACTCGATACTTTTGTATTGCATATGGATTATAAATATGTGTATATGACTATGTATTTATCAAATAAAGACCTATCTACGTAATGGAATAACATAATCAATTACATGCATGGAAGTGAATATCGCAGGACTTCAATTCTATTCTGTTTTAAAGTCGTCTGCCTCAGATTTATTGTATGTTGAAAAATGTTTAAACAAAAACTCGAACGCGTGTTTGCTTAGATCTATATGATGTATAAAACGTGATTAGAATTATGAATTCAGGGCTTCGTCAATTTTCTGTAATTAAGGATTGTTTACAGCGAATTAACTGGTAACCAATAGCAACATATTTTACGTGTTTCCGTTTTTGTCAATCTGAGTATGCCATCAATTTGTTAATAAACACATCTTGTTTTTCAGTCCATTTTGATGCTGTCAGCTTGAGAGATAAGGACCTATCACAGCATTACCTGTGATTTATTAACGTGAACCCTTCCCCACATATAAACACTCTGAAGCAGACGACTTTGTAACATCTTGGCAAAATATTTGAAAATCTGTATACGTGATAGTACAATAATCAAATACAGTTGAAAACATTGTGGAAAAAGAAGATATTGCTATGAGCAATTTCTCCATTTTAAAAGTCATCGGCTGCAGAGGCGTCAAAGCGTCTCTGTATGTATATTCGAACACATTGAATTATTTTGACATTTAACCATTTTCGCCTTGTAGACGTATTTTGACGCGCCTGCAGCAAACGACGTTAAAACACATTGTGGTAAAAGGAACAATTATTCATTACTAGCTCATAATCATGTCACGAAGTTTTCAACTTTATTTCATAAATATACTTTCATAAAATTGTATAGGGATTGTTTATAATTTTGCTTCGATGTTTTAAAGTCGTCTGCTTCCGATTTGATGTAAAATTCGGTTTTGAAAGAGATAAATGAGTATTGAATCAGTTGCTAGTGCTTTCATTATAAACGTGAATCATTGATTTGTTGATGTTTCACGCTGATTTCAACATTTTTTTCATTTATATCACGTCAATTCCAGGATAAGTTACCAGTAGTACTGCTGGTCCATTTATCCTGACACCAGCCAGTACTACTGGTAACTTATTCAGGAAACGCCGTGTTAAGACTAAAATAATGTCGAAAGCGGCGTAACAAGCCAAGCAAACCAAACTTCTATATTCCCAAGTATTCTTCCAACCACATGTTCATTTCTTCCAATGGCTAAGGGCCAAAGCAGCCAGACGAAATGACAATTTAATTGTCGAAGATTAATGGAAAGTTTGACATTAACTTAATTTCATTTTATTACATCGAGTGCGAAGAATGCTTTCAGCTATTGTAAAGGCGATCGAAACCTGCTATTGAGACGGTGTTAGAACGTATATGTAATAACCAAGTTACACTGATTGAGACACAGAAGATAATATCAGTTTTGGACGGCCTTCCATGATTTTCTTTAGTTCTTTAATTGGAGTTTACGCCGTTCATGTAATTTAAGATATATCACGGTATTTCCTGAGTAAGTTACCAGTTCTACTAGTCCATTAATTCTGACACCAACCAGTCAGTCGTTATGCTAACCTCGCAACCCGCAACTTTGAACGCCAATAATAGAAGCCATTACAACCATTTTTTAAAGTATTCGGTAAAACGTGGCCGAGGTTCGAACCCTCGACCTCCAACACCCGAGGTGGACTCTCAGCCAGTACATCACCGGTTAATTTATATTCATGAACAAAATAAAAACGGAATTGTAACCATTCTAGATCCAGGTCAAACTGTTTTCAAATCAAGGGGCTTCGAATAAACGGTTGCAATTTGGATTGTGTTTGGGTGGTGTTTTACGCCGTTTTAAACACAATTTAAGTTATATCACGGCGTTTCCTTGGTTTGTTACCTGCACTACCGCGATAAGTTATAAACGATGCATCGGACATAATGCAGTCCCCGCAACCCTGAGCGCAAACGTGGGAAGCCATTAACGCCATATTTATAAATTTATTTTGTATGGCCCGACGCGGATCATACCCTGGTCTCCTGCTTCAAATGCGGACTATTGGAGTAGATGGTACATGCCTGAGTTATAGGTCTCACATATGAATTATATTATGGCTATTTTCTTTGTTAAGGAGTTAACACCAAATATATTTAACCACTTTATTATTGTTACAGAAATCCGCCGTGGCCAAGTTCAAGCGTCGGCGATTGGGAACCGGGCGCGTCCCGGGTTCGAGCCCCAGTCTCTGTGTGGTCATGATGGAGTGCCCATGGGTAAGGCACATTTCCTAGCCTAGTACTTATTTGTTTATAAAGGGATCATGAATATGTGATATATCGCCGTAATATGAAGTGCATTGAGAACTGGAAGCGCTGAGGTATTAGTGCTCGTTATTGAATGATACAAATGTAACTTGACACAGAACGTTTCGTAAAAAGGTGATTAAGTCATATTATTTCCTGTAATCCTAATAAAAACACAATAATAATGAATTTCATACTAAAGTGTCTCATTTCAATATGCGATGTCTTATCTTGTTAAGCTTGAACACATAAATTCAGAGTGATACAATATGCAAACGAGCATACATTTTTAGCTTACAAAACCTTTTTTCCTGAAACAATTGAATATAACAGGAAAACAGTCATACAAAGCACAATGACCTCATAAAATGTCTTAGACGTTTGTCAAACTTTATAAGGTTTGTAATGCTAAAAGGTCACTTCAATGGTATGAATTTACTTGATCTCAATGATCCAATACCGCTCATGCAATTAGAGGCATTAGCCCTTAGGGAAGATTTCGTAAACTGATTTCAAAACATGTGAAGTTCACTTCAATGGTATGACTTTACTTGATACCGTGGTTTTTTCAATACTACTCATGACATTAAAGGCATTAGTCCTCAGGGAAGATATCGTACACTGAATTAAAAACATAGTTGTCAGATAGACATTATTAGTCGCCGGGTAGAAGCCCGCGACTTATATTTTTAATAGCTTTTCGGAAATGACATGGGAGGAGAGTTATTATTAGAATTATTATTTTTTAAATGTCTTGAACATATTACAATTGTGATTGTTTAAAAACACTTAGTCATGACACATTTAAAATGAAATAAATAATCAAATGTTTTAAGTATTTGCAGTTTTATTATTTTGACTCGCATTTATGTCTTTTTGTCTTATTTACGAAGACAAAAGAGTCCCTGCTAGACTTGCTGCAGACTGTTATGTGTCAATATCGAGATAAAAATCACGTCGAATTCTCCTTTTAATTGCAATTTTAACCTAGACTGAATGCTAATGTTCAAAGAGATGTCTTGATTTGTGTAGAATTCATTTGATAATGTTAATCCATGAATATCTAAAATAGGAACTGTTTCTAAGCTAAATATGTTGATCAATACTGACATATTATAGGTGATTTAAAATGTTTATTTGGTTCGAAAGAAATGACGAAAATAACAAACTGAGATGAAACTGGTTTTAATATAAAAATTACTTTGAATGAACACTCTGCCTATTAATAGAGTGTAAAAAACGACAATTATGCGAAGAAGAAACGAATCGGGTCTTTCGTACAACATTATTTCGTCCTTGACAATTTTAAATGTGTCATTATATTCCCTACAGGCATTTTGCTTGCGATCTGCATATTGATATGCATCATTGACACAAGGGCGCTCATCATAATATAAATTTAAAACACACTGTCTGCCTATAAAGAGAGTGTAAAGAACGACAACTATGCGAAGATGAAACTAATCGGTTCTTTCGTACACAATTATTTCGTCCTTGACAATTTTAAATGTGTTATTAGATTCTCTACACGCATTTTGCTTGCGATCTGCATATTGTTATGCATCATTGACACAAGGGCGCTCACTATTATGTAATGTTAAAACATGAGTAGACTAATGATTGGCAAGATTACTCATTTCCTGTTTATGATAATTAATTAGGTGGCTGTGTGTATGGTCAACCTACCTTAGAATGGAGATTGATCATAAACAATGAAAGGCTTCAATTATATTTCAATGAAGGACATTCACATTGTTGACAAAAAAATGCAAGTTATAATACATTTTCACTTGACCCTACCCCTGAGGTTCCAATATGCCCTTTAGTTGATAACTGTTTTTTCAAGTACTATCATGTAAGTGTTATGCATAACTGCAGT
Source organism: Serripes groenlandicus (assembly GCA_031761405.1). Taxonomy (NCBI): domain Eukaryota; kingdom Metazoa; phylum Mollusca; class Bivalvia; order Cardiida; family Cardiidae; genus Serripes; species Serripes groenlandicus. Next base: position 178,478,482 of record JASEVX010000001.1, on the reverse strand, counting down.
ATCGATTTCCGGCGACATTGGTGCGTTGCATCAACTTTCTCTTGTAGTTAGTTGATGTACATATTCACCACCTTGGAACATTACACGTGGGGTCCCTCAAGGGTCAATTCTAAGATCATTATTGTTTTCAATATATGAGCCGTCCCGGGAGCAAACCGACATTGTGGACTCTGCGTAAAGTATCGACCGGATCAGCCTAAGCATGCCGCGCAGGCTAACCCGGACGGACACTTTTTGCCTCCTGTTGATTTTCTGTTCCAGGAATCATTACTCTATACCTCTATCAAGCTTAGACAAAATGTGTTGGCCCGGATTAGCCTGCGCAGGCTGATCTGGGTCGATACATTACGCAGAGGCCATAATGTTGGTTTTCACGTGGAACGGCTCATATGTCAATGATATGTCTGCTGTTGTCAAAACCAAGTTATTACTTTATGCTGATGATTCTGCCATAATGGTTGCAGGCAGGATTATATCTTTAATTGAAAATGTTCTGGAAGATGGTCTTGGTTTTTTAAGTCGTTGGCTAGTTGATAATAAATAATCATTGTATTCTAAGCCAGAATTGAAGTGTAGTACTTACTCAAATATACATGAAATGGTGAGGTATTTATTTCAACTTCCTCGGTCAAATATATACTTATGTGCAACTTTGGAACAAAATTTGTCATGTGAATCCATGATCCGTTCAATTGTTTAAAAAAACACCACACTAGTTTAAAATGCATGAACAGAAATACAAATCAAAGAAACTCCTTGTTTTAGCCCTTGTACAGTGTCATTTTGGCATCATGGTTTAAATAAGGCATGGACATACAAACTTACATGGCAATCAAGAGAAATTAATTAGGTCAGGTCTTAACTTAAAATAGATATTAACTATGATCATTTTATAGCTCTAAATTGGTCACCTGTCAATTAAAGAGAATCAGAGATAACACTTTGTTTTTAGAATTAAAGCAGGGCTTGGCTCCCGACGATATGACCCTAGGCTTTTCCACTACGTACACAATAATATCTAGTGTAGATGGATCCTTTGTACTTCCAAATGTTTTGTACAAAATCAATTATATATTCTTGGAATGTAGTCTTTGAAATAGATTTCCAGTATCTTTTAGATCTTCCGGTATTTAAAAGGGTAGTAAAGGACAATTCATTCCAAATTTGGAAACGCATCAGTATATGGTTTAGCTCTGTCTTAATTATCGGCTTAATGTGGTAATGAAGTAATCATAGTTGTCAATACTTGGTATCCGTTTGGACAGTTTCAGTAGTCTTTGTAAAAAAAAGTATTTCAATTTATAACTAGTCATTGTAAACCCTATTTTTGTAATGCAAGGACTAGGCCATCATCATCAAGGTCCACAATGGAATTAAGGGATTTGTTTCCTTATTTGGACTTTTCTGGGTTTTTTGATGTGACCGATATAGTTCATTATTCCCAGTCATCAATGATTTTATTTTAAATGTAAGACTTGTTTTGGTGCATTTGTTGTGTATATCATTATACATAAATAAACTATTATTACTATTATTATTATTATTGTTATTATTATTATTAATGTTATTATTATTAATATTACTAAATAAGAATTGAATAGTTAGTTTGATTGTCACCAAACAGATACTTGAGCACACATTCCGAGCACGGAGTAAACTTATATCGTTTTGGACTCTGGATACTGAGTTGACATCGCCATAAATCAAGCTTTGTCTGTGATTACTCCTGATTACTGATAAGCGAAGCCTCTGTTCTCGTAAAATAGATTATTTTGCACGCGAACACCAATCTATAATCATTAATTAAACCATTCCCAAATGCAAAGGCATTATGATATAATTTGTAAAAAAAATCATCTTTTTAACCTTTCCTCACATAAGACTGATATGCAGCCAACGACATTGAAAACATCTGGAAAGAAATTGACAAAAGGAGAAATTGCTACAATATCTATCAAAAGTCGTCTGCTGCAGATGCGTCAGAGTGCGTCAACATGTGGTAATAGAAGGATTGGTTGAGTGCTTACACACGTGTAACCTCATTTCAGTTATTTCACACAAAAAATACCTGCAAACCTATAATAGCTGGGTTTCAAACCAGTACTATGTTTTAAAGGTGTGCCCGGTCCAGAGACTGATTGAGCGGCGCCCTTCGAAAAAAAAAAACTTAACCCTTTCCCTCATACAACAATTCTGCAGCAGACGACTTTGAACATATTTTGTCAACAAATAAAAAATCTCTTTAATTAAATGGATAACCTATGACTAAAAGTGGAAAACATTGTGGCAAAAGGAGAAATTGCTCGTTTTGAGCAATTTCTCCTTTCGTCACTATGTTTTCAAAACGCCGTCTGTTGCAGATGCGTCAGAAAGCGTCTATATGTGGGAAAGGGTTAAGGCATTTGTGTAGATCCGTAACAACCAGCCCATCCTCATGCCATATCTGGTCATTCGCTGATCGGTCAGTTTCGAGAATGAAATTCCTTCTGACCAATCATATACTTGAGCACAAAACAATCTGAGTAAAGAGTAAACTTTTAGAGTTTTGGAGCAAGGTCTTCTTCCACACGTATAATTACATTTACCCTTTTCCTCATATAGACGCTATCTGACGCCCAGCAGTAGACGACATTTTGAAAACATGACGAGAAAAGCAGAGATTGATCAAAACGAGCCATTACTCCTTTTGTCACAAAATGTTCAACTCTATTCAACGTTTAAAGTTTTCGATATAAAAGTTCATTATAACGCTCTAATTATATAAGATCATTTTTGAAAATTGCCTGCCTTTTACCCTTTTTGGTGATTTTTAATTATTCACCATGTTTTGTCTGCTTAGGAAACATCGGAGGAAAAGCGATATCGCGGCGTCCCTTGTGCACAATGGAGAATTTGTCAATATTTTAGTTATTTTTTTTATTATTTTCCCTAAATGTTATCAATCTGGATTAGACAACGTTGAAAACAGCTTTATGAAACGCGCATAATCAATGTAAAATGAAAGTATAATCATTGAGTATAGTTGAAAACATTGTAACAAAAGGGGAAACTGCTCGTTTGCTACAATGTTTTCAAGAGTCGTCCTGCATTTTTTATCAAATTGCGTTGTGTCGAAACATCAAACGTTTTCTGGAGCATATAACGTATAAAGGTATTCTTTTTTAAATCTAACAATACTAAAGTAAACGGTATTACAACCATATGATATCATGTACTTTTTCAATCACTCTGTATATAAATCCATTTTTAATACCACTGCTCGAAGAATGGAAAACACACCCGAAAACACAAAACAAACACCAACCAGCAGTCGAATAATACACGTTAAAACACACAATCACAAATACCAATGTATTAAAATAGCATCCTTGTTAGATTAAAAATTGCCAGTGGTGACAACACCTGTTGCGAAGCAAGTGGACCTGCATGTGTTTAATACCGACCGCGATATTATAGATCAATCCCTCAGTTGGCAAGTCAAATGTGCGAAAGACAATAATAAGTTCCTAAGGCAACGGCTAGATATGAATGAGCCGCGTCATGTCAATTAGTGTCTTGTTGTCTCAGCGCACGGTGCTTTGTTTTACTGGGGGGTCTAACGTTGTATTTGAGCCGTTCCGTGAGAATGAATGTATATTGTTTTATGGAGGTATGTGAAGTTGGCACGAAGTTCGATATTCGGTAATCGATATTCAATACCGATATGAATGTAGAGCTGAAACGAATATAGATCCAGCACCAGATTCATGAACTCTGTTACGCATTGAAATATACGTTACCGTCATTGTTTAGTATGACGAATATCGATATGAATATAGATCTGAATGTCGAGCCTGGTCGATATTCGAGAAAATGGTGCTATCTCCTTTCTGACCATGTAGTAGAGCGAATACCGATTTGAATATCGATTTGAATATAGAGCCAGGTCGATATTCGGTAAATTGTTCTATCGTCTACCTGACCATGTAGTAGAGCGAATACCGATTTGAATATCGATTTGAATATAGAGCCAGGTCGATATTCGGTGAATATGGTGCTATCGTCTTCCTGGTCATGTAGAAGGGCGAACCCCGATTTGAATATCCATTTGAATATAGAGCCAGGTCGATATTCGAGAAAATTGTGCCATCTTCTTACTGAACATGTAGTAGAGCGAATACCGATTTGAATATCGATTTGAATATAGAGCCAGATCGCTATTCGTGAAAATGGTGCTATCGTCTTCCTGATCATGTAGAAGGGCGAACCCCGATTTGAATATCGATTTGAATTTAGTACCAGGTCGATATTCAAATCGGTATTCGCTCTACTACATGGTCAGAAAAACGATAGCACCATATTCACCGAATATCGACCTGGCTCTAAATTCAAATCGACATTTAAATCGGGGTTCGCCCTTCTACATGATCAGGAAGACGATAGCACCATTTTCACGAATATCGACCTGGCTCTATATTCAAATCGATATTCAAATCGGTATTCGCTCTACTACAGGTTCATAAAAAAGATAGCACCATCTTTTGGGAAAGGGTTTATGTAAAATAAAATTATGTCAAAACGCATTTTCAATGAGACTTCAAAAAATATCTAGACAAGACATTTGTATTCAACAAAAATAATACCCCCATAAGCCCCCAGAAGACCTACAAATAGTATCTGTACATGGATCAAATGCTAACATAATAATGACCGTAATTATTTCCTATGAGAACATTTGGAAAAGCCAACACTGGACCATGTTACTACTACTAGCCTCTTTGTATGGTTCAAATGCTAACATAATAATGACCGTAATTATTTCCTATGAGAACATTTGGAAAAGTCCACACAGGACCATGTTACTACTACTAGCCTCTTTGTATGGTTCAAATGCTAAAAAAATAATGACCGTAATTATTTCCTATGAGAACATTTGGAAAATCCCACAAGGACCATGTTACTATAAATAGCCTCTTTGTATGTTCAAACGCTAACATAATAATGACCGTAAATATTTCCTATGAGAACATTTGGAAAATCCCACACAGGACCATGTTACTATAAATAGCCTCTTTGTATGGTTCAAATGCTAAAATAATAATGACCGTAATTATTTCCTATGAGAACATTTGGAAAAGCCTACACAGGACCATGTTACTATAAATAGCCTTTCTATATAGTTCCTATGCTAGAATCATAATATGTTATGTAATACTAAACAGAGATGCTTGTTATAGTAACTCGGACATATGGACAGACACATAACTGTATTACGTATGCAAGCCATTGTACTTAAGCCGCGACAACAACTTTGGCATCGAGACCGATCGCCACAATACTATTGATCTTGACCAAAATGTATGCATGTATTGTTTTCACAAATTAAACAAAGATATTGTTGAATGTGAATTGCATGTTTTATTTCTTTGCCAAAAGTATGATGAAATAAAATGTTTATTTCTATATAGGTATTGAAGCGACATTACTGACATGTATTCATTGTTCAATAACGAGAATCTCGATGTAATAAAGAATGTCATCTTTATGTTAATTAGAAAGTGATAAAGACATTATGCTCAGCTTAATAATGTTAATTAACTCGAATTCTCTGTACTATGGGCCGGTACTGGGTTGTTTACCCAAGGATCACGAATAAGTGAACTGTCGTCGTGATATAATCAATAAATACAAATCAATAACAGTGCTTACAGTGATAACCTGTGAATCCACACAGTGCCAAAAGAGTATTCAATTTTCGCCCATTGTTTTTCACATAAAGTAATGAGCTTTTTGACACATAACTTGAAATGTACCCTTGCGGACTTAAATTATCTACATTTATTACATCCTGAAATATTAATTATACCCCTGTAAAGCCTTGATGGCGAGGAATATCGTCAGTCCAGGTGGCGTGTTTTGGAATTAATAATTTCCGATACTTGACAAGAGTCATTGCGACAAGCGTTATGCGTCGTCAAATGAGCTTGATTGTCTTTGTGGGAATGAAGCCAGTTACCTGGGAAGTATATATGTGTGTGAAACATATCAGATATATAGATACAACAACGCTGACTCGGGTGCGGGGGGTCGTGGCTTCGATTCACAGCCGGGTTATACCAAACGGTAGTAATGTCTGCCCTCCTTGTCGCTCAGGGTTGCGTTCTTTTGCATTTCGACCGACTGGCTTATGCCAGGATAAATGGACCAGTCGTACTGGTTACAAACCCAGGAAAACGTCGTGATATAACTGAACATTGTTGAAATCGGCTTAAAACACCAAACAATCAAACAATCATCAACAACGTTGAAAATGGCGTTAATCTCCGATCAATTACTAAATCCACTAACTTTCGACGTAATGCTGTCAGTCGAGTCTTCATTATTCAGTATGCCGTGCGTTAAACAATATTGATATTAGTGTCTGGAAGAACGCACAGACTGCGGATAGAAAGGATATTGTTGTGTCTCTTCCCCGCATACCACACTGCATACACATGCGTGTAAATATCGCATATGCTAACAATTTGAAATGTACACACACTCTCGCGATATTCTTCACTGTTCGCAGATACAATTCATAGATCCGGTATGCAGCATTTTAGCCAATCAAATATATATATATATATATTGTCCGGTACACTAACAAGTTGCACGCGGTTTCATCCTCATCACAATCAAAAGTTATGTGATGCATGAGAGCCGGGTAGTTTTTAACGATTGATTGTTGTTGTTTTTGTGATGCAATGACGATGCGCGTGGCTTAAAAGACGATCTCGGATCAATGAATTTCACCCGTTTGAACCTGACGCATGTCACTATATTCGAAAGCCGCCTGTCACATTCAGACATTATACTATCGTGTGTTTGTGACAGGAGCTTTAAATCGCCTTAACCCTTTACCAAACACAACACATCCGCCCGTAGAAGACCTTGAGCAAACTATTGGCAAACATGTGAAACGTTCTCCATAAATTAGATTCTAATTGTATTAAAAGAGTTGAAACCATTGTGGCAAAAGGAGCTGCGTCTAAACCTAGAGGATAAACACACGTTATTAATCGCTGGAAAGTTAATTCAACATTGGACAATCCGGTCATAAGTGTGTACAGTATTCTATTTATTGTGAATACATGGTATATATACATATGCACGGTAGATACACATTGCATCATATGATGTTTGAGGACAATAGTGATATTAACATGTCATCTACATAAGAAACTTAAGAATTCTTATGACCATTCTCGGAATATTATCAATAATATGTTAACAGGGTAATATCAGATTGGGAAAATCTTTTTTGTTTGGAGAAGAATTTATATGTGTTTTAAGTATATTATTTTCTAATCCTTCCTTTTTATTGATTGATTGATTGGGGGTTTAACGCCGTTTTTAACAATTTCTCAGTTATATCACGGCGGCCAGTTCCCCTACTCATGCATTTCCTGGTTTTCTCACACCAGTACTCCACACAACAATCTTCCCAATCAACTGGCTGCTTTTCCACATAGACTTAGCCCATTGGTGAAAGACGAAGGACGCATGTCGCATTGACTTTTGTCAATCGTCGAAAAGAAAGTTGGCCGAGCCGGGATTCGAACTCACAACCCCTGGATTGACAGCCCGCGTCGCTACCGACTGAGCTACCTGGGCTCGGCCCTTCATTTTTAAAACAAACAAAAAGTAAGTATGACTAACTTGTAAATGGCTATGTAACATTCTTGTGAATAACATATTGCTAACACTTAACTTAAGAAAAGTAAACAGTTGATCATTATGCCTGCCTGTGGTGGCCATATTGCTTTGCACATGTTTTCGGTAGACCTAAGCTTGTCTGATTGATGACTTGGTCATGCTTAGATCTATATGGAAGCGTCCTAGTGCCACAGTCTGTATTATTTTTGAGAGATATTATCTCCTAATTAGGAGATACTAAGTCATAATTAGGATATACTAACTCCTAATTAGGAGATACTATCTCCTAATTAGGAGATACTAAGTCCTAATTAGGAGATACTATGTCATAATTAGGAGAAACTATCTCCTAATTAGGAGATACTATGTCATAATTAGGAGATACTAAGTCATAATTAGGAGTTACTAAGTCATAATTAGGAGATACTATCTCCTAAATAGGAGATACTATGCCATAATTAGGAGATACTAATTCCTAATTAGGAGATACTATGTCATAATTAGGAGATACTATCTCCTAATTAGGAGATACTATGTCATAATTAGGAGATACTAAGTCATAATTAGGAGTTACTAAGTCCTAATTAGGAGATACTATCTCCTAATTAGGAGATACTATGCCATAATTAGGAGATACTAAGTCATAATTAGGAGATACTATCTCATAATTAGGAGATAGTATCTCCTAATTAGGACTTAGTTGATAGTGAATTAGCACTGAACCAAGGTGAAACTGTCACTTTGCATTGTAAAATGGAGGATACTATGCGCACATACTTCCAATTGGGGCTTGGATATTCTGATATAATTGCCTGTTTGGCAAAACATTATATAAGTCTTAGGACGTTAAAAAGAATTTTAAAACGTTTGAATTTGTTTCGCAGAACAAACTACAGTGGTATAATTGAAGTTTCATTGTTTGTGTTATCTTGAAGAGTGCGTATGACGCTCTCCGGGATGACACGATGTTCCAGGAAACTTACGAAACTAGCTTCCGAATTAGCCATTATAACAAAGGGGCATAACCGCACAGCCACGTTTACTATTTGAAAAGTTAGTATCTCTTAGGAGATAGTATTTCCTAATTATGACTTAATATCTCCTAATTAGGAGATAATATCTCCTAATTAGGAGATAGTATCTCCTAATTAGGACTTAGTATCTCCTAATTAGGAGATAGTATCTCCTAATTATGACATAGTATCTCCTAATTATGAATTAATATCTCCTAATTAGGAGATAGTATCTCCTAATTAGGAGATAGTTTCTCCTAATTAAGACTTAGTATCTCCTAATTAGGAGATACTATCTCCTAAATAGGACTTAGTATCTCCTAATTAGGAGATACTATCTCCTAATTATGACTTAGTATTTCCTAATTAGGAGATAGTATCTCCTAATTATGACATAGTATCTCCAAATTAGGAGATAACATCTCTCAAAAATATTACAGACTGTGGCACTAGGACGCTTCCATAGATCTATAGTACTCAAACTTGTCAGGAAGGTTTTGAATGATCCCTTTTGATTTTGAGGTCATTCATTCAATGGTCAAAATAACAGTGAAAAGGAACAAACAAAAGCTTGTCCGATTGATACATGTAACTGCAGACTGAGTGGGTCTAATGTCATCAGATAAGACAAGGAAGTTTGGCATGACCAGTACATGTAGATGACCCCTACGATATTTGAGGCTATCCAGTTAAAGGTCAAGGTCAGAGTGACATTGAACAATTACTATTCGGGTTTTGGAAAACATTTCTTGTTACATACAGTTATGCCTGTTCTTTTTCCATTTTGGCAGGAAAGCGCGACATTGCAAAACGTTTTAGATATGTCTCATTGCACATGTGGCTAATGGTTATCATCAAACGATGTGGTAAACTATTTACAACTTGATTTACGATATAACATTATTCTTTGTCTTTCAATATAATAATGTCAACACGTGAAGTGCATCGACGAGACATGTTCCGTGCATGCGTTAATGTGTTTTCGCTTCCGGTTTACAAGGAATAGTTCAAAAACTTAATTGAACTTGTAATGTTAATTCATCAAATATACGTAAAGTCTTATAATTTGACTGGTACATTGGCAGGATCATTGCTTTGATATTAGAAGCGCATTATTAACAGAATTTCTGCTCAGGCGTGAAACAATATAAAAAATGATACGAAAAGATGCAGATTCTTCATTGATATAGTTTGCATCCCTTCCGTATATGCACAAGCAAATATTCAAATATGGTCATTATATATAAGCGGTCCCGCGAGAAAACCAACAGTATGGCCTTCGCGTAATGTATCGATCCAGATCAGTCTGCGCAGTCCGCGCAGACTGATCCGGGCCGACACATTTCGTATCAGGGGGATATAGGTATAGAGTTATGATTCCTGAAACAGAAAATTCACAAGAGGTGAAAAGTGTCTATCCGGGTAAACCTGCGCGGCATGCTTAGGCTGATCCGGGTCGATACTTTACGCAGAGTCCACTATGTTGGTTTTATTGCGGGACGGCTCATAGGCTCATATGTATATGAACAGAAAGAAAACGATAACAGATTGTTTGTTGCTGTTGATCGCCCTTCCCTGACATGATGTTGTACAATTGTCTAAACTATGAAAGAAAATAATGCCTCAAAGCAGATCTACAATTTTTAAAAATATTTAAAAAACACTCTTAGGGCAATGTTCACCATATCGTCTTTATCAACATCTAAAATTCGTCTCCTACAGTCATAGACGCGCCGGAATTTATCAATCACTACAATTTGTAGACGAAGTTTGACGCATCTACAGCAGACGGATATTGAACACACTGTGTCAAAATTTCGTCTTTTACCACAATTTATTAAATTCTATTCAATTATTATTCTTGCATTTTGGACTTTCCCCCGGTATTTGCCGAGATGTTTCCAAGGTCGTCTGGTCTAGATTTGTTAATGTGGCCAATGGATCAATCACTAACATGCTCCCGTCTAGACGTTTTTTGCAGACTTATTATTGAGCTTTGATGGATTTCCTTCCCCCCCTGTTAAATAATTAGTAGACTGTCGACGGCGTTGACGGCGTTGAAATTTATAACTTCCATTGATTTCACTTTCGTCGCCATCTTGTTATACAGCTAAAGCGCTCAATTAACTCTTAGATTTATAATAAAAAGCCGAATTTTCATGTATTTAAAAAAATGTAAGTATGGTAAAATACGCCTCCTCTTTTTGTTTAGCTGAACTTCATAATTTATATGTTTCATTACATCCATCCATCTTCTTTGAGGTTTTGTTTATTTCCGTCAAACTTAGAGCATTTCATTTAATACATATTATAGGTTGTTTGATGAATTATTCCGCGATTCGGTTAAACATTTAATACATATTAAGGTTGTTTTGATAAATTATTCAGCGATTCGGTTAAATTTTTAATTTTAAGAATATATTTCGTATACTTAGTTGTAACATTTTGTTACCAAATGCAACGCTAAAAAGGTGCTGAACTCCAGATGGAGATAACAAATTTGAAATGTTGAAAATTCTGCAAATATTGCGAATAGTGACAACAAAGTAATTTATAGATGGTTCAAAACTATTTTGGCAATGAATTTTGAAAAAACAGTCAATTGAAAGTCAATGAAAATGTACACACTTTGGCTTACTGGGTATGTCTACCCAGTAAAAATGAAGCATAAACCATAAATATTTAGATGTTTATTGTACTGGAAAGTGAAATTACTACTCTAATATAGTCTCAGAATTATGACTTTAATATTTCAAGACTTTATAACTATAATTATCTATAATCTGGAGCTCAGCACATTAAACCCTTTCCCTCATATAGACGTTTTCTGACGCATCTGCAGCAGACGGCTTTTTTGAAAACATAGTGACAAAAGAAGAAATTGCTCAAAAGAGCAATTTCTCCTTTTGCCACAATGTTTTCCACTTTTAGTCATAGGTTATCCATTCAATTATAGAGATTTTCTATTTTTTGACAAAATATGTTCAAAGTCGTCTGCTGCAGAATTGTCGTATGAGGGAAAGGGTTAAGTGTTTACCGTGTAAACTGTCCTTTTGTTTTAAATCTATAAACTCGTTTACCAAAGCTTATCATAAAATTCATGCACCAGAGGTGCATCAGACCACAGGCGTCCGAATTTCTATTACAGCAAAAAATGCTGAAAATCACAAAATAACTCGCCAAAATACTCAAATTGTCTCTCTATATTGTCTATACGCTATGAAAAATGATCGTAATGGTTATTTGGGGAATCCCGCACGTGTTACTATAAATAGCACCTCTTTACGTCCATATAGTGTAATAATAATGACAAGGTGTGCAACGGCGTTTTCTCCCCTTGCTCGATTCGGGCAATAATTTCCGCCGAAATACGCCTAAACCGACCTAGTCTCAGGTAGAGACAGGTTCACAAATGATTTTTCTCCTGATCCACAACATCAAAATTTGCCAACCGACCAACACGCCGGCGTTCTTAAGCTAACTGTTCATTATTTTTGGAAATTCGCCGAGTTCCCGACCGCCATGCGCTGACGTCACACTAATAACAATTCTGCGGCGACGGATTAATCAAACTACGATTTAATATATGGTTTAACAAATAATGTTTATACTTCTTTCTAAAACGTACAAATATATAGCGTATTTTTTATGAATAATTTTATTTTTGGAAGAAAAATGATTAAATACCAAGTCCAACGAACATTGCTCAGGTACAATATTCTAAAAAAGCGCGTCAATACGCGTTAAATATACGCTGCAGAACGTGATTAATATGACGTCAGCGCATGGCGGTCGGGAACTCGGCGAATTTCCAAAAATAATGAACAGTTAGCTTAAGAACGCCGGCGTGTTGGTCGGTTGGCAAATTTTGATGTTATGGATCAGGAGAAAAATCATTTGTGAACCTGTCTCTACCTGAGACTAGGTCGGTTTAGGCGTATTTCGGCGGAAATTATTGCCCGAATCGAGCAAGGGGGGGAAACGCCGTTGCACACCTTGTCATTATTATTACACTATATGGACGTAAAGAGGGGCTATTTATAGTAACACGTGCGGGATTCCCCAAATAACCATTACGATCATTTTTCATAGCGTATAGACAATATAGAGAGACTATTTGAGTATGTTTGCGAGTTATTTTGTGATTTTCAGCATTTTTTGCTGTAATAGAAATTCGGACGCCTGTGATCAGACGTGCACCAGACGTGCACCAGACGTGTATTTCATTTTCTTTAAAATCATACCTAATCAAACATACGGCCGTAACATTGGCGAATGTATTGAAGATTAATTGTCAACGTGTGCCATCATTTTGCGTCTTCCTCAACATAATAATTGAGCCTTCCCGCGAGAAAACCTACATTGTGGATTCTGCGTAAATTATCGAGCCAGATCAGCTTAAGCAAACCGCTCGGGCTAACCCGGACAGGCACTGTTCGCCTACTGTGGATTTTCTATTTCAGAATGAATTACTCTATACCTATATCCCCTTGAGACGGAATGTGTCGGACCGTATCAGTCTGCGCAGACAGCGCAGGCTTATTAGGGTCGATACATTACGCAGAGGCCATACTGTTGGTTTTCTCGCGGGACGGCTTATATTATGACGTTGATTCTAAACTATCGATAGAGAATGCGTCAATCAAATTATAGCTACCCTTTGCCAAATGAGCAGACTTTCGAAGGCGTATATATACGTTTACTGTTTTTATTTTCAAGTCATATTATTATACAGCTAAAGCGTTCAATAAACTGTTACTTAAGCTTACACTAGCAAATGCGACAATCAAATTATAGTTACCATTTACTTAATGAACAGACTGACGACAGCGTTGACGGCGGCGTTAAAGTATATATAAGTTCAACGATTTCATGTGCATTCCATCTGTTTTACAGCTAAAGCGTTCAATACACTGTTACTTAAGCTAACAGTAGCAAATGCAATAATCAAATTATAGTTACTATTTACTTAATGAACAGATTGCCGACAGCGTTGACGGCGTTAAAGTATATATACGTTCACTGATTTCATTTACATGTCATCCTGTTATACAGCTAAAGCGTTCACTAAACTATTAGTTAAGCTAACAGTAGCGAACGCGTCAATCAAATGATAGCCACCATTCGTTTAACTAGCAGACTGGTCTTTCTTTAATTCAAATTGACGCTAAATGGTCAGTTATATCCCTTTCGGAAATATTCGGATGAACGCGTCATCTCGATACAGTAAAACGTGGATAAATACCAGCTTTGTGCATATATATATAAAGAAAATGTATTACAGAAATCCTAATAATATCTACACATTCATTTCTATGTTAAACTCATCAAATCCAAATGTTTGAAATGCCATTGGAATAAACATTGTACTATACCAAAGTTAACGACAAAATAATATGTGTACTTAATGTAGTGAATGATTAGACGTTGAGAGTTATGGCTCCTTTTCATGTTGAGCTTATTGCTTAACATAGCATGAACACATAGCACCAAGCGCTTTATCCGAATATCTGCATACTTATATATTCCGCTCATTTAAAATATTATTTCCGCCTTCTTGGGAAGTACATTTTTCTTTCAAAATAGTATTTTGTTTTGTTAAACTGTATGTCTATTTTTTTTCGTATGCACATGTATATTGTAAATGTTTTGACGATGAACCATATGTGTTCAAGTCATATGAATAAACTTCTGTTCTGTTCTGCTTGATAAGCAATTCCTGTACTATATTTACATATTTTTTGCACAAATTACCCTTACTTTAAGACCACCAGTGAACTGAGACCTGATTGTTCTCTTCCCAAATAGGTTGTCTTTCAACAAAGGTTGGACTGTATACACCGCGGTCGTCGGTAAAAAATCAGTCCATCTATCGGTTATAAAGTAAGAGGGGTTTGATAAAAGTGTAGACCCTGATCAGCCTGTGAATCTACGTAATCTGATAAAGATTTAAACTAATCTCATAGTACTTGCATACGTTTGTTAGAAGCTTTTTGACAACTTGTGTAGCGTCTAATAAAACTGAGCGAATGAACAGGATGATCTGAATTGATATTAAGCAGAAATGTCAACTAATCCCTTTTCCCAAACGAACGGTGAAATGGAAGTAGATCGTCCGCCTCAAGTGCGGTAGGTATTTGATCCCTGGTCAGGTCAAACCAGATACATGTATTTTGAAAGGGGAAGTAATGGCTGACCTCCTTGGCGCTCAGGGTTGCGTGGGTAATCATTACGACTGACTGGCTGGTGTCAGGATAAATGGACCGGTAGTACTGATAACTTACCAAGGAAATGCCGTGATATAACTGAGAAACTGTTGAAAGCGGCGTAAAGTACCAAATAACCAATCCCCAACGGACGGGCTTAACTGTAAATAACCCATGGGTCGATAAACGGATTCCATTTGTGTTGCAAAGAACTCTGTTATTGAAGTTGGAAGATATCCGAAACATTACACTTGAACTAAATAAAATCTTGGGAGCAAGCTAGAACCGAAATGACGTAGTCTGGAGTTCCTGTCCCTTTCACTCTGAACTGTATGTAATTTTTATCAGGACGCAGGGACCCAGACAACAAATTAAAATAACGTCACTAAACGTTCTAAATTAATGCGTCATGGAAATGGATGCGTTTTTTGTTTGTTTTATTTATGGAAATAGTAGAGAGGGGTGAAATTGCATATACAGTGGAACTTGTGCTAAAGCCCACCTTAGAATAGTGTAATTTAAGAACGAAATATATGTGGTGGCATTTAAGAACGAGTTGTCCGCTGTGTCATTTCAGGACGAGATATCAGTTGTGTCATTTAAAAACGAGATATCCGTTCCGATATTTACAGCGAGATATCTGTTTTGTTATTTAAGAACGAGGCATCCGTTGTGCCATTTAAGAACGAGATATCCGTCATGACATTTGGGAACGAGATATCCTTTGTGTCATTTAAGAACGAGTTTTTCGATGTGTCATTTAAAGACAAGACAACCGTTGTGTCCTTGAATCACGAGATATCCGTTGTGTCATATCCGTTGTGCCTTTTTAGAACGAGAGAAATCCGTCATGACATTCAAGAACGAGATATCCGTCGAGATATTCAAGAACGAGATATCCGTCGTGACCTTAAATAACAAGATTTCCGTCATGACGTTAACGAACGAGTTATCCGTCGTGTCATTCAAGAACGAGATATCTGTCATTACATTAAACAACGAGATTTCCGTCAGAACATTCAAGAACGAGATATCTGTGGTGTCATTTAAGAACGAGATATCTATTGAGTCATTAAAGACCGAGAAATTAGTTGTGTCATTTAATAACGAGATATTAGTCGTGTCATATCCGTTGTGCCATTTTAGAACGAGAGATATCCGTCATGACATTCAAGAACGAGATATTCGTCATGATATTCAAGAACGAGATATCCGTCGTGTCATTTAAGACCGAGATATCCGTCTTGACATTTAATAACGAGATATCCATCGTAACATTAAATAACGAGATTTCCGTCATGACGTTAAAGAACGAGATATCCGTCGTGTCATTATATAACGAGATATCCGTCGTGTCATTCAAGAACGAGATATCCGTCATAAATTAAACCACGAGATTTCCGTCATGACATTCAAGAAGGAGATATCCGTCATGACATTAAACAACGAGATTTTAGTCATGACATTCAAGAACGAGATATCTGTGGTGTTATTTAATAACGAGATATCCGTCGTGTCATTACATACCGAGATATTTGTTGTGTCATTTAAGAACGAGGTATTCGATGTGTCATTTTAAATACATGACAGCCGTTGTGTCATTTAAGAACGAGATATCCGTCGTGTCATTTAAGAACGAGGCATCCGTTGTGGCATTTAAGAACGAGATATCCGACGTGTAATTTAAGAACGAGGCATCCGTTGTGCCATTTAAGTACGAGATATCCGTCATGACATTTAGGAACGAGATATCCATCGTGACATTAAATAACGAGAATTCCGTCATGACATTGAAGAACGAGATATCCGTCGTGACTTTAATGAACGAGATATCCGTCGTTACATTAAAAAACGAGATATGCGTCGTGACATTTAAGAACGAGATATCCGTCATGACATTAAAGAACGAGATTTTCGTCGTGACATTTAAGAACGAGATAACTATCTTGTCAATTAAGAATCGATATTCGTCGTGACATTAAAGAACAAGATATCCGTCGTGTCATTTAAGAACGAGATATCCGTCGTGTCATTTAAGACCGAGATATCTGTTTTGTCATTTAAGAACGAGGTATTCGATGTGTCATTTAAAGACATGACAGCCCTTGTGTCATTTGAAAACGAGATATCCGTCGTGTCATTAAAGAAGGAGACGTCAGTTGTGTCATTTAAGAACGAGATATCCTTTGTGTCATTTAAGAACGAAATATCCTTTGTGTCATTTGAGAGCAATACATCCGTTATGTGATTTAAGAACGCGATACCCGATGTGTTATTTAAGAAAGAGACTTCCGTAAATGCCATTTAAGAACGAGATATCCGTTGTGTCATTTAAGAACGGGATATCCGTTGTGTCATTTAAGAACGAGATATCCGTTGTGTCATTTAAGAACGAGATATTCGTTGTGTCATTTAAGAACGAGATATCCTTTGTGTCATTTCAGAACGAGATATCCTTTGAGTCATTTAAGAACGATATATTCTTTGTGTCATTTGAGAACGATACATGCGTTGTGTCATTTAAGAACGCGATACCCGGTGTGTTATTTAAGATAGAGACTTCCGTAAATGCCATTTAAGAACGAGATATCCGTTGTATCATTTAAGAACGAGATATCCGTTGTGTCATTTAAGAACGAGATATCCTTTGTGTCATTTAAGAACGAGATATCCTTTGTGTCATTTAATAACGAGATATCCTTTGAGTCATTTAAGAACGATATATTCTTTGTTTCATTTGAGAGCGATACATCCGTTGTGTCATTTAAGAACGCGATACCCGGTGTGTTATTTAAGAAAGAGACTTCCGTAAATGCCATTTAAGAACGAGATATCCGTTGTGTCATTTAAGAACGAGATATCCGTTGTGTCATTTAAGAACGAGATATCATTTGAGTCATTTAAGAACGATATATTATGTGTGTCATTTGAGAGCGATACATCCGTTGTGTCATTTAAGAACGCGATACCCGGTGTGTTATTTAAGAAAGAGACTTCCGTATATGCCATTTAAGAACGAGATATCCGTTGTGTCATTTAAGAACGAGATATCCGTTGTGTCATTTAAGAACGAGATATCCTTTGTGTCATTTAAGAACGATATATTCTTTGTGTCATTTGAGAGCGATACATCCGTTGTGTCATTTAAGAACGCGATACCCGGTGTGTCCTTTAAGGACGAGATATCCTTTGTGTCATTTAAGAACGAGATATCCGTTGTGTCATTTAAGAACGAGATATCCTTTGTGTCATTTAAGAACGAGATATCCATTGTGTCATTTAAGAACGGGATATCCTTTGTGTCATTTAAGAACGAGATATCCGTTGTGTCATGTAAGAACGAGATATCTGTCGTGACATTTAAGAAACGCGATATAGGTCGTCTCATTTAAGAACGAGATATCCATGTTGTCTTTTAAGAACAAGATATCGATATCCGTCGTGTCATTTAAGAACGAGATATCCGTCATGTCATTTATTGACAGTGTTCTTACTACCTGGAAGATTGAAACTCTTACCCTGGCATTCTAAAAAAAAAGATTTTCTAACCCTTTCCAATCCCTTTCCAATATAAAGAAACTTTCGAAAAAAAGTGTTGCAAAAGGAGAAATTACTCAAAACTACTCAGTTTGGCATAGATGCTTTCCACTCTATCCATGTATCGTACTTTCATTCATAGAGAAATTCCATATTTTACATTTTCTAGAGTTCTCTTCTACATGTACATATGTCTTGTACTAGTATGTGGGAACTGGTTAACCAAGCTGATAAAGTCCAGGTTTGTCGCATGGAAAGGTCATCCGAATCGTGTAGCTGCTTAATGCTGATTAAATAACCCACGGAAATGAATTATCTACTATAACCGCCGTTAAAATGGTGTCTGTCATATATTATATCATACATAAACCCAATTATCATGGGAAATCACGCTGAATGCATTGTTTCGTAAAACCATCGACCCTTGATACGAAGACACGCGAATGTTACCTTCGGGGAACCAATCCGCCGTGACTGATTGGTTAGCGTAATGGGATTTGAAAGCGGAGGTAGATGGTTCGATCCCCAGCCGCAGAGGTTATGGTTGAGTACCCTTGGGCACGGGATTTTTCCTTACCTCGAACTGTTTTGATTACCCTGGGATAATAAATTCAGTGATATAACTGTAACAATGTTCAATGCTTCATAAAACCCCAATGAAATGAAGATTACCTTGCCGAACACGGATGATCATGATTGATTCGGTTCGATTATCGATCTAAAACGATTGTTTTTCTTTCAAGTATTTTATGTTTGTTAAGGATTAACATACAGTAATTGTTAATCCAATACATAACTATATCAATTAAAACAGAAGGAAGATTAAGTAATTGCATTAATTCTTTCCCACTTGCTGACACATTCTGATGCATCGGAAACCGACGATTTTTGAAATCATTGTCCCAAAAGGTGACAGCTGTATTCAATAGATATTCATTAGTTTCCAGGACTTTTTCATAGTTTATCTAGATGTTTACAAAGTAGGCTATTGCATATTTGTCGTATGTGAGAACAGGTTGCATTGATTTTTTTTGTGACCGAATATGCAAGTTTTACTGCACACTCGAGGATATAATAAATTCATTTCATATTGATGAAATAGACCAAACCAAGCAAAACAAGTTCCACAGTTATCGGACCACACACTTTTTGTAATTTGAAAATGAATACAAATAGGTCGGTTTTCGTGTGGCCTGATCGGGTTCTCGTTTGATCACATCCGTATAAATGTCAAACTAATAATTAACTTACAATGAACGAGGTTATGATGAGTTCAAATATAAAGCAGCCCTTGAGCTTTTACATTCACTATATTGCGTGTTTCAATTAACTGATTAGTCCATAACAATGGTAGTAATGGCTGCCCTACTTGGCGCTTATGGTTTCGGGGTTAGTACTGGCAACTTTCCCAGGTAACGCCGTGGTATAACTGAACAATTGTTGAAAGCGGCGTACATTACCCATCAATTAGGGACATTAGTGATAATTATATTATCTCCCTTGTCAGATAAAGACCAAGGAAGACCAAATAGTTGGTAGTTCCTTTAAGTTGGAATCCTTTGTCTTTATCGCTATTTCGCAATGAGATATTGCAATTACTCTGTACACATTAATCATAAATGTGTTAATTAAAGTGATGATTCAAAAGAGAAAATTTACATAGCAGTGTTTAAAGAAAACAAATGTGGAATTACTAATCAATCTAACAACAGTTGGCCAAGAAAATGCAATTATAAGTGCACCATCCAGTGCAAAGAAACCAATGATAAAAACAGAGGAAACCAAATGATAGGACCTAGCTAGATGTAGAGAGTATTAAAGGGAGATAACTGACCGATGTCTCCCATTAATCAATCAATCAATTTTCCATATTTACCAATACGCGACATTAATCAGCATAGGCGCGCCGAGCCCCGGTAGCGACGCGGGCTCTCAAACCATTGGTTATGAACTCGAACCCAGGGTCGTCCAAGATTAATTCCGACGTTTGACAACATTCATTGCGGTACGGGTAGATGAACTGGTCGCCTTGAAACGACTGAAAACAATGTTGAAAGCGGCGTTTAACCGCGATCAATTATTATATGCACACTCTTTCATGTGCGATTGTAAACTTAAATTGCGAATAATGTAGACCAGAGATTAACATGCACGTTTATGTAGTCTAATATCAAGTCACAGTGGTTGAGCCGAGGTTCGTAACGGTAAGTTATAAAGGTTAGTTGGCGTAAAACTATTCGGAATATGGTTCCATCTTTTTCCAGAAGATATGTGAATGCTGAACTCCAGTTTATAGATAGTATAGTCAAAGTTTAACAAGAATTGTCAGATGACAATGGAGCTCGCCTAGGGGTGCTGTTTATAAAGTGGTATTTAGATTTGTTCTCCATAAAAAAATGTATATGCAGGGTATTGAAAAGTCACAAGAGTAAATACTTTATATATATATAAGGCACAGGGCATCAATCGCACATAAAGGCCCCCGGTTTGCATTCAATGCATAGACCATTGAGTAGTGGACTCGCCTCTCCAGACCAATATACAAAGTAGAGTAAGTCGATGGCACACATCGCATGATATACGCCTTGTGCTTTCAAACTCACCGACAGCACATTTTAAAAACATTATATCATTTTGCCCCAAATTTTGAGTTCTAGGTCAGATTTTCAATCGCCGGGGGTAACAACTAAATATGAAACCAATCAATGTCATAATAGTGAATGCAGAGTGATATGTTAAACGTTAAACGCAAACCTTAAGCCTTGTAACTGAACCAAGTAGAAATTACCTTGACCTTGACCCAGGTGCAGGACGGGTGTAGTGGTGGGCGCAGATGGATGACCAATAGTTCCTAAATGTATAAACTAAATATGAAACCAATCAATGTCATAATAGTGACTGCAGAGTGATATGTTAAACGTTAAACGCAAACCTTAAACCTTGTAACTGAACCAAGTAGAAATGACCTTGACCTTGACCCAGGGTCAGAACGGGTGTAGTGGTGTGCGTAAATGGATGACCAATAGTTCCTAAATGTATAAACTAAATATGAAAGCAATCAATGTCATAATAGTGAATGCAGAGTGATATGTTAAACGTTAAACGCAAACCTTAAACCTTGTAACTGAACCAAGTAGAACCAAGTAGAAATGACCTTGACCTTGACCCAGGGTCAGGACGGGTGTAGTGGTGTGCGTAGATGGATGACAAATGGTTGCTAAAGGAATAAACCCTTAAAACCCAAATGAAAACCTTAAACACAAACCTTAAACCCAAACATTAAACCTAGGTGTCTACGCCACCGCCGACGCCGCCGACGCCGGGGGTAACACATAAGCTCTCCTGTACTTCGTACTGGCGAGCTAAAAACTGTTCAAAAATTAGTCTTGAAATATAAGAAGCTTAATTCTGGGATAAAGTTAGATTAACAATTTCACTCTCCAGTACAATAACTATTTAAATATGGATTGTTCATTTTTATTGGGTAGACCCAGTAATCCAAATTGTGTATATTTTCATCACTTTCAACAGTTACGGCCAGTAGAGTTTTGAACTATTTACTACTTACATTGTTGTAAATATTAGCAATATTTGCAAAGGTTTCAACATTTAAACATTTTGATTTCCCATCTGAAGTTCAGCACCTTTGATTACAGTACTTGACAGAAGAATTGATTGATTGATTGGGGTTTAACGCCGTTTTTAACAATTTCTCAGTTATATCACGGCGGCCAGTTCACCTACTCATGCATTTCCTGGTTTTCTCACACCAGTACTCTACACAGCAATCTTCCCAAGCAACTGGCTGTTTTTCTACATAGACTTAGCCCATTGGTGGAAGACGAATGACGCATGTCGCATTGACTTTTGTCAATCATCGGAAGGAAAGTTGGCCGAGCCGGGATTCGAACTCACAACTCCTGGATTGACAGCCCGCAGATTACCGACTGAGCTACCGGCGCTCGGCTTGACAGAAGAAGCATCTACGACTTAATTACTTCTTCTGTATCCCACGAAGAATACAAGGTTTAAATGTCCGCGTCACCGTTAGCCTATAAGTTACACAACGTGTTCCAAATAGTGGACAAATACCGGACATTCAAACTGACCAATCGAAATGAAACAACCTGTCCCTTGCACCCTATTCTGATTATGATACGCATTTTCGTTATGGATATTTTTACCCAGTTCTCCGTTGTCATACGAAACACTTACATGCGCTTGTTAGAAGCTTTTATTATACCTCACGTGACTTTGTAATGTTAACTCCCATTGACAAAAAGTTGCTTTTTTTACTGTCAAGACAAATGTACCACGTGACCATGAGACAGTTTTTGTAGTCTCACGGCGGTATGCAAGTTGTTTACTGTCTCACGGCCGTATGCAAATGTGTTTACTGGCAGGTAGGATGTTAATGAAACTCATTACAACTAGACATGTAGAGCGCTCTATTTTGAACTTTTGTGCTATGAAACATTTTACAGATCATAAAATAATTATAATTTTATTATTTATATTTTATTATTTATTATTTTATTATTTTTTGGTATAATAAAATAAATAACAAATTGCTCTGAATTGGACAGTAATATTGTCATCCTTCGGAGAAATACTGTCACCCTCGCCTGCGGCTCGGGTGACAGAATTCTCCTCAGGCTGACAATATTACTGTCCAATTCAAAGCAATGTGTTATTTATATAATATCAACTCATGAGGAGTATACTACGACGGTACTGATGTGCATGCTGATCTCGATCTACAATGTTCATTAAAGACAATTTGTACCTTTTGGCAAGAACAGGCTAATTTTATGTAATGACAATTCCTTTGAATGGCACATCATATTTCGAAATAATCATTAATGATCTCTAATTATTATAAAGCATTAAGTCCCCATCCCTAATTGACGTAAAATTATTATGAACATTATCTAATGATGCTATATATAAAATGTGTTACGTTGATTAATATAGTGGTCTTCTGACCTTTCGGTGGTAAATATAATTCTATCATTATGATGTGTTAATAACCCTGCATGTTCAACAAGTTACCAAGTTACATGGTCACAGACGTTTCGACGAACGAAGTACCAGATAAGCCTCCGATACCACGCAGTCGAACTAGGACCTTTCCTCGTTCGTAATAATACATGTATTTAATGAATTGCTCGTTTCGAGCAGTTTCTCTTATTCCAACAAATATTGACGACAATACACTAGGTAAGGGTGTGTGTATGTGGGCGGGGGGGGGGGGGGGTTGTATAATGATCTTCCCCCAACCCCAATATCTCTCTTACTATTCATCCAAGCCCACTTTAAAGATTTGTCTCGATAAATTCTGATGCATACCCACATCACAGGCCTGCAGCTTGCAGTGTCAAATAAGGATTTTAGATCATGACTATTAGAACTAGTTGCAAACCTCAATTGTTACATCAGAGGACTAGGTAAGAGGTGTTTAAAAAAACTTTTCCCCACAATATTTCTCTTATTACTCAACGCAATCCTATGTTGTGGGTTCTCAAAAGAATCGTCTCACTGTTTGAATGTCAAATAAGGATTTTAGAATTTGGAAATCTAGAGCTCAGAACATTTTCTTCAATCCGTACAGGTTGGACACCCTTTATCATTGACAAGGCATAATTGTATGGCTCCCGTCGTTTTGCACACAATCGAGCTGGGCCAAAACTGGTTTACCGTATACTCTGTTTTCATCATTTAGACAAGGTCGCAATGACAAAATTGATCAAATAAAACAGTTCCAGTGCATCCTATACATATTTACAATCACTTTTAACTCTATGTCACATATTTAACACATGTTGGAGAAGCTATACACTCATTTTACGCAAAAAAAGGTTTTTTAGGGACTATTCGTAGATAAGCGGATGTATTTAGTGTCATTTGACCTTCATATTTCGATAACTACGGTTTCTTGATAATGTTGTCATTTGTTTAATAATTATAGTATTATTAAATGAGTTTTTTCCTAATAGATTTTAAATCTTTAAACTGAATTCGTATAACACAAATTATATATCTGCAGCAGACGACATTGATGTCATCTAGGGAAAATTTTGAGATAACAAATCTATCTTTTTTAAGTGTTTTTATAAACAATCTATATCAAAACACATCTTTCATGAATAAACCCGAACTCTTGATTTATTTAAAACATTCGCTTTCTGACAAAAAACTTACACCGAGTTTCGAGTTTAAATTAAATAAAAAGGGCGTTACCGGTACTGTAGACCTTGGTTAGTTTCCCCACCGACTGTTTAGAATCTGCACTGTTCGCCAAAAAATCACGAGAGATTTCAATGTGTCACCTTTTGATGAATTGTGGCTGACGCAAAGCAAAGTTAATGCGTTCAAATTGTAATGTGCTTCACGATAAGGGAGATAACCATTATATGGAATATCGGCGAAATTACCGTGTTTGCTGTTAGCTCCCTTTGAGTAAGTGCACCTATATGTTTATACATAGAGACCTGGCACCCTATTTAAAAAAGTATATTCTATTATATGAGCCGTTCCACGAGAAAACCAACATTATGGACTCTGCGTAATAATGTTTCAACCCAGATCAGCATGCGCAGTCCGCACAGACTAATCCGTGTCGACATATTCTTTCTCAGGGGGGATAGAGGTATACGTCAAATTACGCAAAATACATCCGCTGACATGTTCCGCGCCAAATACATCCGCTGACATGCTGATCTACACCAAAATAGTCCCTAAAAAAACCTTTGTTTGTGTAGAAATGAGTGTATACCAACACCAGAATGTATTGAATATATACCATTGTGTTTAGATTCATTGTAAACGTGTATAGTATGCACTGGAAATGATTGATTTGATCACTTTTGGTATTTTGACCTAGTCTGAAAATGAAAGTAGAGAAAGCTTAACACCGGTTTTGTCCGGGCCCCTTGTTCCAAAATGACGGTAACCATTTTCCCCCGGTGAGTTCTTTCTTGCATAATGCATGATCCCCCATTTTCATTGGATTATTTTAAAGCTTAGAGGTAACTCTTTTCAATGATATATGGTGTTCTATGGTGTTCTACATGAGAAACGCTTAGAAAGTGTGACCATTCAGGTCTGAAACTCGTCGATTGATATGGAAACAAAGGTGGAATTTATATTGTAACATATAGATTAATGACTCCTGAAATAGAAAATCCTCAGGAGGCGAAGACTGACTGTCCGGACTGTCCGGGTTAGCTTGCGTGGCATGCTTAGGCTGATTCGGGTCGATACTTTACGCAGAGTCCACAATGTCGGTTTTCTCGAGGGATTGCTCTAATATACACGATGGGTGTAACTTCTTCGTCAACCGGATTCGACCCATGTTAGACCCATGCTGGTGTTCGTAAACCGACCGTTTGTAGATACATTCCGTGCGACCAGTGTTTATGGTGGATTTGTGGCTACATTCCGTGTGACCAGTGTCTATGGTGGATTTGTGGCTACATGCTGGCGAATAGCGCTTTATTCGATCGTCGTTTCTTATGTTGTACATCCATTGTCTATATATAATGGAATATACATGTTTTAAATATCGTGCAAGGTCTAAATACCACCGATACAAAGTTCTAAGTATGGTCAACCTCTAAAAGAGACCAGAGAACACCTAGATATGATGGCGGTATACCTAGGACAAGGGTGTGTAGATATATAAATATAATTACCAACAATAAAAACTTCTAGGTGTAGTCTCCCTTTATAAGAGACCACAGAACACCTGGAGAGGTATACCAAGGACACGGATGTGTCGGTAGATAACAAACCGAACAACTATACACAATTCTAAGTGTAGTCACCCTTTATGAGACCAGAGAAGACCTAGAGAAGATGTATTCTGGAGTTCCTTCCCCTTATTATCATAGGAAGTCGGAAATCAGACTAGATAGATAACTCTAGTTACCAAACGATATAAACTTCTAAGCGTAGTCTCCCTTTAAAAGAGACCAGAGAACACCTAGTGTGGATGGTGGTATAGCAACGACAGTGATGTGTCGGTGGATAACTCTAATTACTAACGATACAAACATCTAAGTATGGTCTCACTTTAAAAGAGACCAGAAAACAACTAGAGAAGATGGTGGTATTCCAAGGACAAGCTTGAGCAGGTAGATAACTTTAATTACTAACGGTACGAACGTCAAAGTGAAGTTTCCCTTTTTAAAGAGAATAGAGAGGTATGTGGTATACCAAGGACAAGGATGTGTCGATAGATAACTATAATAACCAACGATTCAAATTTCTAAATGTAGTTTTCCGTTAAAAGAGATCAGAGAACACCCGGAGAGTATGGTGGTATAACCAAGGAAAAGGGTGTGTCGGTACACCAACGATAACACCATCTAAGTGTGGTTTCCCTGTTAAAGAGACCAGAGATAACCTAGAGAGTATAGTGGTAAACCATGGACAATGATGTGTCGGTAGATAACGCTTATTACCAACGATACCAACATCTAAGTGTGTTCTCATTTTAAAAAAAGACTAGCGAGCACATAAAGTAGATGATGGTATTCCACGGACAATGATGTGTCGGTAGATAACTCTGATTACCATCACTACAAACTTCTAAGTGTAGTCTCCCTTTAAAAGAGACCAAAGAACACTTAGAGGTCACAATACACCAAATAAATTCCTTCTTTGTTTACATGTAAATCAACCAGCTTCAACCAGCTTCAACCCTCGTTTGTCACACTTTTTAAGCGTTTCCCAGGAAGAACACCGTATATCATTGAAAAGAGATACTTCTTACCTTTAAAATAATCCATAGAAAATGTGGGGTCATGCATTATGCAAGAAAGAACTCGCTCTGTGAAGATGGGGACCGTCCTTTTTACCACAATCCAGCTAGGCTGAAAATGGGTTTACCCATACTCTACTTTCACTTTCACACAAGGTCAAAATACCTAAAATGATCAAATCAAACAGTTCCAGTTCATCCTCCACATATTTACAAAGATTTTACACCCATTGTCACATATCCAATGCAGTCTGGGCCAGATGTTCAACCATTTCTAGGCAAACAAAGTTTTGTTTACGCACTACTGCACTGTAGATCAAAGGGCCCCGCGGATGTATTTAGCGTAATTTGACCTAGAGAGGGTGGTGGTATATCGAGAACAAGGATATTCCGTTAGATAACTGATTGCCAAGGATACAATTTTATAAGTGGAGTCTCCCTTTAAAAGAGACGAGAGAACATCGACAGAGATTGGTTATATACCAATGTCAAGGATGTGTCGGTAGATCACTATTATTATAAACGGTCAAAACTTTCTCAGTGTTGTCCATCTTTAAAAAAGACCGGAGAACAACTAGAGAGGATAGTGGTATATCGGGAACAAGGAGGAATCGGTAGATATTATTACAAAGGATGCAGTTTTATAAGTGTAGTCTTCCTTTAAAAGAGACCAGAGGACATCTAGAGAGGATGTGGGTATATACCACGGACAAGGATGTGTCGGTAGATCACTCTTATTACCAAGGAAACAATTTTGTCAGTGTTGTCCAGCTTAAAAAAAGACCAGAGATGGCTGTATATCGAGAACAAGGATGAACCGGTAGACAACTCTTATTACCAAGGATACAATTTCGTAAGTGTAGTCTCCCTTTAAAAGAGTATATACACATATATATATATACGCGGATGAAAGTATTAACAAGGATGTTTGAAAAACAAGTGTATCATGTGTTGATGTATTAAAAAGTTAACACTTTCATCGCCGAAATTCCTAAAGTTGACTCTTCCATGTTCAAAAACGGGCGACTTCATTGTTCAAGTAATGAGAGTCTTGGAATATATTGATAACTAAATGACAAACAATGCTGATTTCAGGTGAAACAGATCGTTACGCGTTGAGTCTCCTGAATCTGTATTGTTTGCAAACAAACTGAATTTTGCCATTGAGTTAAAGCGTGACTGATATACGGTCAGACAGATGGGGGGCGACGGATATTCGACGGAGAAGTGGGGTATTTATGAGTTATCGTGCGTACCATGGAATGAGACACCAACACATCTACTTCTATTGGACTGTCATCACCTTTAACTTTGTTTCATTTTCTTACCGCCTGTGTATCCAGTTTATTAGATACGATTAAATGTACAATTAATATCAGATGTACCTTGAAAACGCATTGCTCAGAGAACGATCAAAGAACTCTGCAAGTACGTTCTCTGAGCTTAATTGATATATGAGCCGTCCCGCGATAAAACCAACATGGTGGACTCTGCGTAAAGTATCCACCCGGATCAGCCTAAGCATGCCGCTCAGGCTTACCTGGACAGGCACTATTCGCCCTCTGTGGATTTTCTGTTTCAGGATTCGATACCTCTATGCCCCTGAGAAGGAATGTGTCGGCCCGGAAGAGCCTGTGCGGACTGCGCTAGCTGATCTGGGTCGATACATTACGCAGAGGCCATAACGTTGGTTTTCTCGTGGGACGGTTCATATTCCTAATCCTTCTTATAAAGAATGATTTTTTGCGTGGAGTCGGGAAAAAACACAATTGCTGTTTAAGGCATAGTATTCAGTAACAAACAAGTCGAATGTTTGACGCAAAGCGTCAAAGAGAAGCTGCAATTTTTCGTTGTATATGTAGAAATAAGAAAAAAGAACATTTAAATCTACAAACAACTGTAGACGGTAATATGCTGACGTATTTATCCCTTTGAAAACTGTTGTACACTTCAAATTACCTCCCTTTAAGCAATACCAGCATATTTACCTTGTGATTCGTATGAATAAGATTGATAAACATTGAAATTATATGAATGAAAACTATTATTTAAATTAGTAACAACATCAAAATCAAATTTAAGCCAAGATAAATGTGTACACATTTCATCAATTGTTTGTAGATACCCTAATGTATAGGTATGAATATAAAATTTATAAACTTATGAACACATTTTCAATTCAACATACTGAGTCTGTGAATCTTGCAGAAACACCCATTTCAATATACCAAACATGTTAAAGTAAATTTAAGTATGAACCGTTATTGTATGTACTGAAACTAGAACTAAAACGTCCGTTTGTGTATAAGTATATTTCCAATATTTGCGGTTTTATATTGAGACTAGCTAACCTGGCACGACGTGAACTTCCTCTACCAAATTGGTTGTTGTATGTGGGAAACGGTTAGCTGCTGAAAATGTATTTAAATGTTGAACTCTGTTAAATATTTGTATTCCCTTTAAATTGTTTATTTAAATCGTCATACATGTGTATTATTAGACAAAGGTGTCAGACCAAATGGGAACGTAGTTAAATTGTGCGTATACTTCAAATTACCTCCCTTTAAGTACTACCAGGAGTTTTTCTTGTGATTCGTATGAATAAGTTTCATAAACATTAATATTTCAACTAGACGGTAACATTTATTTTGAAACAGATATTTCTGTGGTTTATATATGTTCATGTCTGCACTTCTTCATCTAATTATTGCGTAATATATGATAGCATGTAAGGAACCAGATTACATTTACCGCGTGCCTCTCTTGTTCATGGTTCCCGGTTTAACATACTATCCAACTAATAAAGCGTCTGAAGCAGTTAACCAATTCAGTTTACTGTTTAGACAAGATACAGTATGAATTTCGCTTAAATAACAATGTACATACATTCAATTAATATACTGGCCTTTGTCTTTTGTTTTTAATTTGTAAAACTCACACATGTATATAGAGTGTAAAAGGGATGTTTTAAAAGTTATTAACTTAAATAAATGCACTAAGTAAGGACAAAGAGAAATCAAGATATGTGGTAACGCTGGCAGGTCTAAATATTCTCTTTGTCCGAAATTTCTAAGCATCCCTACAGGAACCCGCCTCCTGGCGGCTTCCAATGACGGTTTTAATATCAAATACGCGGTTCACCAAGAGGAAATAATTTTAATGGGTGACATACATTTGTTGGAGTCATTTATTACTTTCTTATTTCGTGTTTTATATCGAGATGCTGTTCGGACGATGAACGAGATCTTTATTCCGACAAAAATTAAATCTACATTGCAATACGATACCTTACTTCGCGTCTGTTGTAAAGCAGATCTGGCAATTCGACCCTCCCATCGCTCGGTTTTGCCCTGCATAACGTATTGAAAGAGTGTATGATTTATCATGCCGCTTTCAACAATTTTTCAGTTATATAATTGCGTTTCCTGGGTAAGTTACCAGTACTACTGGTCCTTTTTATCCTGACAAGAGCCAGTCAGTCTTAATGCTAACCCCGCAACCCTGAGCTCCAAGGAGGGAAGACATTACTAACATATTTATGACCCGTCCGGGGATCGAACCCGCGTTCTCTCGCAGCCGAGGCGGACGCTCTACCTCTACACCATCGAGTCGGTCCTGTATAACAGAACAATAGAGTGAAAACACGGTGGTTATTTTTTTATGGTTTCTCTCGAAATAACTAAATTGCACACGTGACTTTTCTGTTTGTCCTCGCAAAGTGAAAGCTGTGGGGAGAATGCGCGTATGTACAGGATCACCTAGGGCATCAGCTGCATACTAAGCTTGTATTCAGCCCCAAATCGATTCAAATGCAAACAGAGCAGTTTCCGTTAGTCTGCACATTTTTGCATAATCCGTTACTGTTCATGCACAGTGTGCAAGTGTACACGTATCATTCGTCTGCAATTGTTTTATAATCTGTCACAGATTATGCAACGTGTTCACATTTCATTCGTCTGCAATTATTTGTCCAATCCATCACATGTCATGCACAGTTCATTCCAGGCGATACTAATACATCATCTTTATTCCGGAAGCAGACACATTAAAAAAAATGAAAACTTCCACCAGCTTCTCCCATAACTTCTGTTAAATTGCGTTAAGAAACGTTTAAATGTGTCGGCCGGTCGTACTATCTGCAGTCTGACCATGACCGACACAGTGTTACATATCTAAATATCATTAGGGTAGATCATAAATAATATTGATATTAAAATCTGCTAATATATATACAGTATTATATTTTCTGAAACGTCGCCTAAATTTGTCAAAGCCTTTGATGCGGGTTCACATCACCGATATACATGCTTTGTAATGTTTTTACACTGTGGATTTCCGCTTAATTAGAACGTTTAAGGTAATTTTATAGATATTCCTGGTAGTGCGACATCGCATTGCGTGTTTAGCTTGTAGACAGACTGGTTCATAAGGGGTCGTTTAGTGATTCAACCCTTTCCTTCATACAGACGCTATCTGACACCTTTGCAGTAGAATACTTAAAAAAAAGCATAACAAAAGGAGAAATTGATCCAGATAAGTAATTATCCCCTTTGCCACAATGTTTTCAACTTTGTAACATAAATGTTCTTTCATGTATAGAGAAGCCATACCTTTGAATGATTTCAAAGTCGTCTGCTGCTGATTTGTTGTATGTGGGAATGGGTTAAGTATAACTCCCACATGATACTATTATTTGTATGACGATTAACTGTTATGCTTAAGTCTAATAAACTATTCTGTAATCTGTATTCTATTCTGTAATCTGTATTCTAGTCTGTAATCTGTATTCTG
This sequence comes from Serripes groenlandicus, assembly GCA_031761405.1. Classification (NCBI taxonomy): domain Eukaryota; kingdom Metazoa; phylum Mollusca; class Bivalvia; order Cardiida; family Cardiidae; genus Serripes; species Serripes groenlandicus. Next base: position 178,446,497 of record JASEVX010000001.1, on the reverse strand, counting down.
TATAAGCAGTAACCATTCACTGGTTAATGGTTAATGGTTTGATCGTCAAGTTTAGCAATGAAGCGAAAGGAAGTTTCTTTATACGTCCAATCATGACATTAAAGGTCCTGAACTCCAGATTATATACATAGAATAGTCAAAGTCTTAAAACTGTTCAAAAAGTGCCTTGAAATATTAGAATCATTAATAATTTCGCTTTCCAGAACAATAAACATCTAAATATTTAGCTTGTATGTTTCAATTTCACTGGGAAGACATACCCAGTTAGCCACATTTTTCATGACTTTAAGTTGACAAGGTTATTTTCCAACATTTACTTCCAAAATAGTTTTGAAATATCTATCACTTACAATTAGCAAAAAGTTTTATCTCCACCTGGAGTTCAGCATCTTGAAAAAAAGATTTTGTGTTCAAAACGGGTTTAAGCCTTTTCCACATACAACAATTTTGATGAAGACGACTTTGAAAATATCTCTATACTTGTAGGTAAAATTATTGAAATAAGATAAAATCATTGTTTCAAAGGTAAAAATAGCTCGTTTACAGCACAATTTCTCCTTCTCACCCAATGTTTCCAAAAAATGGTCTGCTGCAGGGGCGTCTGAAAGCGTCAATATGAGAGAAAGAGTTAATTAAGCAATATATTACCTCCATATATGTGTACTGATGATGGTTTGGGGTTATTTACCCTCGCCTTTCGGCATACAGCCATTTGGCGAGCAGTATATATATGTGTACACACATATATATATATATATCTATCTTTATAAATAAATTCAATAGAAAATCGAATTTGTATGTTTTTGATAGACGCTATCATTGGCCATCGACAGTGCATGAATGCGGAATTTAGTTTGAAATTGTAGTGTGTTTTACTGTTATCAAATGATAACAACACCAAAGAAGTTGAGATCCCCATTCCGTTGTATTGTCAATAACAGTTTCACCACCATGACGAAATGGTAGTAATGGCCGCCATCAGGTGTTCAGTGTTGCAGGGTTAGCATTACGACTGACTGGCTGGTGTCAGAATAAATGGACCAGAAGTACTGGTATATTTCGCAGAAAACGCCGTGGTATAACTGAAAAATTATTGTAAGCGGCGTAAAACACTAGACAATAAATCAATCAACTAGCATGTTATGTCAAATAGGATCATCGAAAAGGTCTTAACTCTTTCAGCGCCAAAGGCACTATTGAGTTTTTGGCAAACAATACTGATTCAGGTGAGTCAGCTCGTAACGAGCTGTCTCACCTGAAATCAGCATTGTTTGCCATTTAGTTATCAAAATAGTCCAAACTTTTATTACATAAGAAATGGAGACGCCGGATTTTGAACATGGACGAGTCTACTTTAAACAATTCGGCGCTGAAAGAGTTAAAACTCTTCTGTACTACATTCAACATATATGCAGGATACCACCACAATGAATTCATCTAGACAAACTATGAAAATGCCTATATATGAAAGTTTGATTGTTGAACATTATTGATTATTGCTGAAAACATCTTGGCAACAGGAAGAATGATGCATCAATATTAGTCATTCTCCTGTTTGTCAATGTTTTCAAAAGTCGTCTGCTGCAGAGGCGTCAGAAAGCGTTTGCAAGTTTGAAAGGCAACGTCAGCTTATGGTCTGTTGAGTGTGGGACAAGTTTAAAGTAAAAATTAACTCGACATGATATTCGATTTTAAAGGGAAAACAAGATAAAAAACCCAAAACATTTAGAACCATGGAAAACACAAACACGTATTATGTTATTGGTTTGGACATTGATACGGACATGCAACGGTTACATGGCTTGTATTTTTCTCTATATCAAGCCAGTTGTACTGCTTGAAGGTGACTTTAAAAATGCTTTCCCTCTTCGGCGCTTATAATTGTAGGGTTAGCATTACGACTGACTCGCTCGTGTCAGGATATATGGAACATTTGTACTGGGAGTTTACCCAGAAAACGCCGTGATATAACTGAACAGTTTTTGAAAGCGGGGTTAAACACCATACACACAAACAAACAAACATGTACGTGACGGATTGTATATTTCCCTAGCCTTTGACACGAGTCTACGTCCATCGAACTACGCACTAAGTGTACTCTTAAACCCCCGTTTCCACACAACAACTCTGCAGCAGACCAATTTGCAAAATATATGAAAACTCACTATAAATGGAAATAGGATAATCGATTTGACTTGTTGAATACAGTGTGTAAAATGCTGAGATATTGCTCATTATGAGCAATTTTATTCTATGGTCACAGTGTTTCTAAAAGTTGTCTGCAGAGGTGTCGAAATGAGTATGTACTTACTTTATCACTTTTCATTTTAGTCCTATACAAATATACTAATTATGTAAACATTAACAATGTACTAGGTAGACATAGACATCCATTTTGCATACTTGTAATTACATACACGACTGAGGTGTTAAGAAATGATTGACCAAAAAACAAAACAGTTGGGAAAGTGAGACTGAACCATTTTAACACAAAACCTCGTTCATAATGATTAACGTTTAACAAAAAACAAATTAGAGAAACGTTGCGAATGTTTGCTACTGCTGTGGGAAACAACTACTTTCTAATTAACAAAGAACGATTTTTCCTCGAAGTGGAATGTAAATAACAAACAGACAAATGACAACAAACTAATTACAAACAACATGTTCCAAGATACAAATAAAATCTACCAATTTAAAAGAGGTTATCCTACTTTTGAGAAACCAATTGAGCGCGTGATGACTAGTATTAAATTGTCACTTTCACAGATGTGCATTGTAAGAAACAGTCGCATTGTGCATTTTGACTTGCAAAAAAGTAAAATAAAAAACCCCGCTTAAACGCCTAAGACTTTTTCAAGGTACTGCTGAATTGTCGATGGTATAGGAGGAGAGAAACCAATATGCAAGGACTGACATTATATTTCATATATTTTATTAACTCTTTCAGCGCCGAATTGTTTAAAGTAGACTCTTCCATGTTCAAAATCGGGCCTTTCCATTTCTCATGTAAGAGAAGTTTGGACTATTTTGATAACTAAAAGGTAAACAATGCTGATTTCAGGTGAGACAGCTCGTTACGAGCTGACTCACCTGAATCAGTATTGTTTGCAAAAACTTCATTATTGCCTTTGGCGCTGAAAGAGTTAAGACTAGTCCTCAACAAGGAAGGCCTTTGGATGCTTACATGTAAGTTCATGATATCGGATACACGAGGATATACATTCCAGGACATCAGCGGGATAAGGAACAAGATGAGACTTATACATCATGATAATGGTCCTACAATATCCAAGGGGAACGGAGTTAAAACGCATAGCAATATCGATACACGTTTTTCATGGCACATTTTAATATCCGTTGTAAATCAGTGCCGAGTATTAGCACGTTTGATAAATGTCTTTGTAGAATGCAGTTGAACGGAATTTATGTGATGCAAAGTGAAGTAAATAACAGCGCGGAATAAAATTAAGTTCAACCCGCATCCTGCTGTAATCGACGTAAAACAACATTTACGTGTGTCAATTTACACGGTTTTAACTTTATTGTACGTGTGCGAACAGCGTAAACACAGATCGGCATAAATCTTGGTCTACACAAATCGGTACTCGTCTATAAATATAAGTCAAAGTTTTTGTTTAATATAGTGTAACCACAATATCAGTACAATCAGTCGATAATACTTCGTTGCACGTATATTTGCCCTTACCTCACCGGATAAAAGGTCGTCTCGAATTGAACTAATAAACACTTAAATACTTATGAGCACGTGGTTGTTTTTTATGTCCAATGTAATCTCGCGATATAACACACGCCCGTGTTATATTATCGGAACACTCGACAATCATTGCATGTTGCATTCTATTGAGTTGTTTACCGTCGCACATGGCTATATAGCCATTTGATCGCTTCTCTATATCGTTTATTTATATGGGTCATGTTATCTGTTTTATACCGTATTAATTAGTTGGTGTGCGACAATTTGATTGGTTAACACAAATGTCAATCTGAGACGACCTGTATGGGGCAGTCGTCAGATTTGTAAACGGGCTATCACAGTTTTGTTCTGGATTAGATGAGATTGAATGTCTCCCGTATTGAAAGAGAAAGCCAGTTCTTGCTTATGAGACACCTGAGCACGTTTGTTTCACGAATCCTACCATGTTTGCCAGGAACCAGGCGTGCAGACATTCGGTTGCTTGTGATTCACCGACAATATGTAAAGAAAACTTATAATTACATGTAGGTAAGAAATTATCAGGAATAAAGCTTTAAACAACATTTACGTATGCCGTTAAAGGTCCTGAACTCCAGATGGTGATCAAAATTTTGAAATGTTGAAACTTCTGCAAATATTGATAAAAGTGACGTCAAAGTAAGTAATAAGTAGTTCAAAACTATTTTGGCAGTAAATGTTGAAAAACTGTCAATTGAAAGTCACGGTACAAGATTTGGCATACTGGGTATGTCTACTCAGTTAAAATGAAGCATACACGATCAATATGTAGATGTTTATGGTACTGTTTATCCAAGATTAACGATTCTAATATTTCAAGGCAACTTTTGAGCAGTTATAAAACTTTGACTGTAATATCTATTTTCTGGATTTCAGCACCTTTAATGTCCAACATTACAATGCTTTTTAGAAACATGTAGGCTAATATTTGCGTGCTTATCCATGCAGTATATCATATATATATATATTGTTCAAACTCACATATAGATATGTAATACAATCTTTGCCCTTCATGTGTAAGAACGTGTTTTCAATCAGTGCTCGATTTTAGCGGGACAATTGTTAACGGTTAATTTATCATAATTATGCGATCTTGTACACCTGGGTCGACTTCGATATTGTGCTGTTTCGATATAATATCCTTGGACGAAAACCATCGTTCATAAATGAGCCATTTTCTTCGGGTTATTTTGTCATTTCTATCTGAAAACATACGGGAATGTCCTTGTATCGTGGCATCATGTCATGATCATTTTGAACAATTGTGATTTATTGTCTTGATATGTACTGTTTTTATTATTTGGCATAGATGCAGTGATTGAAATTCTTGATACTTTAAGAATTACCGAAATTTAACATTAGTATGTAAAATAATGTTGTAACCAAGTAAATAATCAACAGCAACAATTTACACCATTTCAAACTTTATTTGAAGCCGCCAGGATGCGGCTTCCTGTAGGAATGCTTTGAAAATTAGCTCAATGAGATATTATATAAATATCATATGCCAGTGTGCGTGATATTCATATTGTCAACCGAGAAACAGAATGTCACGCGAGGCGCAGCCGAGTCGTGACATTCTGTTTCGAGTGTTGACAATATGAATATCACGCACACTGGCATATTGATATTTATTTTATTATACCGATCACCACAAACAACAACAACAAATATGACAGTCTAAAATGTCTTCTACGGTTGTTGTTGTTTGTACCCATCACCACACACAACAACAAACATTCTCTTTTTCACTGTGTTATTGATCACGTGTTAACATCGGTATTGACATGCAAATGTGTCATTTGCTGGTCAAAGGGAGTTTAACATTGTAAATAAAAATGAGTTATAATAGTTCTGGCGCTACAGAATATAAATGAGAGAAGATTCTTGGCAGAGAACAATAACAACAAAAATGACAGTCTAAAATGTCTTCTACGGTTGTTGTTGTTTTACAACAACAACAAAAATGACAGTCTAAAATGTCTTCTACGGTTGTTGTTGTTAATGACAAACATTCTCTTTTTCGCTGTCCTATTGATCACGTGTTAACATCGGTATTGATATGCAAAATTGTCCTACGCTGGTCTATGGGAGTTTAACGTTGTAAATAAAAGAGAGGTATAATAAATAGACATGTCAGTGTGACCACATATCGGGATTTCTCTTTGGCCTAACTAAGTATATTAATTTAAGGTAAATGACTTTTAAAAACATCCCTTTTACACTCTATATGCATGTGTGAGTTTTGAAACATAAAAAAAAGACAAAGGCCGGTATATTAATTTAATTATGTACATTTTTAGCGAGATTCATACTGTATCTAGTCTAAACAGTAAAATAGATAACCATTCTTTTGAATTGGTAACCTGCCTCACACGCTTTATTATTAGTCGCCGGGGCAGAAGCCTATGGAAGGGTGCATAACGCATGAATTGCATCTTTCCTTCGAACATTACAACTTGCATTCGTACATTTACATCTTGCATTCGTACATTCACATCTTGCTTTGTGACATTCACATCTTGTTTTGTGACTTGCACATCATGCTTTGTACATCTTGCGTTGTGACATGCACATCTTGCGTTGTGACATGCACATCTTGCTTTGTACATCTTGCGTTGTGACATGCACATCTTGCTTTGTGACATTCACATCTTGCTTTGTGACTTGCACATCATGCTGTGTACATCTTGCGTTGTGACATGCACATCTTGATTTGTACATCTTGCTTTGTGACATGCACATCTTGCTTTATGTCTTGCTATGTGATATGCACATATTGCAATAAATATTGTCTGTTATTCTCGTTATTTAACACCATCAATTAATATTAATTTGATGAGATGAATTCATGTTTATATTCTAATTTCAATAACGCCTTCCTCTTTACGAATGACAAATGTCAGTGTGCATAGCAGTAACAATGACGAATAGCCGAATGTAGAAAGCCGAATGTAAACAGCATAATACAGAAGGCATAATACGATGCGACACCTGGTGTAATAATGACGCTACAACCAAATTATGCTAACAGGTGGCGCTACGTGTGTGTTGTCGGCAATTTCCGTAAATGACTCTCAAATATACTTTGAAGATACACATAAGTTGCGTCCCTTTATAATAAATATTCCATTTTCCTGGACGGAGAATTATGGAGGATCGAAGGTTAGTACACAATATGAAAAACTATATAGTAACGCTTTTTATAGAAAATTCATATATAGGCCTAATGTATTATGCATATAACTATACTTTTTATCTCGTTAGAGGAGCGCAGCTTGGTCACTCAACGACCGGTCTTCGTCCGTCGTCCGTCCGTCGTCCGTCAACATTTTACTTCAAACGACATCTCCTCCTTAACCGCTTGGCCAATTTTGATAAAAATTTACAGGGATGTTCCTTGGGTGGTCCCCTTTCAAAGTCGTTCAAAGAATTGAATTCCAGTTGGAATTCTGGTTGCCATGGCAACGGAGAGGAACAACTTAAAAAATCTTCTTCTCCAAAACTGCTTGATGAATTTCAAAATGTTTTGGCACAGATGTTCCTTGGGTGCCTGTCTACCAAGATTGTTCAAATTATTTGGATCCGTAAAAAAACATAACTGCCAGGGGCGGGGCTAATTTTCCTTATATGTCTATATTGAAAACTTAAAAAATCTTCTTCTCCAAAACTACTGGCTGATTTTCAAAATGTTTTGGTACAGATGTTCCTTGGGAAACCCTCTACCAAGATTGTTTAATTTTTTTGGATCCGTGAAAAAAAATGGCTGCCAAGGGCGGGGCTAGTTTTCCTTATATGTCTATAGTGAAAACTTAAAAAATCTTCTTCCCCAAAACTATTGGTTGTATTTCAAAATGTTTTGGCGCAGATGTTGCTCTACCCAGATTGTTCAATTTTTTTGGATCCGTGAAAAAACATGGCTGCCAAGGGCGGGGCTAGTTTTCCTTATATGTCTATAGTGAAAACTTAAAAAATCTTCTTCCCCAAAACTATTGGTTGTATTTCAAAATATTTTGGCGCAGATGTTCCTCTACCAAGATTGTTAATTTTTTTTGGATCCGTGAAAAAACATGGCTGCCAAGGGCGGGGCTAGTTTTCCATATATGTCTATAGTGAAAACTTAAAAAATCTTCTTCCCCAAAACATTTGGTTGTATTTCAAAATATTTTGGCGCAGATGTTCCTTAGGAGACCCTCTACCAAGATTGTTCAAAGTTTTTGGATCCGTAAACAAACATGGCTGCCAAGGGCGGGGCTAGTTTTCCTTATATGTCTATAGTGAAAACTTAAAAAATTTCTTCCCCAAAACTATTGGTTGTATTTCAAAATATTTTGGCGCAGATGTTCCTTAGGAGACCCTCTACCAAGATTGGTCAAATTTTTTGGATCCGTAAAAAAACATGGCTGCCAAGGGCGGGGCTAGTTTTCCTTATATGTCTAAATTGAAAACTTAAAAAATCTTCTTCTTCAAAACAACTGGCTGAATTTCAAAATGTTTTGGCATAGATGTTCCTTGGGTGACCCTCTATCAAGATTGTTCAAATTATTTGGATCCGTAAAAAAACATGGCTGCTAGGGGCGGGGCTAGTTTTCCTATATTTATATTCATTAATGCAAGTCTACTAATGAGTAAAATCAACTAGCCCTAAGGTGAGCGATCCAGGGCCATCACGGCCCTCTTGTTTTTCAAGTTATCACCTGGACATGCTTTGATCTACCGACAGATGGGCCGGCTGACCTACAAGTGCAAAACAATATACCCCCTCTAATTCAAAGGAGGCCATTGAGTAAATTTTATATGTTTTTTATGTTCTGTTCTGTGACATGTTCTATTATTTGTTTACAGTTAGACGATGAATCGCCTATCTAGCGAAGAATTTGAAATAAGGCTAAAATATTAAATAAAAAAATGCATCATGCCATCAAGCAAAATGTTCAAGGACGATCCTAATGTCAGATAACCGAATGTAATATTGAATGTATGAACGCAAAATGTAAATGTACGGAAGCAAGATGTGCATGTCACAACGCAAGATGTACAAAGCATGATGTGCAAGTCACAAAGCAAGATGTGCAAGTCACAAAGCAAGATGTGAATGCCACAAAGCAAGATGTGCATGTCACAACGCAAGATGTACAAAGCAAGATGTGCATGTCACAACGCAAGATGTACAAAGCATGATGTGCAAGTCACAAAGCAAGATGTGCAAGTCACAAAGCAAGATGTGAATGTCACAAAGCAAGATGTGCATGTCACAACGCAAGATGTGCATGTCACAACGCAAGATGTACAAAGCATGATGTGCAAGTCACAAAAGCAAGATGTGAATGTCACAAAGCAAGATGTGAATGTACGAATGCAAGATGTAAATGTACGAATGCTAGTTGTAATGTACGAAGGAAAGATGTAATTTATGCGTTAATACCCTTCCATAGAAGCCCGCGACTTATATTTTTAATAGCTTTTCGGAAATGACATGGGAGGACGAGTTATTATTAGATTATTTTTTTAAATGTCTTGAACATATTACAATTGAGTTTGTTTACAAACACTAAGTTATGACACATCTAAAATGAAATAAATATTCCGATGTTTTAAGTATTTGCAGTTTCTTTATTTTGACTCGCATTTATGTTTTCTTTGTTATTTACGAAGACAAATGAGTAATAATGCGCCTCACTATTAGACTGGCAGCAGACTATAAATAATGTGTCAAAATCGGGACAAAATCACGTCGAATTCTCCTTTGTTTAGTCAAATAAAGTCATTTTCTCTTTTAGTTGCTCCACATTACTGAACTTTTTTTTCCAAATTAAAAGACGTCTTGATTTGTGTAGTTCGCATAAAACGTTATTGCATACAAAAGGCGTACGTGATGAAACAGGAATATAGGAATGTAATTGTGAAGTTCGCATAAAACGTTATTGCATACAAAAGGCGTACGTGATGAAACAGGAATATAGGAATGTAAATTAAAATAATCATATTTATTAAGTTATTTCTTTTTTTGATTTACATTCCTGTTCCGTCACATACACACAAAAAGGGTGTGGTAGCAGCTTGCTCTCTGATTGGCTAGTTATGCCTTTGTTTACTTTGAATCTTTTGATTCACCACAAAGACTTAAATCATTATATTTAACACATAATATATTATTCACATAACAGATAATATAGAATGCTACTTTTTTCTCGAATGCAGTGGAATAAATCATGCACTAGAGCTGTCTGATTTTTTATTCTTTTTCTTCGATGTCACAACGACTCGACCTTGACACGAGGTGAACATTTTCGAAAGATGCACACATCCTAATATTACAGAACAGAACATAACTTTATTACATCTCTCGGTACATACAATACAACATGAGGAAATGGTATAATTACAAGAGATCTATTTAAATACTATCACGTGATCACATATTTCATTTTTGCTTAAAGGGGGATTGTACTCAGTCATCCATGGATACTCTGCTTATGAGAGGCAGGGTATTCATGGCTAACCATGTACACAAATAACAATTTAAGTCGGGGTTTCCATTGGAGGGAAAATAACATACAATAAGGATCATTCTTTAGTTTCGGAACGAAAAGGTAAAGAAAAGAAAAACATTGTGGAAAGGAGACAAACTGCAACATGTAGTTAAATTTCTTTCCTTTTCCAATGCCTTTCATTATATCTAGAGAGGAATAATACAAGTAATATCAGATGTGTGTGTTTAGGTTTCAAATACTTTTCTATTTGTTTTCAATTGGGAAAAGTTGTTTAAATTGACACTAAAATGATTAGATATAGGTGGTATTAAATTGTTTATTTGGCTTGAAACAAATTAAGAAAAGAACAAACTCTGATAAACAATAATTTTAGAACTAAAGAAAATCGGTCCGTTCGCACCGAATTAATTTCAAACTTGCCACCATTAAAATTGTAATGGGACTCGTAACTGGCATTTCTCTTGCGCCATACATATATTGTATGCATCAATTATTTAGATAAACAATTTAGCTGATGTGGTATTTCAAGTGTGGTCTACGTTTTAAACATATGAAGATAAATTTTAACATCTGTGAAATCATTATTATGATTAGCCTATAATTAAAAAGGAGTAAGTTCATGTCTTCAGCAATTTAACCGTTTTCTCAATGTTTTAAACGTTAAAAGGTTTTTAATGTTGCTTTAAACATGGAAAGGGTTAAATAGGTTTTTACTGCATGTAGATTTAAATCCAAAACTGTATTTGTGTGTGGTTTTATTGACAAATACCGTTTTCTCAATGTTTTACACGTTTAAAGGTTTACAATGTTGCTTTAAACATGGAAAGGGTTAAATAACTTTTTACTGCATGTAGATTTAAATCCAAAACTGTATCTGTGTGTGGTTTTAGTGACAATTAATACAAAAAATGCAAAAGTCTGACCAAGCTAAATCCTGAAATTTGTATATGGAATTTCAAATATCCTTGAATTAGTTCTTAATGAAAACATTATGTGAATCACAAGTTTTTCAAAAACAATAAATACTGCGGCAAGACGCAGCCTTGATAAATACCCGTGCGTTCAAATCTATAAATTGTGACTCGACACTCTTTCTCTTCGCGGCGATCATGGTGGAGTGCCCATGAGCAATGCACATTTCGTAACCTAGTACTGATATTTTTACCCATGGATCATGAATGGGTGAGCTGTCGGCCTGCCTCGTTATATCTACATGCAAATGTCTTCTTGGTTCGTGTACATAGGCATTAAAACAAGCTACATTGTCGAGTACTAAATGAATATTTAGATATCCACTCTTCTTAATTGACTGATAATACAATGTCATTGGAGACAATTATGACGTCAAGAACTAAAATAGATCACGAAGAGGGAAGTTGTCTACAATAACTGAAATAATGGCATAAAACCTATTCCCACTTGAATGAGAATTGGCATCAGCCAACTGTGAGTTTTGATATCATCACACATGTTGGGAATCCATCTATATAAAATGTAGTTAAATGACGGTCTTTTCCGGTGTCTGTCAAGTTCACAGACATCAACTTCCTTGTATTTAGCCTGCTTTACTTCAGGTCTCCAATGTCATCTTTAGAAAACGCTGCGTCTAATTCATCCTTCAAGCTCACCATAGCAGAATATATACTTAAACGCATACAGGATGCTGTTGCCCTTAAAAAGCTTATCATCTAGGCGAAGAAGTGTGGAAATCCGCCATATAAGAAAAAGTTTTCGCGCTTAAAATGAGGCATCCATGTTCTGTATGATCCCATTTTTTCTGTGTCATAAAAAATGTTGAGAGATCTTTATATGACTGACTAGGAAAGATTCGTTGCTTAATAGTTCACAACCAATACATATACTTTAAATAAGATGCCTGGATTGTATACATGTTATCCAAACATAAAGACTGCTCGTCGAATGGTACTCAATAGTCTGGAGTTCCTTCCCCTTATTACTATGTAAAGGGTCAGGCACAAATCAAATAATGGCGGACGCGATGGACTATCCGGGAATAAAATTTCTTATTTTGTTGATCATCGGGATAATAATTCATTTATCTTATGCTTTGTTCTGTTGGAAGAAAATTATTTGTTATCGAGTAGTATAGTTTTCGGACTGATGAAAATGTATTTGAAATTAAATGTTTTTATCTTTATGGGATACGTGTATATCATTTAAATGTTCATATGTTTCCTTTATTATAAGTTTTAGTACTCCCATATTTAAGCAATATTGGCTCTATTTTGAACAATTTACTATAAAACATTTGAATGTTAACGTACTGTTTATTTGATTTCTCAAGTCAAATGATTTCTGAATTTCTATTGTCAATTGAAGTTACTGGATATTTAGCCATTCTAACTTTATGCCTTATATCAAATATTCCTGCAGCTTAGATCCAGACCAGCCTGCATGGATAATGCTGATCAAGATCTACATTGTTCACTTGACAAATTCCAACATACAGCACATCTTCAAATATGATCTCAAGAAATGACAGTATAATTACTATGAAAAGTTGAAAACATTGTGACACAAGGAGAAATTGCTTTTCAAAAGTCGTTTGTTACGGAATTGTCAAAATGCGTCTATATTTCACTTAGTTGGAAAGGGTTGTTAAAGCTGAATCTAACAGTAAACACAGATGTGCAATCTGGTTTGCAATTATAATCAAAGGCAAACATGTTTTCATAAAGTCAAGATTTAATGTGTATGGGAAAGGGTTAAACTATGGTTAACTTAACACTTTACTGACCAGATTGCACATTTAGTTATGTTCATGTAGAAACTTATTTAAGTTGTTTCTATTCTTTCACAGCTTATGTCCAAGAGGTAGGGAGGACTGGCAGATCGAGTGGCGAAGCTGATGCAATTTTATACTACAACAAAGCTGACGTTGGGCTTCCTAGTATGAACTAGAATGGAGTGCTCCGCGGAGCACGTGTGTCCTCTGCACCTGATCATTGAAAGTGTGACGAAAAAGTGTGACGAAAAAGTGTGACAAAAAAGTGTGACGGTCAGACAGACGGACGGACAGACGCCGGACAAAAACAAAGTAATCCCTAAGTGCCTACCATGCTACGTAGGGTGACACACACACGGTATGAAGGAATATTGTCTTTATAATGATACATACCGGCGGAGAACAATACATAGTTACTTTGGTATTGAAAATGTTAACATACGACATAACTGCTGTGATGTTTGCACATAACACCTTGGAATTGAATGGGATTTCAATAATTTGGCTATGAAGTAGAATGTCTCAGTTCACATAGTTAGAAAACATCTGTCTTAAACCTTTCCCTCATTTAGACGCTCCTTGACAATTTTTGAAAACATTGTGACAAAAGATGAAATTGTTCATTACGAGTTATTACTCCTTTTGCCACAATGTTTTAACTTTCTACACTACTCGCTTTCTAGTTTGTCAAAAACAAACGTCACATCTTCTTACAAAGAGCAATCATCACCCGTAAATATCCATTTTAAGTTTATTATATTAATTACTAAAGGAATAAAACAATTTTATCCAGATGATCAGCTTATTACAATAATTACCTTTAAATTGTATACATCGGAGGTATATCATCGCCGGCCGCCATTTATTATTATTGTGCCAGACTTACTATCATAGGAAGTCGGGAACCAGACTAGGTACTCAAATGCTTTAATTTGATCGTTTAAATGGGCTAGCACATGCACACTCGCTCGGTGTTTATTTAGATAATCTGAATACGCACTGGTTCTTACTTTGCAATATATCTCAAGATATTGTTTTGACAAGTATATCCCCATAAGTGTTAACAGGGGACGTAATATACAAGTAACCATTGACTAGCAGAGATGAGGATGTCAACTCTGATTGATTGATTCGGCTAGCTCATGCACAAATGCTTGGTATGTGTTTGGATAATCTGAATATGCCCCTGGTTCTACTTTGTAATATATCTCAACATATTGTCTTGAATATTATATCCCCATTATTGTCAAAGGGGACCTAATGCACACATAACCATTGACTACCGGAGATGAGGATATAAACTTTGATTGTTTAATTGGGCTAGCAAATGACCAAGTTTCGCTGTGTGTTAGGATAATCTGAAAATGCCCTTGTTTTTTATCTTTGTAATATATTTCAAGATATTGTGTTACCGTTTTTTCCCCGTAATTGTTAAAGTGGACGTAATGCACTAATAACCACTGACTATCGGACATGAGGTGCTACAACTGCTACAACGAGCTGCTCCTCCATTAATCTGAATCCGATAAACCGACTTTGTGAAAAACAAATACACACGTTAACGACGTTCCTACATACGACATAGCAGCAGACGTCTTTTGAAAACATTGTGGCACGATGAGCAATTTCACCTTTCGCTACAATTTTTTCAACTATATTTAACAATTACGATGTTTTATTGAGATAGTTAAGGTTTTTGTCACTATGTTTTCAAGTCGCCTGCTGCAGATTTGTTGTATGTGGGAAAGGGTTAAGTAAAAGAACGGCGCCTATCACTTTAGCGTCTTAATGCATCTGCGTAAAATGAAAACTCGGGCTGGACTGGATATCCACACAGTCTCACCAAAGTCTTTACCATCCGCTTCGGTGTTGTTATAGTAGAGCGTCCGCCTCGAATACGGGAGGTCACCGGTCTGGTCATTTAAAGGACTATGAAAATGGTAATAATGAATGCCCTGCTGGCGTTCAGGAATGAGGGATTATTTTAACGACTGGCTAGTATCTGGATCAGTAGTACTGGTAAGTTACCGTTGATATAACTTCAAATCTTGGACGTCTAGCCCCAAAGCGAAGTGTTATCAAGAACCAAAGTCGCTGGACGTAACTGAAACATATTGACGCATTCACAGCTGTGCAAACTTATTTTTGGCATAGTGGCTTTTCGCCCCTATCCCATTCCTAGCCTGCTTTTCGAAAAGTCGACTTACGGCTGCAACCATAGTTCACTTAAGTGTATACATCCGCGAAATTCGAGTTTTGATTGATTTGCCATCTGGTTTACAATGATTTCATTGGTTCGACCGAATAACAAAAATCGTTCCGCTTGCATTAATCAGAGAAAAGAGTTCCACATTGAATTCATTCATAAATTAACCTGCAATAAGCAAGATCCTGCTGTCTGCGACCAACGGACACTTAAATCCTTCCCATTTTAATAAAATCCAACTGAATCTAAAATCTACCAGTAATATATTCCTGAAACAACACTATCGCGTGTAAAGTTTAAACCACACAGCAGTGGTGTACACGTGTAGCGCTAAGTTTAAATGACAAACAGGTAAAGTGATGCATGTAAAATATACTGCAGACGTTATTACAGTGGGTAAAAGCTGATATTTGCAGTGTTAGCAGTTTGTATTTAATACACTTTAACGTCAATTGTCCGTGTTAAATCGCGCCAATTGGATAGTTTGGGGGTTTGTTTCTAGCTTATTTATGATAACTTTGGTTAAACTTTTTGATCTGTTTAATTGGATCTGTGTTTGTTTTTTTGCATTCTAATGGTGATAACACGTTAATTTAATCGGCTTTTTTATTAGATTTAATTAGTAAATCTGTAAACAAACACGTATGTATATTTGTTTTATATATCTACTTACACTTTTGAAAATAAATATGATTAATATTGAAATAACATATAGAATTAAAAGAACAACAGAAAGTTTATTGTAATTTATTCTTCAATACCAATACATGTACACTGTACATGTATATTGTAGTATACATAATACATAAGACACATAAGACACAAACAAACGAAACATACTTGTACATTTGAACCTCAATAAGAGAACACCTGTTTTAAGAGACCACTTACAGCATTTCCCTCGAGTGGTCTCTTAATACAGGTTTGAATAACATGCAATACATAAATAATAACGAGCAATTTTGCCTCACATCTAGAGGAAAATATGGACAGTGATTACAGAAACAAGTTGAAACCTTTGTGAAAAAAGAGGAAATTGGTCACGATAAGCAATTTTTCCTCTTGTCACGATGTATTTCAATTCCGTCTGCTGCGCATGTGTCAAAAAGCGACTGTAAGCGGGAAAAGGTTCAACCGTTTCCGTTACGTAGTTACATATGAATATTGAAAGGATTTTTGCAACGGAGCAATTGCTGACAATGTCCATTTCCTCCCTTTCAAACAATGCTTTGAAACATGAATCAATTTTTTTTCCTATAATCTATATAACTAAAACATTTGCACACAATTATATCCTTTGCCCCTTTTAGTCTCATTTTGACTAACCTTAACAGATGGATTATCAGCAAGTTTGTCTTTTTCAACAATGTTTTCATCACTATTCAAAATTATACTTTCATTAATTCAGTTCATTAGTTTATCCTTAGTTCAATGTTGTTTGCTGTAGATTTAGTCTAGGTGGTCAAGGGTTAGGATGACTGTAAATAAACATTTTATTACATAATTCGTCCAAAAAGAGAACGTCCTACTGTGTCTACAAGCCATGAAAGAATGGTACTAACGGTCTCACAGCTACTGGGGAATTGTTGGTAAAACAGGGCGCGTTTTGTGTTGAATATTCTCATATGTCGCTAGAAAAGATATTTTTCTATTATTCCGTTTGTCTGTCTGTCAGTATGTCGACCAAACTGGGAAATACAAATTCAATTTACAATTAGAGATTAGTTTTAGCGATTTTTGGACTATAATTAATTAATTATAATGTATATGCATTTGCGTAAATTGAAGACTCAACGTTCGTCAACATGTATTCTAGTCCTAGTCTAGTTTTTGTCAATTAACCTATTACGATCCCGTCTCGCAGTTTAAATAAACTGCACATCGCTAGATTCGACTTATACATATATGTATGTGATAACAAATACATTACAAATTCCATAACATATTAACCCTTTCCTAAACACAGACGTGTTTTGATGCATCGAAACAGCCTTCTGTAATCAATGAATGAATGTATATTGTTTTATGGCGCATCGACAGCTAAGGTCATTTAGCGCGCAATTAAATTTAATTATTCATGATCCCTGGGTAAACAAACCAGTACTAGGCTAGAAAATGTGCCTTGCCCAAGGGCACTCCACCATGACCGTAGTGCCGCGACTGGGGATCGAACCCGGGACACCCGGTTTCGAAATCCCCGACGCTAACCACTCGACCACAGCGGATTCCTCTGTAATCAATACTTTACGTGCTGTTTCTGTCTGTAAATCTCCAAGAGTTGTACTTTGACCGGAGCAACAGACTGTCTGTCCGTTTTTGTTTTAATCCACCCGTCTATCAGTTCGTTACGGTTTGCATTACTGGTCACACTTATAAATTTTGTAAAAGTGTAAACTCCTTTTTTCATATTTTTTCTTCGGCCATTATCTCAATAGATGTTCAATGTATCAATTGACAATTTCAGACTTGGTGTATAGGAAACTTATGAGCTACAGATGTGCAGTGCACAAACAACATGACTCTAGCATGTTTCCTATTGTCTGTCATTTACCAGCACGATTCCAATATACAGTGTGTATCTTTAGTGTTCTCTGAACTGGAAATATTGTACTTAAGGGTCGCTGGTCGGTTGCTTGTCAATCTTTTGTGTTTCGTGATTTATTTTGTTTATACAAGAAAAAGGTAAAACTTTGATAAATTATATATTGGTTATTGGCAGGCAATCTGTGCAGTTTCAAACATTTTTGGCTTTGTTTGTTTAAAAGTTGATGTTTCATTGTTTCAACTATGTTTGACCATATTAACTATGCCATATGTTTTCACCTTACATATGCCCCTATACCATCAGCGCTTTCAGCGCTTTGATTAAATGCTGTTCTGATTAATTCCCTTTCAAACGTTACTCTTCCTCGATCAAAGTTTGCTTTAACCCTTTCAATGTTGACTTTTTAAAAATGGACTTGTTCAGCTTTTTACTTCGAAGAGTACATAGTACATTTTAGGAATTGTAAGGTGAAAATGATGAGTTGACCAGTCAAAAGTTTATAATATCGTCAGATGTCGCGGGTGGGCTGGTTCAATACTCGAGACACAGGTTTCTATATATCGGATTCAGCAGCCAAAGGATTAAAGAAGAAACAAGATATGATGTGGGTTTGAAAGTACTAATCAGCTTGGACTTTATGATAATTAACCTTATGTACTGTAAACCTATGTTAATTCTGTCTTAGGACGTTTGGTTAAGCCTAGATTTGAAACCTTAACCCAACTTCTTGAATTTAATAAATGTCTTAAAAGAAATACGGGAACAACGAAAGAAATGAAGCGTAAACACATTGACAATCAATATCAAGACAGATAAGAAAATATTTGAGGATTTATTTTATCTCAATGTTTTCATAAACAATTTGTTGATCTAAACTTTACCGGCCTTGAGCCTGACACATTCGTCAACATCGGATAAATACCAAACTATCACAAATTGAAAGCTACATTTAAATATCTTAAAATCTACTAACTGTTAATTCATGGGGCCATTAGTTTTCTTGAAATAATTAGAGACAACAATTAAATTTTATGAATCACACCATTTGGATATGTTGATGACGTAGCATGGTACTCAACTCAATGTGTAGGTAAGACCAGCATTGGTGATACATTAATAACGTTTCGTGTATGTTAATGCACTGCTATAAACATTATAAATCTTAGCGGCTTAAAGATACAGTAATTCAACCTCTTATCATATTATCTTCTAAAATAGATGACCACATCGCACGTAATAATTTCCCATGAGGGTCCCCTTTTCTCTGCTTTTGTCAGAGAAATTTGACGGAAACAGACCCACCGTACTGTGTCAATTTAATACTTACGGAGAAATTAGACGAATCCGTTCTAACATGTTTGTGACAATGTATTAATAACGGAGAAATAAGATGACCCCGTTCTTTTGTATGTTACGTCTGAGATCATTATCAAGACATGGCAATTAGTTAATACTGTATTGCCTACAAAAACAGGAGACACAAGCCAGTCAGTCGTAATGCTAACCACGACACACTGAACGCCATTACTATCATTTTAAAGTGTTTGGTATGACTCACTCGGGGATCTAACCCGTGACTTCCCGCACCGAGACGCTTTACAACTACATCACAAAGAGTTACAATCTTACTTCTTATACATAAACCCATGCACTTATGACTATTAGTAATGTTTGCATTCTTTTATCTCGACCATTTCACATCGTCATCTATGTATATAATGTATGGTATCTATACACATTTTCGTCGCGTCGTGCTAGTTGGGGTACTATTCCATATTTGATTTGTAATCACTTAGAGAAACATTTGCGTACACCTAGCTAAGCTACATTTCTATATTTTGTCTGAAGATACATTTAGGTCTTTAAAAGGCTAAAGCATTTCTCATCTTATGTCCTTACAGTTTATAAGTTGCATTTACGAATTGACATTTAAAACTTTCTTGTCTTCAACAACTGGATTAAAAGTAGTGCTTAATATTCATTTATGAACCCGTCCAAGCGAGAGTTTACACATTGGCTTATGTGAACAGTGTCTGATCAGCTTTGCATTTCTAAAAACTGGCATCAGATATACTAAGGTCACAATGTGTTATTTTATTTCTCTAATTGAACTTCCTGATCATGTCAGGTATATTGAATTCCCCTGCGTACATACGAAATAGCCAGACAAATCATCGTGGGATTTGTTACCATTATGTCATGTTCTCAAGTACAAATATCGTTAATGTAACCAGACGTTTATCACATCCTTTCCTTGAACAAAGATAATTAATTGTTAAAAAACACTGCAATCCAATACTACATACGTATGGTCATATTTGCCATCTCGCCACATCCTTCCCCGCTACAGAAAACCCTAGACAGCACTATACGTCATTATCGCAGGAATGAAATATACAATGAACTATTAAAGGAATGTGACAAAGACAATTTATTGCTAAAACTTTTAGGCAAGAATCCAGTCTCAGACCTTAAAGATTCATTACAATTCAAGGCGTGTCATAGGTATTGAAGAATGTTAGTGAACGAATATAACACATGTATCTTTTATAATGCCCCCTTCAACTATAAATGAGCCGTCCCGCGAGAAAACTAGCATTGTGGACACTGCATAAAGTATCTACTCAGATCAGCCTGAGCAGAGTTATAGTTGTAATTTGGACGGTGGACCCGGCTAGCACACGCCTTAGTGAGTGTTGTGCTAGGGAAATATGAATACTCAAATATTCATTGCACATTTCGCTTTGTTAAATACCAGTTCTAAATTTAAAATTTAATGTTCCCATTCGTAGCTAAAAAGATGTTTTCATTAAAACACGCGAACCGTACTATTTACTACCTTGGTTCTAATTTGATAGTTTGTTGGTTGTGTTATGGAACAATGAATACTCAAATATTCCATCTACATTTCGGTTTGTTAGATATCATATTTATATTTTAAATTTTATGTTTTACTTCGCAGAATATCTCAAAAGTTTTCTATATTAAACCAAGTGAACCGTAATATTTACGGATTATTCAATTCTTTAGTTCTAATTTGATAACAACAATAACCTTAAACAAGGGTGTTCGATTCATAATATATTCCGCATTCCAATAAGCTACTAAATAAAAGCGTAGCAGACAGACAAATGAACGGACGGACGGATAGACATCGGAAAGATTATCGCAATAGGCCACACTGCTTAGCCTGGAGACACAGCACTTTGCAGGGTGACACACACAAATAACAATAGTACATCACGTGATTCGTCTATATTAGACTAGACGGAAACGACACTTTAATAGACACATAATTGTGTTAAATTCTTTTTATAGATGGAAAGCTCAAATTTGTAATAATTTTGTCAGTAGAGGGAATCATAGAACGGGCTATAAATGTCAATTATTGACAACCTTTATCTTTTTTGGGGGTTTAGAATCGGGCCATAAATCGTTCCGCTTGGTGTTGATTCTATTTCTGTGAACTGCATCCTACCACCACATGTAACGTGAATGTGAAAGAAGCGCATTAAACCACACAAGGGAATTTATGTAGGATCTGACTTGAGTTGTCATTTCATATAAAGTTTTATTAAACGAGTTCAAGACATGTGTTATTAAGCGAGCCTCTGTCGAGCTTAATTACACATTTCTTGAACGAGTTTATGAACTCTTTAGGAAATGACAGCAAATGTCAGATTCTTTTCATCAAATGACGAAACACAAAAAGAATATTTTTTTTGCTGTTAGAAAATAATCCCAACATATAATACTAAATAAACTATTAACTTATCACACAAAACAATATTTTTATGACCGATAATAGTCCATGTACTTGTGTTTACCGGATACACTTTCACAGCCATTTTGTAAACATTCGCGGATGAAAACAAAAATAATGATTCGGTCATGTTATATTACACATGTGACATATACAAACTTACGTAATGGGTATATTAGATCGGATACAAGCATTGTCATGTGATAAAAAGGGAAAATTACCTCGCAGTAGCGATACTGGCTTTGGTATTGTCTACGAGGGGCGCTGGAAAAATATATCTCGCGAGACCGAAGGTAGAGACAGATTTCAATTTGACAACACCCGAGTAGAAAATACAAAGCCATTGTTCGCAACTGCAATATGATTTTCCTTTAAATTTATACTTAGTATAATTGATAAGACAGTATGAAAAATATAAAAAAACAGGAGCGCCAAATGTCACAAAATACGCCCGTCCTGTTTTTTTGAGACCAAGTATAGTGATAATTGGTTGAACATCAGCCAACCTTAGAGAGCGGACACTGTTAGTACAGTTTTGGCCATATCGATTGACATACTTTTGTAGTGACTAAGATAACGTTACAAGTTATCAAACCTGACCAAGATATTCTGCCCATCAACATATTGTCTAAATTTGGTAATGATCGGATAAAGGCTTCTCAAGTTATTTATCTGACAAGAACACTTTTACGTAATTTCTATAATTAAAGAGCGATAACTCCCAATTGACTAAAGCGATATGGCTTGTTATCAAACTTGTCCAAGATATTATGTCAATACGCATTCTGACTAAATTTGATGATGATTGGACAAAGGCTTCTAAAGTTATTGAGCTGACAAGACTAATTTTAGGTAATTTCTATAATTAAAGGGCAATAACTCTTGATTGACTAAAGCGATATGACTAGTTATCGAATTTGTCCGAGATATTATGCCAATACACATTCTGACCAAATTTGGTAATGATTGGACAAAGGCTTCTAAAGTTATTGAGCTGACAAGACCAACTTTAGGTAATTTCTATAATTGAATGGCAATAACTCTTGATTGAATTAAGCGATATGGCTAGTTATCAAACTTATCTGAGATATTATGCCAATACACATTCTGACTAAATTTGGTGATGATTGGACAAAGGCTTCTAAAGTTATTGAGCTGACAAGACCAGTTTTGGGTAATTTCTATAATTAAAGGGCGATAACTCTTGATTGACTAATACGATATAGCTAGTTATCGAACTTGTCCGAGATATTATCCCAATACATATTCTGACCATATTTGGTGATGATTGGACAAAGGCTTCTTAAGTTATTGAGCTGACAACATACTGGACGCCGCCCGCCCACCCGCCCGTACGCCGCAGGTAAAACTATAATACGATCCGTTTTTTCAAAACGGGCGTATAAAAATGAATAATAACACAATTTACAAATACCTTAATTAAACAGATATGAATGACATGTGAATCACGCCCAACTACCGCATTTTTAATGACATGATATCATATTTCAATGATGTCACATCATATTTCAATGTCGTACCATTTTAAAAAATTTAATTACCATATTTGGACATTTTCATTCAGTGTACGAGGTCCAGATAAGTATGTTCATACCAGGACATGCACTGTTCGCCATCGGGTCAATAGGCCATCATTCTTCTTGAGGGTGGTCGATCAGACTGTTAGATTGTGTGGACTGAAATTTGAAATGAAATGTCATTTGTTCGTGCGTTGAGACTCGTATGAATTTCGTTGTCAACATCAAAACATAATGGCATACTTTGTCGAGTACAAAGTCCATAAGTTAAATGCATTAATTAAACATCCTCAAATTCTATATTCTTAAACCTGTCATGTGGTTAATAGGGATTTTCCTTTTAAAGTGTGTCTTTAACAGTTACTGCTGTCTGGAACCTGAAATTGTACTGAGGAAAAGTGAAACAGTGACAGGATGGTACAACACGCCATATTCATTTTTCCGGGTCAAATATTCAAGATATACTAAATCCTCACTTCTAATTAAATCAAGTATATTTCGGTTGGCGACTTATGAAATACATTCAAATACCGGTTTATGTGTGTCTTTTATCTCACGTAATTCACAACCCTAAAGATAAATAATGATCCACATTTTATGACAATTTTGAGAAAGGAAAGAAGTACGGAAATGGATGTGTCTGTCAATTATAGTTCCATTACATCATATCGTATAGATTTATTAATGTTACACTTTCGTGCATCGTGTCAATTTACGTCTACCGTGATCAATTTGAGTTACGTTTTAACATCAATTTATAGAACATTGGCAAATGATTAATGACATTACCTTATATACGTTACTTAACAAGAGCTTTCCAAAGAACACGCGAGTAACATGCAAGAAGTTGAATACATTGTGATAATTTAGCCGGACAAAGAATTACAAAAGGTAATAAATATAAGACTTTGGCAAATGATTAATAACATGACCATACATACATTAACAAGAGCGTGACAAATGGTAATACCATCAATACTATGGAATGCTTGGATTGTGATTCCGTGTACACTGCATGTCGACATGTCATGATCCATTTTACAAACCAAATATAAAATTGCAGCAGACGACTTTTGTTAACATGTTAGCAAATTGCGAAAGAGCAATTTAGCATTTTTCCACAACATTTTCTACTTAATTTGAAAATTATACTTTCTTCAATAGATATTTTCCATAGTTTTGAATTAATGATTTCAATGTCGCCTGCTGCAGAATTATTTTTATATGGGAAGGGTTAATGCACACATGTTAGGTATGTTAGCAATTGACATATAGCATAGTTTGAAATTGGTACATTCGAAAATAAGTGACACAATGACCGAAACAAACTCATTATGAGCCGTCCCGCGAGAAAACAAACATTATGGATTCTGCGTAATGTATCGATCCAGATTAGCCTACGCAGTCCACTCAGGCTAAACCAGAAAGACAAAATCCGTCTCAGGGGAAAGAGGTTTAGAGTAAAGATTCCTGATCCGGTTCGATACTTTACGCAGAGACCACAGTGTTGGTATTCTCGTGGGACGTGTCTTATGTTCTTATTTCTGTGCTAGGCTCCTTTGCCTAAATAGACATGAGGCAAAATAGAGGACAAACATGCTTGGCAAAATAGATGACAAACAAATACTCTTCGAACTATACTATTGTCCGGGTCAAATAGTCAAGATATACTATAAATCCCCACTTCTAATTAAATGAAGTATACTTTGATTGACGACAGATGAAATAGATTCAAATACCGGTGTACGGGTGTCTTTTATCTCACGTTATTAACAATCCTAAAGAAAAGTAATGAGCCACAATTTACGACAACTTTGAGAAAGGAAAGAAGTACGGAAATGGATGTGTCTGTCAATTATAGTTCCATTACATTATATCATATGAATTTATTAATGTTACACTTTCGTGCATCTTGTCAATTTACGTTTACAGTGATGAATTTTAGTTATGTTTTAACATCAATTTATAGAACATTGGCAAATGATTAATGACTTTACCTTACAGACATTACTTAACAAGAGCCTTCCAAAGAATAAGTGAGTCACATGCAAGAAGTTGAATAAATTGTGATACACTAGCCGGACAAAGAGTGACAAAAGGTAATAATAAACTTTGGCAAATGATTAATAACATGACATTGCATATATTAACGAATTGTTAAATATTGGTTCAAAATAAAAAAAATAGTGAAGATTTAAAGTATTGTAAAATCATGTACGAAATTCTAAAATCTCTTTGTATCCAAATAAAGTGTCGTGGGTTTCTTTACTTAAGAAATTATTGTCATCATTAGGTTTTAATGAAGTTTGGTTAGCTCAGGGTGTTGGTAACGTAACTGCTTTAATGAGTCATTTTAAACAACGTTTGCGTGATACTAATGTACAGAACTGGAATGCAAGAATTGATAATTCATCACGCAGTACCTTCTTCAAATCCATTGTAACCTTCAACTTTCAGTTTTATCTAACTTGTAATTTCAGTAATAATTTAATTTCTGCAATGTCAAGGTTACTACTCTCAGCACATAATCTTTCCATTGAAACTGGTAGGTGGCATCGCCCAAACTCTATCCCACGTGAAGATAGAAAATGTATTACATGCAATAAGATCGAAGACGAATACCATTTTATGATTGAATGCAATTTATATTCTGATCTCCGTAAAAGATATATTTCTAAGTACTATTTGTCCAATCCTAGTATAAACTAAAACAACTTTTCGAATGCACTAATGTCTCTAAACTCAGAAATTTATGTACATATGTAATGAAAGCTTTTCAATTAAGATATGGTTTGTTATGATAATATAAAATGTACAAATAAGTTGTTAATATAAATGTTGTGTTGTCTTTACATTTTATGTACTGATATAATTTTCTTTTATTGATGTGAATGTGTCAATATGCTTCTTGCCTATATTGGGCATATTATATTATATTATATTATGCTATGTTATGTTGTATCATATTATATCATATCATATTGTATCATATTGTATTGTATTGTATTGTATTATATTCTATTATAGTATATCTTGTTGTATTGTTTTATTAAATTGCATTGCATGGTAAGCGTGTATAATGGCGATGAGGATATGCTATTACGTTTCAATGACACCTTCTCCATCTATGACGCGACATTTTACCTCTTCCGAATGTATTATGAATCCTATCTGAGAATTGGGATACAATCATGTGACACTAAATGAAAACACAACAAATGGTTTGCATTTAGACCGTTGGTTACGATAACAACATTTATACTTGAGCAGAACCGCAACGCTATTTCAGACGAATTATATCACTTAATTTGTGTACGATTTTGAATTGTTTGCGGAGACAGATAATCGGTGGAGGAGTGTTTTGTTTTCTTTTATACTTTTGTGGTTGATTGAATTTGATTTAACGCCGTTTTGCAGTAATTTTTCAGTTTAATCACGACGGCCAGTTCACCTACTCATGTGTCTCCTGGCTTTCGCACACTTTACTCCGCACAACATACTTTCCAAGAAACTGACTGCTTTTCAACATGGACTGTTAGCCAATTGGTGGAAGACCAATGACGCTTGCTTGTCACCATGATTTTTGTCAGAATCGGAAATAATGTTGGACAAAAAAGTTGGGATAGTGATACTGAACTATTGTAACATAAAACCTCGTTCATAATAATTAACGTTTAACAGAAGACAAGTTAGGGAAACGTTGCGCAGGTTTGCTACTACTGTGGGACACAACTACTTCCGAATTAACAAAGAACGAGTTCCTCGAAGTGGAATCAAAATAACAATGCCCGTACCAGAAGCGCTCGTTTGGTAAATGAAGGCTTACTTACTTTTTAGACAAATGACAACAAACTAATTACAAACAACATGTTCCATGATACAAATAAATTCTACCAATTTAAAAGAGGTTATCCTTCTTTTGAAAAACCAATTGAGCGCGTATTGACTAGTAATAAATGGTCACAATTGTCGCATTGTGCATTTTGACTTGCAAAGTAGTAAAACTAAAAAATCCTCTTAAACGCCTCTAAGACTTGTTTAAAGTACTGTTGAATTGTTTATGGTAAAGGGGGAAGAGAAATCAATATGCAAGGAATGATATAATATTTCATATATTTCATCTAGACTCAACAAGGTAGGACTTTGGATGCTTACATGTAAGTGCATGATTTCGGATACACGAAGATACAAATTACAGGACATCAGCGGGATAAGGGTCGAGATGAGACTAATTCATCATGATAATGATCCTACTATATCCAAGGGGAGCGGAGTTAAAAGGCATAGCAATATCGATACACGTTTTTCATGGTAACTTTTAATATCCGTTGTAAATCAGTTCCGAGTATTAGCATGTTTGATTAATGTCTATGTAGAATGCAGTTGGGCGTAATTAATGTGATGCAACAGCGCGGAATAACATTAAGTTCAACCCTCATCCTGCTATAATCGACGTTAATTAAACAACATTTACGTGTGTCATGATATACGATTTATAATTTCATTGTACGTGTGCGACCAGCGTATACCTAGATCGGCATGTATCATGGTCCACACAAGTCGGTACTCGTCTATAAATATAAGTAAAATTGTTTGTTTAATATAGTGTAACTACAATCTCAGTATAATCAGTCCAAAATACTTCGCTGCACGTATGTATATTCGCCCTGACTACCTCGAATAACGGGTCATCTCGAATTGAACTAATATACACTTAAATACTTATGAACACGTGCTTGTGTGATAGTCTAATGTAATCTCACGATATAATCTTGGAAGATAACAATCTTTCTAAAATGAGCCATTTTCTCTTCGGATTATTCTGTTATTTCTAACTGAAAATATACAACAATTTCCTTGTATCATGGCATCATGTCAAGGTCATTTTGAACAATTGTGATTGATCGACTTGATGTATAAACTGTTTTCTGTCTTTTACAAAAGGGCAGTTAGTGAAATTCTTGATACTAAAGGAATTTCCGAAATGTAACGCTAGTATGTAAAATAATGTTGTAAGCAAGTAAGTAATGAACGCTGACAATTCCCACCATTTCAATCAGGACTAAATTAATCGTTTGAAAGTTTCAAGATCAAACATTTTGTTTATGTTGTACATTCAAGTCAATCAGACTGTCTGACAAGCAATGAGACAAATTGCTTTATCTTACTCACACAGGTTCAGACTGTCGGCGAAGCTGTAGCGAACGACTTTCGAAAACGTTGATCAACAAATTGGAGAATTGCTAAATAAAAGCAATTTATCCTCTTTCTACGATTAAGCAGACCGCTGTTAATCGTTACCACTTGCAGACGCAATTTGACGCATCTACAGAAGACCACTTTTGAAAACATTGCAGCAAAAGGAGAAATTGCTCTCAAGGAACGATTTATCCTTTTACCATAATGTCTTCAACTCTATTCAATAAGATTCATTTTAAAAATAACGTGGTTTGCCTAGATGAGTTCAAGGTCTACTGATACAGATTTATTGTAAGTACATAATATTCTTTATTTACATCTCATCATTGTTCATATAATTCAACATTTATAACATTAATTATACAATAAAACATAAAAGTACGTTGTATGTTGGAAATGGTTAAACAGAAGTGTCAAACAAGACATGTGAGGTAAAGAAGTAAACATTTATTAGCGATTCAGAAAGACACATTATCTAAATTAAAACGAGTGCAATCAAATTAAATTTACATTAATGCAAAATCGTTTTCCCAATTAAAATAAAATCCACGATTGATTGCAAAAAGAATATCCGTATAAGACAATTTCATAAATGTAAACGGGGCAAATAACCAGTCTTTCAAAAACAGTAAACATGGCGGCAAGACGTAGCCTTCAATAATTACCCGTGTGCTCATGGAGTGCCCATGGGCAATGCATATTTCCTAGCCTAGTACTGGTTTGTTAACCCATGGATCATGAATGGTTGAACTGTCGGCCTGACTCGTTATATCTACATGAAAATGTCTTCTTAGTTTGTGTACATAGGCATTAAAACAATCTACATTGTCGAGAACTAAATTAATCTTTAGACATCAGAAAATAGGTATACTCTTCTTAATTGACTGCTAATACGAGGGTATAGCCAGAAATTCGCGGAATTGTTCAATAAAATTAAAACCATTGGCAGCATGTCTTAAAAACATTCATTAGTCGCCGGGCAGAAGCCCGCGACTTCTATTTTTAATAGGTTTTCTGAAATCACATGGGAGGGGGGATTATTATTAGAAAGAAACACATGTAGATGTCTTGAACATATTACAATTGTGTTTGTTTAAAAACACTAAGTAATGACACATCTAAAATGAAATAAATATTCCGATGTTTTAGGTATTTTCAGTTATTTTATTTTGACTCGCATTTATGTTTTTTCTGTTTTATTTACGAAGACAAAACAGTCCCTATTAGCTAGACTGGTATACTTTAGTTTACACTATATACTACATGTAATCAAAAGTCGATAACTACAAACATTTACGTTGCAGTCTAATTTGTTTACTTACGCGCACCTGCGTGACTCACGAATACCAACTGCGTAGATAAATCTCCTTTGCAGAGAGCCGCTCTTTACACTCACTTACAAATAGTAAATTATAGGTGATTTAAAATGTTTATTTGGTTCGAAACAAATGAAGAAAAGAACAAACCGAGATAAAACTGGTTTTAATGGGAAAATGACTTTGAACGAACACTCTCTGCCTATAAAGAGAGTTTCAAGAACGACACCTCTGCGAATAAGAAAGAATCGGGTCTTTCGTACAAAATTATTTCGTCCTTGACAATTTTAAATGTGTCATTTAATTCCCTAAAGGCATATTGCTTCCGATCTGCATATTGTTATGCATCATTGACACAAGGGCGCTCATCATAATATAATTTTAAAACATGAGTAGTTTGTTGTTTTCATTATAAAAAAGGAAGGAAGAATTAAAATAAATTAACATGTTGTAGGGCTAAATTTATGTTCGAAATTAAGTTTAAATTATACAACAATTTCAATGAGATTTAACTGTTTAGTTGATATTATATTTCGAAGGTGGTCTAATTTATAAATATTGGACTACATTTCAACATTTGTTAAAGTATGATATAATTAGGATGTTAAGCTAATATCATTTTGAGAAAAAGAGAAAACTCATGTCTTCAGCGATTTAACCCTTATCTCATTGTTTTAAAAGTAGATTGCTGCAAAGGTGTCCACTGTTGACTTTAAAAGAGGAAAGGTAAAATGACGTGCTATTGCATGCAAATCCTAAATTGTCTGTTTTGTGGTTTTATTGAAAAATAATAAAATTCAAATATTCTGACAAACATCTTAAAAAGTGTATGTGGAATTCACAAATTGTATAATTATTCCTTAATGAAAGCACTGTATACATACTAAGACTAATGATTGGCAAGATTACTCATTTCCATTACTGTTTATGATCAATAATTAGTTGATTGTGTGTATGGTCAACCTACTTTGGAATGGAGATTGATCATAAACAATGAAAGGCTTCAATTAGCATTCACTTCGTTGACAAAACAATGCAAGTTATGATACATTTTCACTTGACCCCACCCCTGATGTTCCAATATGCCCCTCAGTTGATAACTGTTTATTCAACTACTATAATGTTAGTGTTATGCATAACTGTACTATGGATATCCGGCGACATTGATGCGTTGCATCAACTTTCTCTTGTACAATAATTATAAGGTAATTTGTAATGCGGAAGCGAATTTCACCGCATGCATGTACTAATGGCAACGTAGTGGTCACTATGGTAACACGTGGTCGCGCGTACCTCCGCAGTTGCTAAAATAACCTAGCACCATGCGATTTTGCCTTATTTCCCAAATTTAAATGTAAACTTAAAGGTAAACGCTTCGATAACTTTCAGGAACTACAGAGTAAAGCCCATACGCTTATATTCGTACAAGGCAGAGTGGTTTAGTGACATTTACCGGCAGTGGGTAGCGAGACATCGACGTTGTGTAGAGGCGAACGGCGCTTACTTTGAGAAGTTGTATTGTTGACGTCGTTTTCTGAAGATTTAACTGCGGGGGCTATACTGACCTCATGTTATTAAACAAGCTGTAGTTTTCTTTCTATTGTATGTATCTTTTTGAAATTTCTATGTCATTTGCAGTTGAATTAAATTGTATAGCGAACTCACGTTCGTTTGAAAACGTAAAAGAAGGTTGATTTTATTGAACAATTCCACAAATTTCTGGCTATACCCTCGTACAATGTCATTGGAGAAAATCATGACGTCAGGAACTAAAGTAGATCACGAAGTTGGAAGTTATCTATAATAACTGAAATAATGTTGAAAATGGCATGAAATCTATTTTCATGTGAATGAGAATTGGCATCAAATTGAGTAAGTTTTTATATCCTCACATGTTCGGAACCTCTCTATATATAGATAATTAAATGTCGGTCTTCTCCGGTGTCTGTCAAAGTTCCCAGACATCCACTTCCATATATTTAGCCTGATTTAATTTAAACACATTGTAGTTCTCCAATATCATTTTTAGATAACGCTGCGTCTAAGTCATCATTCAAGCTCACTCTAGCGACACAAAAAAGCTTGTACGCATACAGGATGCTGTTGTCTTTAAAAGCTTTACATCTAGGTAACGAAGTGTGGAAATCTTCCATACCAGGCAATATCTTGTCGCTTAAAAGGATGCATCCATTTTCAGTTTTATCCAATTTTGTCTGTGTCATAAAAAAGTGTTTAGAGATCTTTATATGACTGACTAGACATATTCGTTGCTTAACGGTTCACAACTAATACATATACTTTAAATAAGATGCCTAGATTGTATACAGATTGTCCAAACACAAAGACTGCTCGTCAAATACTATTCAAATGCTTTACTTTGATTGTTTAATTGGGCTTACAGAATTTTCAATTTTGTTCTGTTTAATTTGTTTTCAAACGTTCTCGTTTTCTTTAAATGCTGATTTGTCCAGCTTTTATTTTCGAAGAGTACATCGTTACTTTTAGGAATTCTGAGGCGAAAATGTTGAGTTTACCAGTCTACAGTTTATAGTATCTTCAGATGTCGTGGGTTCAATACTCGTGACACAGGCTTTTAAATATCGGATTAAGCAGTACAAGATATGACGTGGCTATAAAAGAATTAATCAGCTTGAGTTCCATGATAATTAATCTCATGTAAACATATGTTTGTTCTGTTTTTGGACATGTTGTATGCCCTAGATGTGTAAATTTAAACCAACATGTTGTGTTTGATAAATGTCTTAACAGAAAAAAAACGCAATATTTACACTCCAAATGGACATTAACAACGTAAAGCATGAACAATTCATATCAACGCGTATTAGAGACTATTTTTGAGGAATTCTTTTATCTGAATGCTTTTTCTAAAACAAAGTGTTGCTCTAAAATTAACAGGCCGTGCGCCTGAAACGTTAATAACAATAAGAAAATAAATAAGAACGTGGTCTATTTGTCGATACTTTATTCGTACACAATGAACACAGTCTTAAAATACAGTAATTATAGAAAAGAATAATACAATCATTGACAAAGTGTAGATTTAGTATTGTTATGATAAACGAACAAACAATTACAATCTGTATATATATGACATGTTTAAGTTATACATAACTCAATGAATACCTTGATTTAATGTTTATTTTAGCTGTGTTGTTCTTGCCCAAAGTTACTATTACAAATGGCGGCGTTTCATGAAAGGGAACTAACTCTGTTAGTTAGAATTGAATAGAATTGAATAATTGTATATGTAACTAATCCTATATCTCCCCCAAGTCTTTGGTAACACTTTTCATAAAGACTGAAATGACTGACATATATTAAACTTATGAACATATGTTAGGCATGAACAATTAAACAATGAACAATTAAACAATGAACAATTAAACAATGAAGCAAGTAGAGGAACACAGTCTTGCATAAAAGGTTATTGGCTAAATATGGCCAGTCTGTACGGAATGACATATGTCACAATAAGGAATGAGACCAACATTACAGTTTATAGTCTTTGTGCCAGAGTGGCTTCCTGGTTTCGCGGCTTGAACGACGGAGGGGTGTTGGTGGGTCATTTCGATCCGGCTGGATTGTGGGAGATGGTGGAGCCAGAGCAGTAGTCATCGATGGAATTTGTGGCGGTGATGAACCTAGCGTGTCAGCAGGAACCTCGGTACTAGCAGGGGAGTGTACAGGAGAGGTGGATGCTGGGGAACTATTTGGTTGTGGCAAGTCTGTATTTGGTTCAGTTCTGGAGGGTGACTGGGGTCTACCTTGGCTGGCAGAAGTTGGGTCAGGGGATTTGAATCCTAGTGAGACAATATCTTTGTCAACCGTAATACGTGAAGGAAAGGGATATACAGGAACATACTTTCTAAGGAATTTTCTCTTGCGGAGTGTGACCCGGCCAGAACCGTCCACTTTGACTACATATTGGTCAAATTGGCGTACTTCTATTATAAGCCCCGTTTTGTCCCATTTAAGTGGGTGTGGCCAAACTTGGTTTTGGACGCGGACATGGTCTCCGACCGAAAGTGGCGGAAGTCGCTTGGTGTGCTCTGAGAGTTTTTCGCCGGACGTCATATGGCGTTTTCTCAAGGCCTCTTCTCGTTTCCAAAGGGTTTCACGCCACGTATTATGTGGCTGATATCTACCAGGTGGTATGGGGATAAAGTCACGTATCGGTCGACCAAAAACACACATAGCTGGCAATAATTTGGTGTCTCTGTCAGGTGTGTTCCGTATTGAAGTATGGCACGCTGGAACGACTCCGTTTCGAGACTGCCATCTAAAGATGTGTTATCCATGATCAGACGTTTAACAGTCTTGACTCCAACCTCTGCTCGACAATTGCTGTGAGGAAAAGCAACTGATGATAGGCGGTGGTGGACTCCCCATTCCTTAAGAAATGTACGTGTAGAGGCAGATGTAAACTCAGGACCGCCATCTGAAGATAACTCGTCGGGGATGCCAAAGGTGACGAAAGTACGACGTAAACAATCTATTAAGATCATTACGGAATTGAAAATATTCATGTAATGCCTCTGGGAACTCATTTCGAGTTTAAGGCAGGCCAGATTCAATAATATTTATGAGAGCTTGCGTGTTATTATCGCTGGATGTAGCTGTTCGAACTCTGTCACAGGTGACAGATCTGAGATTTAATGAGTTTAAAGACGTCAATGCTGAAACAATGGCTGGATCTTCCATTGAGACATCTGAAGCTGGGGAGCGGAGTCCATCTAAAATCGAAGAACAATGTGTTAGTGACTGGAGGTCAGCTATGTCGTAATAACTTTTCTGGAATACCAGAAGGGTGACGAGATAGGCTATCTGTGGCCGGGTGCTTTACACCAGGAATGTGGACCATGCGAAATCTGTACCTCAGTGTTTTCTCTTTAAGATTGCGCAGTCGTGAATTGGAGATGTCCTCGAATGATCTGTCTCCGAAGATCTTCAAAAGTGGCTTATGATCAACCGCGACAATCAAATCAGTACAGCCCAAGACAAAGTATCTGGCTTTGTCTAACGCGTCAGCTACAGCTAGTGCCTCTCCCTCAATTGGAGCATATCGCCGTTCGGCAGCATGGGTGAAACGGTTTCTAACAAGCGTGACCTTCCATCCATTCCTACAACAGAACGGACCAGATTTGGGACAGGAACAATGTTTCTGTAATAACCAGAAGCCAATACCATCTTTGGACCAGTCAGTTGCTAGACATGTGGGTCTGTTTGGGTCAAAGATTTGCACGCCTTCCTCGATTTCATGTGCAATGACACGTTTCGAATACTCGAAAGAGGCGGCTAGGTCATCGGTCCATTGAAATGTCGTGTTTTGCTTTAATAAAAGACGGAAGGGGAGCATTTTCTCAGTCATGCTGAAAGCATACGCCACCTGGTTGACTAGACCAAACCACGAGCGAATATATGTAATGTTCCTTGGGGTAGGGAAGTCAAGTATTGCCTGAAGATATTTTCGGCAAGGGCGAACATTATCGAGAGTAATCTCAAACCCTGCAAATTCGACTATGTCACTAGCAAACACAAACTTCTGTGGATTCAAAGTTATACCATTGCGACCACATATGCCTAACCATTTGACCGCCTGGGAGAAGCTTTCCTCGATAGAGTCAGACCATAGCAACACATCGTCAACACATTTGGTCTTGTTAGGGATAGCAGAGACTAGCTCATCGTATCGTCTTGTGTACCCGTCACCGGATGCTATGTATCCCTGTGGGGCAGTTTTGTACCTATACCGTCCCCAAGGTGTAATGAATGTCGTGAGATGTCTATCTTCCTGTCGAATAGGTATGCTATGGTAGCCGTTCCAAGCGTCAAAGACAGTCTTCTTTTTACCTTGGGGGACAGAGCGGGCCTGATAGAAAGGTGAGGGTGTGTGATGTGTTTCGCGTGTTGCATGATGTGCTTCGCGTGTTGCATGAGTATAAAGCGCTTGAAAGTCGACTGTACGCCGAGGTTCACCATTTTTCTTGGCACAAATCACCATTCTATGGCACCATGTAACAGGTTCACCTATAGGAACTGGTTCAAGGCCTAGGCGTACATCTTGTTGTTCTTGCCCAAAGTTACTATTACAAATGGCGGCGTTTCATGAAAGGGAACTAACTCTGTTAGTTAGAATTGAATATAATTGAATAAGTGTATATGTCACTAATCCTATAGAAAAATACTAAACTATCAAGTTGACGCTTTATTCAAAGATAATGAAAAACCTTTGTTTTTCTGTCTACACAACGTTAGTTTATGATGCCATTGGTTTACTTGAAATAAATAGAGACCAACAATATTTTTTTTGAATCACACCATTTGGAGATGTTGCTGACATATCATGGTACTCAACTCAATGTGTAGGTAAGACCAGCATTGGTGATACATTGATAACGTTTCTTGTATGAAAATGCCGAAGTGGCTAAAAGACACAGTAATGCAACCTCTTATCCAGATTATTTCCTAAAATAGATGACTATAGATCATGCGTAATCATTTCCAAAGAGGGTCCCTTTTCTATGCTTTTGTCAGAACATTCTGCCGCAAACAGACCGTACTGTGTGTGTGTGTGTGTGTGACAATATATTAATTACCGAAACATTAGACAACTCCATTCTAACATGTTTGTGACAATTCATTAACAACGGAGAAATAAGATAACCAGTTCATGCCTTTGTGTGTGTCATTTCTGAGATAACTATCAAGACATTACAATTATTTAGTACTTTATTGTTTTATTGTCTACACAAATCAGGAGACAGAAACCAGTCAGTCCTAATGCTAACCACGCAACCCTGAATGCCAAAGAGGGCAGCCATTACTATCATTTTAAAGTCTTTAATATGACAATGAATATTTTAGTTTTTTCTGTTTAAGTTCATGGTTTACTTGAAATAATTAGGGACAAAAAATAAATTCATGAATCACACCATTTGAAGATGTTGCTGACATATCATTGTACTCAACTCGTTATGTAGGTAAGTACAGCATAGGTGATACAGTGATAAGGTTTCGTGTATGGTAATGCACTGCTATAAACATTATAAATCGAAGCAGATAAAAGACACAGTAATGCAACCTCTTATCAGATTATTTCCTAAAATAGATGACTACATCGTGCGTAATAATTTCTCAAGAGGGTCCCTTTTATCTGCTTTAGTCAAGGAAATTTGCCGGAAACAGACCCACCGTACTCTGACAATGTATTCATTACGGAGAAATTAGACAACTCCATCCTAACATTTTTGTGACAATTCATTATCAACAGAGATATAATATAACCAGTTCATACCTTTTTGTATGTTACTTCTGAGATCACTTTCAAGACATGACACTTATTGAATTCTTTATTGTCTATAAAACCGGAGACACAAGCCAGTCAGTCCTAATACTAACCACGCAACCCTGCACGGCAAAGAGGGCAATAATTGCTATCATTTTAGAGTCTTTGGTATGATCCGGCCGGGTACGACGGGAAGTCGTACCCGAGCCGGACTCACTACCAAAGACTCCTAAATGAGCTACGCAATTATTGCCCTCTTTGCCGTGCAGGGTTGCGTGGTTAGTATTAGGACTGACTGGCTTGTGTCTCCGGTTTTATAGCCAATATTTCACATCTTCATCTTTGCTTATACAGTATGTTATCTATACACATTTGTGTCGCATCGTGCTAATGCAGGTATTATTCCATATTCGAGTTGGTATCAGTTAGAGAAACATTTGCGTACAAATAGCTAGGCTACATCTCTAGATGTTGTCAGCAGATATATTTAGCCCTTTGATTATAGGCTGACCGTGATGATTCAGCTTAGAATATTTACGTATGCTCATGCTCACTCCCCTCACATACCACAGATTCATCAATACCTTATTTCGTCATACGTGGCTCCTTTTTGTTTGAAATAGCTCAAGCATTTCTTACCGCAAGTTTATATTTCTTAACTTGCATTTACAAAGGATGTCATTTAAAACGTTCTTGCCTTCAACGACTAGAGAAAAATTAGTATTTTATATTTATCTATATGATTAGTTGATTGTTTGGTGTTTTTCCAGTTTGATCATCGCATTTCCAGGGTAAGTTACCAGTACTACTGATCCATGTATCCTGACACCAGCAAGTCAGTCTTAATGCTAACACTGAAATCCTGAGTCCCAAGAAGGACTGCCATTACTTCAATTTCAAAAAGTATTTGGTATGACCCGATCGGGGATTAAACCCGCGCCCTCCCGAACCCGAGTCGGACGTTCCCAACACTACAACACCGAGGCGTTATACATTTATATATGAACCCGCCTAAGCGCGTATATACACATTGGCTTAGGTGAACAGTGTATATTCAGATCAGCTTTACATTTATTAAAATTGGCATCAGATATACTAAGGTCAACATGCGTTATTTTATTTCTCTACTTTAACCTTCTGGTCATGTCAAGTATATTCCCTTTGTAAAATAGCCAGACAAATCATTTTGGGACTTGTTTCGACTTAGTCTTGTGTCTTGTTCTCAAATAAAAAAAAACATGGTAAATGGAAACAGACGCTTATCTAATCCTTTCCTTACACAAACAGAACAATTTCTTTTAAAACACGCTGCAATCCAATACTACATTTGCCATCTCGCCATATCCTATATCGCTACAGAAAATCTAAAACAGCACTTGTCATTCTCTATAAGTCATTGACGCCGCGCGGAAGCGCGGTGATAGTATTGAATACGATTTAATGTTGTACCATGGGGTTACGTAATCGAAAATGGAGCAACCAACATTATCATTGTAAAGAAAATTCTGTAATATGTTTGAAAATAATAAACCTTCATGAATCAATAAATTGTATTAACTGATGAAAGAAACAACAAGATGCAAAATACGTATGTCTTCTACTGTTATTACAACTCTTTAGACACATTTAATTTGTTTTTAATAACTTTTCTACAACTTCCTAGGCTACGACTTTTTTAAAAGTATGTCTTACGGCTCTGACGACACGGTTCATCAAAGCTCATACAAAAAGATCACTTTTCCCCAACTTCCATTGTTTACAGCTTCAAAATTCTGGGGGATGTTTTCGACTATTTATAAAAATCTGTTGTATTTCTAAACTTAAAACGTTCCTCCCCATACAATTTGTTCATTCAGACCATTGTATTCTTGCTATATGTTGACTTTACAGGTGAACCTTTTCTTTTAATTTCATAAATGCTCAATTTTGATCATAAATATCTTTAAACTTTTTAGAATTACTTCGTATTTTTTTGTTTATATACTTGTTATCATACTTCTGCTAAACTGGAAGGAGAATAGACTTTCCCTTTCCTTTCAAAGCTTGTGACATAATTAACTTTTAACTAGAGGCATTAAACCTTAATATATGTTAATATTTAAGCACCTATGTTTTTTTTTGTATCTAAGTGATCTAGTTAGAGCAGATATGAAACCGTTTAGTGGTAAAAAATTAAGAAACTTCAGCTTGTATGACACATTATATTTGCAGTAAATGTTAAGCAAACTGTAAAGCAAATGATTTCAGGACTAAACTTGTCATTTCACGACTATTGTTCACATGCTGAATGTAACATAGATCGTATCATATAAAACGTCCAATCCCTACGTCAAAATTGACCCTTTCTGCTCTTTAAAATAAAAGGACATTTTGCCTTCTTGTTGGAAATATTTTAATCCTGTTTGTTTACACGTTATGTAAATGTACTGAACTGCATCTGCTTCCTTTAAGTCATGCTTCAAAATCATGCGCGGCGTCTTTGATGATTTGTATCAAAATTCGTCTTGTTATCGTTGGAATGAAATATGCAATGAACTATTAAGGGAATGTGACAATGACAATTTATTGTTGAAACTTTTAGGCAAGAATCCAGTCTCAGACCTTAAAGATTCATTACAATATTTAAAGACCTGTCATAGATATTGGAGAATTGTAGTGAACGAGTAGATCACATATATGTTATAATGCCCCCTTCAACTAAAAATGAGCTGTCCCGCGAGAAAACCTCAAGCCCCCTGAGACGGCATGTGTCTGCCCGGATCAGTCTGCGTGGACTGCGAAAGCTGATCTGAGTCGATACATTACGCAGAGGCCCTTATGTTGGTTTTCTAGCGGGACGGCTCAAATATATAGTATAAACCTCTGTTCAAACCCGAATTAACCCTATTTATTTAAACATTTGATACAATCAGAACCCTTGACAATCACCGCTTCATATCTCTCCTTTTGATACCTTACGATTGTGTAGCCGACAATTTGATTGGCTGACGCAAAGGTAGTAGACGACCTGTAATAGGCAGTCATCATATATATATATACGGGCATTGGCAACTGCAGCGAGATCTATATCTGGTTTTAATGCGAATGGCATAACCAAGTATTGCCTTTCCGTACTAGTATACAGACGCCCCTACAGCAGAAGACGTTTTAGAACATTGTGGCTAAAGGAGAAATTGCTTTTAAAGATCAATTTCTCCTTTTGGAACAATGTTTTCTTGTAGAGGTTTCCATACTTTTGCCTAGATATTTTCAACATCGTCTACTGAATATTTGTTTTACGTGGGAAAGGGTTATAAAGACTGCTTTTGGAGATATATGAGCCGTCCACGAGCAGTCAACACAGACATTCCGTCTCAGGGGGGTAGAGGTAAGGAGTAATGATTCATGAAACAGAAAATCCACAGGATGCGAAAAGTGTCCGTCCGGGTTAACCTGCGCGGTATGCTTAGGCTGATACGAGTCGATACTTTACGCAGATGTAGAGATTTAAAAAACAAACAAACACAATTTCTTTAAAATGTCTGGCTCAAAATGACCATCGAAATTAAAGCAGGATTATCGCAATACAAGATATAGCCATTTCCAAAAGGATAACATTGAGCAATAATGCCGTACAAATGCGACCTTCGGGGGTTTTAGATTGTACAACGATAACGACTAATTAGCATCGTTCAATCGTTATTTTGTCATTGTCGTGTGTTAGAAGCTTCTAGGTTGCTTGTACGACGAGAGAGTGAACACAGCCAATGTTCTGGTCAGACTTTGCTCAGGCGTAGACAGATCTTGATCCTCACCGGTTGCAAAGTCCCGTAGGTCTGTTTTCGCATGACGTTGCCGAATTGTTCATCAGTTATATGTATACGGCGATACATTTTGCCATTTGAAAGCCTTTAATTTTGTCATTTTGAATAGTATGTGTTCAAAAGTATGATTAAAAATGTTAGAAAGGGAAATTACAAAAGAAGGTGTTTTATTGGCGAGAACTATCAATTAGATTATGATCGATCTTTCTAAATCGATGATGGTCTATTTTGCGTATCAACTAGGCGATAGTTAATTATTATTATAATATTATATCGATTTAATTTACTAAACAATTTAGATTGAAGATTTGATCTGGATTAAAGAGGATTATTTCAAAAATGAGAAAGACGTCTTGGAATTCACCGTGAATCACATAGGTTACCACGGAATAAAGCATTATTAGTTCAAAATAGAGTTTATTTATGTTTTCTTTTCAGTTTTCTTTGAGAGTATGAAGGGGAATTGGGTGAAAAGTGTGGATGTATTTATTTGAAAGTACAAACTAAGCCTTCAATGCGCTTGTACAATGACAGAACTTTAATTGCGACCTTGAAGCGTCAATGGACTCACCAGACATTGCCAACTTTGGGGAAATCCGGTGTCTCGAAAGCTCCAATGAAGTTATAGAGGGGAAAAAAAGTTAAATTGCTCCCACGTATTAGTCAATCATTGGATCTTTCAATTTCAAACGATTATGTTAGAAAAACCTTTTCTCTTTCGGAAGAGCAGATAGTGGCAATAACTTATTGAATTGAGTTAACAAACCTACTTCAAGTTTGCCTGGTCTTTTAATCTTAATGGAAAATAAGACTAAACTTTCG
The DNA here is from genome assembly GCA_031761405.1 of Serripes groenlandicus. Taxonomy (NCBI): domain Eukaryota; kingdom Metazoa; phylum Mollusca; class Bivalvia; order Cardiida; family Cardiidae; genus Serripes; species Serripes groenlandicus. The sequence goes on along the minus strand of JASEVX010000001.1, from coordinate 178,405,023 downwards.
AAATGGTGTCAATAATATGTGTTCATGTAAAAGTGTAACTAAATAGTACTTTGGTGTATTCAGATTGCCCTAATACAACGAGAATTCGGACTAATGATACATTCAGTTTAACATTTTCAGCGCCACTGGAAGTATTGGGGTGTATGGAAACAATACGGGTTCAGGTGAAACAGCATGTAACGAGCTGTCTCACCTGAAATCGGCATTGTTTGCCCTTTGGTTATAAACATATTCCAAAACACTTATTACAAAAAATTGATTCGACTGATTTTGAACATGGAAGAGTCTCCTTTTTAGAATTCGGCGCTGAAAGAGTTGTAGTTGCGATTTAGATGGTGGACCCCGCTAGCACACGCCTAAGTAAGTGTTGTGCTAGGGAAATATGAATACTAAAATATTCATTCTACAATCCGGTTCGTTAAATATCATTTCTAAATTTTAAATTAAGTGTTCCCATTCCTAGTTAAATAGGTTTTTTTCATTAAAACACGCGAACCGTAATATTTACGGAATATTCACTACTTTGGTTCTAATTTGATAGTTTGTTCGATTGAACATATGTTTCGAATATAAATATGTTGCTAAGTAAAAGCTCGAAAGACAGACGAACGAACGGAAAAACAGACAGACGAACGGATAGACGACGGAGAGGTTTTCTCAATGTGCCACCCTTCCGGACCTGGAGACACACCACTTGGCAGGACGACACACACAATAGCAATCGTACTTTGCATAATTCGGCTATACTAGACTAGACGGTAAAGACACTTTAATAGATATATAATTGTGTTAAGTTCTGTTTATAGATGGAAAGCTCAAAATTGCAATAATGTTGTCAGTAGAGGGAAACATAGAACGGGCTATAAATGTCAATTATTGACAACCTTTATCTTTTAGGGAGGTTAAGAATAGGGCCATAAATCGTTCCGCTTCGTGTTGATTCTATTTATGTGAATTGAATCCTACCACCACATGTAACATGAATGTGAAAGAAGCGAAATAAACCACACCAAGGGAATATAAAATTATAGGGAATATTATGTTGCAGTAGCGATACTGGCTTTGGTATTGTCTACGAGGGGCGCTGGAAAAATATATCTCGCGAGACCGAAGGTAGAGACAGATGTCAATTTGACCACACCCGAATAGACAATACAAAGCCATTGTTCGCAACTGCAATATGATTTTCCTTTTATTATATACTTAGAATAATTGATAAGACAGTATAAAACAACTAGAACTATCACTGAATATGATAAATACCCCCGAACGCCGCACTGATAGGAAAGTTAGTGAAATATTAAGAAACCCCACCTTAAATTCCATCTTGTAGTTTTAAAGATAATCTCAGGACAAGAAAAAAGTAAGACAGGGCAATGGAAGTTATTCTGCGTACAAGAAAAAGTAACAAAGGGCAATAACTCTGTTCTTAGCTAAAATATAGTTATGGTTATTGTACACTGCATTTCCTCTCAATGTGTTGTATCATCGTATGACATTTTATTGAATTCCATCTTGTAGTTTTGAAGTTATTCTACGCACAACAAAAAGGAGCAAAGGGCAATAACTCTGTAATTAGGTAAAATAGAGGTATGGATCCTATTCACGGCACTTCCTCTCAATGTGTTATATCATTGCATGAAGTTTTGTTAAATTCCATCCTGTAGTTTTAAAGTTATGCTACGCAAAAGAAAAAGTAAGAAAGGGCAATAACTCTGTAATTAAATATAGTAATGGTTCCTGTACACTGCACTTCCTCTCAAAGTGTTGTATCATAGTATGAAGTTTTATTGAATTCCATCATGTAGTTTAAAAGTTATGCTCCGGACAAGAAAAAAGTAAGAAAGGGCATTCACTCGGTCATTAGCTCAATTATAGTTATGGTTCTTGTACACTGCTCTTCCTTTCTTTGTGCTCTACCATTGTATGAAGTTTTATTAGATTCCATCTCGTAGTTATTAAGTAATTCTCCGGACAAGAAAAAGTAACAAAGGGCAATAACTCTGTAATTAGGTAAAATAAAGTCATGGTTCCTGTAAACTGCACATTCTCTGAATGTGTTGTATCATCGTATGAAGTTTTATTAAATTCCATATTGTACTTTTAAAGTTATTCTCCGGACAAGAAAAAAGTAAAAAAGGGCAATGAAAGCTACTATATGGACAAGAAAAAGTAACAAAGAGCAATAACTCTGATATTAGCTAAATAAGACTTATGGTTCTTGTACACTGCACTTCCTCTCATTGTGCTCTACCATTGTATGAAGTTTTATTATATTCCATGATGGGGACTACTCGTTAAAGTAGTGTGAAACCAGCGCGATTATTAGACGATTAATCTGAGTTTCCTTGTAACTTAACTAACCCCATCTTTGGTGTTTTTGTTAAGTTTTCGGGGAAACTTTAACCTATCCATATGATGTTTATACTTGGGAATAATGTGACCGCCCAGCATGCAAAGATAATATGCACTATCGAAGTCCTTTCGGTTAAACTCCTAAAAGAGCTTTTTTTCTCATTGGTTACTTTTCCTTTTGTTTGTATATTATATATCGTTTCTTAGAATTGGGTATTTTCATTGATCAGTAGGTATTTGTATTGCAAGTTCAAAGTTAATCTTCCAAACAACATCTAAGAAAGCTATGACCAATTCATTAATTTCTAGTGGCGAAACAGACAGGAGGACACAGACTGACACACGACAAAGAAATTATCCCCACGTGTCTCTCTGCCTTACAGGTAGGCGAAACAATAACAGAAAATACAATTTTAGGCAACACGAATCCATATGTCTTTTTCGTATCATCCAGCTTTCATTGGAAGTAAATATTGAAGTTCAAAACAGAAAATTCGAATGGGAAAATCTAATTGTCGACGAAATAGCATTCGTTGTAAGGTTAAAACAAACAAACTCCTTTATCAAATATAAAGATAATATTATATTACTTCGTGAACAGTGTTCATTTTCCTCAAATATAATAATTGTCCCTGTCTTTAAATTGAAAATGGAAATTTTAGTAAAAAAATATTGAACAATTACCTGCAACTTGATTCAGTGTTGACATTTGGATATTTCATGTTTGAAAAAAAAAAGAAAAAGAAAAGAACAAACAACACCACAATCAAATCACATACATTGACTAGAAGGAAAATGTGAAATTGATTGAAACTGAACACTTTCTAGACGCCCATTGTGATATGTCTCATTGTCATGAAGAATGAATGTCACGCGGTTGGTGACAACTTTGCAAGTATACGCTGTCAGAATATTTCAGTTTACTTCGTGTAGATAGATATATCTTGTTGAACTTAAACCATATGATTCCTTAGTGATCATAGTATAGTGATGGCAATGTCACTAAATTGGTGCACATAAGCATTTGAGTGCAAAGTATGGAAAACAAACCAATTGTTCTCAAACTATTCTGAAGAAAAAAAAAATACTATTTGGGGGTAGTCAGTGCAAATAAACGTAACGCGAAGTATTTTGGTCTGATTTTACTGCGATTCTGGTTACACAATAATAAACAAACACTTTTACTTTTGTTCATAGGCGAGTACCGACTTGTGTAGACCATGATTTCTGCCGATCTGAGTATACGCTGTTCGCACACGTAGAATAAAGTTAAAAACCGTGTAAATTGACAAACGTAAATGTTGTTAAACGTCGATTACAGCAGGATGAGGGTTGAACTTAATTTTATTCCGCGCTGTTATTTACTTCACTTTGCATCCCATAAATTACGCCCAACTGCATTCTACAAAGACATTTATCAAACGTGCTAATACTCGGAACTGATTTACACCGGATATTAAAATGTGCCATGAAAAACGTGTTATGATATTGCTATGCGTTTTAACTCCGTTCTCCTTTGATATAGTAGGACCCAGTTAAATTGAAGCATAAAGGATCAATACTTTGATGTTTATGGAACTGTTTATCCCAGAATAACGATTTTAATATTTTTTATTATGCAAAAAAAGATGTATAATCCATCAGCATACATGTATGAATGCATTTGACAATTTAACAATTTAACAATTTCCGGCCGAATAACAGAATAAACCAGAGAGAATGGCCATCCATAACCCTCACACTACTGCATGCTGAAAACAGAGGGTTTTGAACAAAGCAGTATTTATTTAGATGGGACCGCTCGTGATGACCTGTCGTTTCTGAGCTTGCATCGCCTTACACCCCACTAGTGTACATGGAATATCCCAACATGAGTAGCATGAGGGTCCACTGGTAAGGCTCGGTAATGTAAAGGTTAATTTCCTGATCAGCCTCTCCCTTCGATATATAGTATACAGCATGTGTATGCGTGTAAATACAATACTGTTACACTATGTTTGGTTATTACATACACATATAAGTACGAACTACAAAATATGTTGATTATTATAATAAACCAGCAAGAGAAAGAGATGAATTATTAATGAAGTCTAAATGTGCTATAAAAAAATCATATGTGTATATTGTTCGAAACTGACACATAGACATGTAATACAATGTGTAAGAACGCGTTAACAATCGGTGCTCGAATTTAGCGGGACAATTATTAACGGTTAATTTATCAGAATTATGTGATCTTGTACATCGGTTCAGATCGCGTTTCATATGTATATCAAAGGGATATTCTTTAAAAATCATAATATCGTTTAACCATCGCTTAAGCGAAATGGAGGTAATAAGCTGGTGAAATGAAGGCAATACGCTTGCGATATGGATTTTAATTTGATTATAATAAATATCAAAGCATAGTTTATCACGCTTAATTGAAAATATTCTATGTTTGAATAATCAAAAGATATTTTGTACTAAAATTTGTTTCTTTTTTTCCATTTTTATCATTAAGACATGGACAGTCTCAAATTTTAAATTAAAACATATATATCCTTGTTACTGGCTTAAAAAAGGTTTGTGATTAAGCGACATCTACTCCAAACTTACATAAATGATGTACATGTGAAAATAAATAATCACCTTTAAATAGCATTGCTTTCAATAGAAATATGAAAATACGTTCGTTGAAAACTTTACGGAGAAAGTTGACATTAACTGGTCGAGGATATTTCATTAAACATTGATGAGGTAATCTAAGTACCAATTAATCCCCATTTCGCAAAGTTTAGTTGATATTTCATTTATTCTCCAATATAGCTAGTTTTTGATAATCAGACTAATACATTTCGCAAAATATAATGCAGAATTTCATTTCGCAACATTTGTTTGACATTTCATTGATTCACAAATATAGTTAGCTTTCGATATAACTTCTTAATAGGGCTGCATCTTTTTCCAAAATAGTTTCGATGCGTTTTTGGTAAATGAGACAATTTAATCTTAAACATTTAAATCAGTGTAGGCGGGGTAATTGATTGACACTCCTAACAAAATACACACTTATAAACAAAATACACACTTATAAACAAAATACTTTCTATTAAAACGAAGGACATTAATCCACCTACCTTCTATATAGTTTAATAGCTAGTTTACCACTGGAAGTAGCTTAATGTTCTCACGTTTCGTAAATTTCAGGACTTTCATGCTCGCTGTGTTTTACTTCAGGTGGGCATGTGCAATTGTACAATACATACACAATCTCACAGACATACAACATCTCACGTTACACCGGGCATGACTTCGATATTGAGCTGTTTCGATACATTATCCTTTTACGAAAACTATCTTTCTTAAATGAGCCATTTTCTTCGGGTTTTTCTGTCTTTTCTAACTGAAAACATACGGGATTTTTCCTTGTAGCATGGCATCATGTCAGGTCATTTTGAACAATTTTGATTTATTGACTTGATATAAACTGTTTTCAGTCTTTTGCAAAGGGGCAGTGAGTGAAATTCTCATGTAAAATAATGTTGTAAGCAAGTAAGTAACACGACGAATTTTGATGCAAAGCATCAAAGACGCCGTGTATGATTTTGAAGAAGCATGGCTTAAAGGAAGCAGATGCAGTTCAGTACATTTAAATAACGTGTGCAAACAGACAGGATGTAAATATTTCGAACAAGAAGGCCAAATGTCCATTTATTTTAAACAAGAAGGCCAAGATGATCACCTGGCTATAATAAAAGGTTACCAAGAGCAGAAAGGGTCAATTTTGACGTAGGGATTAGACGTTTTATATGCTGCGATCTATGTGGTATTTTAGTCGTGAAATGACAAGTTTAGTCCTAAAACCATTTAGTTTACAGTTTGCTTTACATTGATTGCAACTATAATGTGTCATATAAGCTGAAGTTATTTTTCTTTACCAATAAACGGTTTAAAACCTGCTCTAACTGGATCAATAAGATAACACAAAAACATAGGTGCTTAAATATTAACATATATTAAGGTTTAATGCTTCTAGTTATAAGTTAAGTGTGACAGAATCTTTGGAAGAAAAGGGGGAAGTCTATTCTCCTTTCAGTTTAGCAAGAAGTATGATAGCAAAAACGGGAGTATATAAACAAAAAATACGAAGATATTTATGATCAAAATTTAGTATTCATGAAATTAAAAGAAAGAAAAAGTTCACATGTATAGTCAACATATAGCAAGAATACAATGGTTTGAATGAACACACTGTATGGAGAGGAACGTTTTAAGTTTAGAAATACAACACAATTTTATAAATAGGCAAAAACTTCCCCCGAATTTTGGGGCCGTAAACCAAACAATTAAAAAAGCGTAGCCTAGGAAGTTTGGTAAAAGTGAAATTTTTTTCTGAGTATTTTTTAACATAAAACCTGTTCAATAATGACGACAATTTCCCACCTTTTCAATTTTACATCAGACCTGAATTAATCGTTTGAAAGTGTCAAGATCAAACATTATGTTTATGTTGTTCATTCAAATCAATCAAGCAATGAGACAAACTGCTTTATCTAACTCACCCTGGTTCAGAATTTCGGCGAATTTGTAGCGAACGACTTTCGAAAACGTTGATCGAAAAATTGGAGAATTGCCAAATGAAAATAATTTCTCCTCTTTCTACGATGATTTCAAGTATGTACATGTATTGTCATACACTTGTTACGTTGTTTTCCTCGAATGGTAATATCAAAGCAGACGATTGTTAACCTTTACCACTTGCACACTTGCAGACGCATCTGTAGAATACCACTTTTGAAAACATAGCTGCAAAATGAGAAACTGCTCTCAATGATCGATTTATCTTTTTACCACTATGTCTTTAACTCTATGCAATAAGTTTCATTGTATCAATAGTGTTTTTATAGTTTTGCCTATATGTTTTCAAGGTCGTCTGCTACAGATTTGTTGTAAGTAATTAATATTCTTTATTTACATCTCATCATTGTTCATATAATTCAACATTTATAACATTAATTATACAATAAAACATAAAAGTACGTTGTATGTTGGAAACGGTTAAACAGAAGTGTCAAAAAAGACATGTGAGGTAAAGAAGTAAACATTTATTAGCGATTCAGAAAGACACATTATCTAAATTAAAACGAGTGCAATCAAATTAAATTAAATCAAATGCAAAATTGTTTTCAAATTAAAATAAAATCCACGATTAATTGCAAAAAGATTATCCGTATATAGAGGATCATACATGAGTGCTTATTTGATACTGTTTTTATGAAACGAGTCGACTGAAATAATATGACGCGAGGCTCTCATATTCGTTTCATTCGACGAGTTTCATAAAAACAATATAAAATAAGCACGAATGTAAGATTCTATTTATCACATAACAGCATAAAAAGATTGTTTTCAATCTTTTCTTCGCCCTCATATAAAAAGTGACCGAAGTTCACCCCGAAGTTCTAATGCATACTTCCACTGTAAAAAATAGTCCCTGTCAATAACCTTTTGATTTTATACAAAATTAGCAACAAGGCACTTATAACATTTCATTTATCGAGATTTATTCTCTTTAAACAATATTTTTAATAAATGCCGAAATTCAGAACAATTGTAAACAATATGCTGTCATCTAAAGTGACGTCACACTGGAGTGACGTCACGTACGTGCTGTGAGTCGGCTATTTATGTAACTAGTTACATATGATATTTATGTCACTGCTTTATATCACTCCTGGAGTGCAAGTTATGTGATAAAAGACAATTTCGTAAAAGTAAACTTAATACGTGGCAAATCCCCAGTCTTGCAAAAACAATAAATACAGCGGCAATACGGAGCCTTGATAAATACCCGTGCGTTCAAATCTATTAAAATGTGACTCGACACTGTTTCTCTTCGCGGCGATCATTGTGGAATGCCCATGAGCAATGCACATTTCCTATCCAAGTACTGGTTTGTTAACCCATGGATCATGAATGGTTGAACTGTCGACCTGCCTCGTTATGTCTACATGAAAATGTCTTCTCAGTTCGTGTACATAGGCATTACAACAATCTACATTGTCGAGTACTAAATGAATCTTTAGACATTAGAAAATAGGTACACTATTTTTAATTGAAAGCCAATACAATGTTATTGGAGAAAATCATGACGTCAGGAACTAAAGTAGATCACGAAGTTGGAAGTTATCTATATTACTGAAATAACGTTGAAAATGGCATAAAATCTATTTTCACATGAAAAAGAATTGGCATCGAATTGAGTAAGTTTTAATATCCTCACATGTTAGGAACCCCTCTATATAAAGATAATTAAATGTCGGTCTTCTCCTGTGTCTGTCAAAGTTCCCAGACATCCACTTCCATGTATTTAGCCTGCTTTAATTTAAACACATTATAGTTCTCCAATATCATCTTTAGATAACGCTGCGTCTAATTCCTCCTTCAAGTTTACCCTAGCGGAAAAATTACTTTTACGCATACAGGATGCAGTTGTTCTTAAAAGCTTTACATATAGGTAAGAAGTGTGTAAATCTGCCATACCAGAAAAGGTTTTCTCGCTTAAAATGAGGCTTCCATTGTTTGTATTATCCAATTGTGTCTGTGTCATAAAAAAGTGTGAGAGATCTTCATATGACTGACTAGGATATATTCGTTGGCTTCTATTTCACAACAATTACATAGTCTTTAAATAAGATTCCTTGATTGTATACAAATTGTCCAAACACAAAGACGGCTTGTCGAATGCTACTAAAATGCTTTACTTTGATTGTTTAATTGGCCTAACAGATTTTCAATTCTGTTCTGTTTAACTGTTTTCAAACTTTACTCTTTCTCGTTCAAAATGTTCTTAAAACCTTTCAATGCTGCCTTTTTAAAATGGACATCGGAACTTTTAGGAATTTGGAGGTGAAAATGTTGAGTTAACCAGTCTACAGTTTATAATATCGTCAGATGGCGCTGGTGGGCTGGTTTAATACTTAATACAGGCTTCTCAAAATGGAATTCAGCAGTCCAAGGATTAAAAAAGTGACTAGGAAAGTACTTATGTGCTTGGACTGCATGATAATTAATCTCATGTTAACATATGTTACTTGTGTCTTAGGACATTTAGAATTCCCTAGATGTGTAATCTAAAACCAACATGCTGAGTTTAATAAATGTCTTAAAAGAAACAACGCACAACTTACACTGCAAATGGACAGTAATTCAGCACACCTCAGAATATTCTGAAATTGTGAAAAAAGAAATGAAACGTAAAACATGGAAATCAATATCAACACGATTAGAACATGTTTGATGAACTTCTTTAACACTATGTTTTCAAAAACAATTTGTTGCTCCATTATTACCCGGCCTTCAGCTTCAACCGTTCGTCAACATCAGATAGATATTAAACTTTATTATATGACAACCAATGAATTTGCTGTTTATCAGAGTGAAATATAACCCTATATCTTTTCAAAAATCCACACTGTGGAATATGAATAAATGACGTCAGAGGGACTAACATTATGACGTTAAACCGCTGACGTGACGTCATTTTCCTAGTATTCGGTCATGTTATTCTACACAAGTTATACATAAAGAAATACATAATGGGTATATTATTTGTTTTTCATCAATTTGTCATTAAATAAAAAGAAAATTTGTTTGTTTTGAGTGTATATGGAATATATTTCAACTCGAAGTGATACAATTTAAACATTTTCACTCGCGCTACGCGCTCGTGAAAATATTCAATTGTATCACGTCTCGATGAGATATATTCCATATCCACTCAAAACAAACAAATATCCTCTATATCACAAACTATCATCTAAAGAGAATGAAATAGTTTATTGTATCTGTCTTCTGTCTACAAAATGTTAGTTCATGGTGCCATAGATTTACTTGAAATGATTATATACAACAATTGAATTTTATAAATTATAAAATTTGCAGATTGAGATGCTGCTGCCATAGCATGGTACGCAACTCATAATGTAGGTAAACAAATGCAATGGTGATACATTGATAACGTTGCTTGTATGTCAATGCACTGGTATGCATATTATAAATAGAAGCCGCCGTGCTATTAGACACCATTATTCAATCTCCAAACAGATTATTTTCTAAGAAAGATGACCACACAGTGAGTAATGATTTCCCAGAGAATTCCCGTTTCTCTGCTTTTGTCAGAGAAATTTACCGGAAACAGATTCACGGTACTATGACAATGTTTTAATTACAGAGAAATAAGACGACTCCGTTCTAACATTTTTGTGACAATGTATCAATAACGAAGACATAAGATGACCCCGTTCTTACCTGTTTGTATGTTACTTCTGATATAACTATCAAGACATGACAATTATTTAATACTTTCTTGAATTATTTATTGTCTATAAAACCGGAGACACAAGCCAGTCAGTCGTAATGCTAACCACGCAACCCTGAATGCCAAAGAGGGCAGTAATTACTATCATTTTAAAGTCTTTGGTATAAACCGGCCGCGGATCGAACCTGCGACATACCGCACCAAGATAACTATCAAGACATGACAATTATTTAATACTTTCTTGTCTTTAAAACCGGAGACACAAGCCAGTCCGTCGTAATGCTAACCACGCAACCCTGAATGCCAAAGAAGGCAGTCATTACTATCATTTTAAAGTATTTGGTATAAACCGGCCGGGGATCGAACCTGCGACTTCCCGCACCCAAGACGGACGCTCTTCCACTACACCACTGAGGCGGTACTGTCAAAGAGTTATAATCTTACATCTTATATATAATACCATGCACTAATGAACTTAATTAAAGTTTTCAGACTAACTCGAACATTTCACATCATCAACTATGTATATAAAGTATGTTATCTTAACACATATATGTCGCATCGTGCTATTTGGGGTATTATTCCATATTGGCTTTGTAATCACTTAGAGAATCATTTACGTAAACCTAACTAGGCTACAGTTCTAGATTCTGCCAGGAGGTACATTTAGTACTTTAATTATAGGCTGTCCGTGATGAGTCCGCTGTGAATATCTGTGTGTACAGGCTCACTCACCTTAGTCATCACGTAACGCTGATGCCTCAATACTTTAAATCGCAAAAACGCGGCTAATATTTGTTTTAAAAGGCTAACGCATTTCTTATCGCATGTCCTTACAGTTTATAACTTGCATTTACAAAGTAGAATTTAAAACGTTCCTGTCTCCAACGACTGGCTTGAAGGTAGTGCTTAATATTCATGTATGAACCCGTCTAAGCGAGAGTATACACATTGGCTTATGTGAACAGCGTAGATCCAGTTCAGCTTTGTATTTCTAAAGATTGGCATCATATATACTAAGGTCACAATTTGTTATTTTATTTCTCTAGTTTAACCTTCTGGTCCCCCCTGCATACAGACGAAATAGCCAGACACATCATCAAGTTCTCAAGTACAAACATCGTTAATGGATCCAGACGTTTATCACATCCTTTCCTTAAACATTCGTATAATCATATTTGCTATCTCGTCACATCATGCCGCGCTACAGAAGACCTAAGATAGCACTTTCTATGCTCTATACGTCATTATCGCGGGATTGAAATATACAATGAACTATTAAGGGAATGTGACAATGACAATTTGTTGTTAAAACCTTTAGGCAAGAATCCATTAAAGATTCATTACAATATTTCAAGACATGTCATAGGTATTGGAGAATTGTAGTTAACCAGTATAACACATATATGTTATAATGCCCCCTTCAACTATAAATGCGCCGTCCTGCGAGAAAACCAACATTGTGCACACTGCGTAAAGTATCTACTCAGATCTGCATGTGCATGCTTACCAGGATATACACCTTTCACCTCCTGTGGATTTTCTGTTTCAAGAATCATAACTCTATACCTCTATCCCTCTGAGACGGAATGTGTTGGCTCGGATCTGTGTCCATACATTAGGCAGAGGCCAAAATGTTGGTTCTCTCGAATTAACCCTAATAATTTAACAGTTAATACTATCGGAACCCTTTGACAATCACCGCTACATAGGTTATCTCTCCTATTTATACCTTACGATTTTCTAGCTACATAATCCATAACTATTTGTTTCTGGAAATGGATTCTTAACCCTTTCACACATGCAGAATCGTTCTGACGCAATAACAGATAAGATATCAATGTTTGCAACATTATTTAACAATTAGCTCTCTTTTATGGAGATTTGTCAGGTTTTTGTCACCTTGTTTTCAGTCTTTTGCTGAAGATTTGTAATACGTGAGAACGGGTTAAACAGACTGCTTTCGACGATATTTGAGCCGTTACACGAGAAAATCAACTTTATGGACTCTGCGTAATGTATCGACCCAGATCAGCCTGCGCAGTCCGCGCAGGCTTATTCGGGTCGAAACATTCCGTCTCAGGGGGATAGAGGTATAGACTATAGAGTAATGATTCCTGTAACAAAAAATCCACAGGATCCGAAAAGTGTCTCTGGGTTAGCCTGCGCGGCATGCTTAGGCTGATACGGGTCGATCTTTACGCAGAGTCCACACTGTTGGTTTTTTTCGTGAAATGGCTCATATACGACATTCACGGAGGTAGTATTTTTACCTTTCTTGACGTATACAGAATATTAAAAACAAACCATACAATATCTTAACAAGAAACCGCTGAAGACGGTAAGGCCGGATTGTCGGCAATTTGACCTTGAAAATTGACAAACCAAGGTCAAGGTCAAAGTAACCATAGAAATCAATAGAACTTGTTACTGGTTACCTTCAGGCAAAGTTTCAAGTTTGTAACCCTTTCCAGTGCTGAGGTTTTGCCTCAACCTGAAACTTAAACCAAAATGTTGACGGACAGACAGACAGACGGACATCACCAATCTATAGACCGGTCAAAGTAACCATAGAAATCAATAGAACTTGTTACTGGTTACCTTCAGGCAAAGTATCACGTTTGTAACCCTTTCCAGTGCTGAGATTTTGCCTCAACCTGAAATGTTAACCAAAATGTTGACGGACAGACAGACAGACAGACGGACATCATCCATTTTATAGACCGGTCAAAGTAACCATAGAAATCAATAGAACTTGTTACTTGTTACCTTCAGGCAAAGTTTCAAGTTTGTAACCCTTTCCAGTGCTGAGAGTTTGCCTCAACCTGAAACTTTAACCAACATGTTGACGGACAGACATACAGACGGACATCACCAATCTATAGACCGGTCAAAGTAACCATATAAATCAATAGAACTTGTTACTGGTTACCTTCAGGCAAAGTTTCAAGTTTGTAACCCTACCCTTTCCAGTGCTGATATTTTGCCTCAACCTGAAACTTTAACCAACATGTTGACAGACAGACGGACAGACAGACGGACATCGCCAATCTATAGACCGGAATTGCTAGAGCAATCCGGCGAAAAATGTCAGGCTCAAAACGGGCATCGAAATCACAATACAGGATATAGTCATTTCCAAAAGGATACCATTAAGCACTTATGCCGTACAAATACGACCGGTTATGTTGGGTCATAAATCGTTCTGCTTGGTGTTGTTTCATATTTCAGTGTGAATCGCATCCTTCCACCATATGTAACGTGAATACAAATAATGGTATATGAGCCGTCCCGCGAGAAAACCAACATTGTGAACGCTGCGTAAAGTATCGAACCGGATCAGCATAAGCAAGCATGCCGTGCAGACACTTTTCGCCTCCTGTGGATTTTCTGTTGGATGACTCATTACTCTGTAACTCAATCCCCCTGAGATGGAATGTGTCGGTCCTGATTAGCCTGTATAGCTTGCGCAGACTGATCTGGGTCGATACATTACGTATATTCCATAATGTTGGTTTTCTCGTGGAACGGCTCATATATATTCATAATAATTATTAGCGTCGCCCTGATGAGTAGTATAAACGAAACCGGGTGCACGTTTAAAACCAATGTAGTGTCTTTTTACCTTTTCACTATACAGTCAAACTTGTATTAAGAGACCACCCAAGGGAAATGCTATAAGTGGTCTCTTAAGACAGGTGGTCTCTTATTGAGGTACAAATGTATTTTTCTTTTTTTGGGTCTTATGTATACTACATTATACATGTATTGGTATTAAAGAATAAATAACAATAAACATTTTGTTGTTCTTCTAGTTTTATATTTTATTTCAATATTAATAATATTTATTTGCAAAAGTGTAAGTTGATAAATAAAACATATATACATTTAATCACAAACTTGATTGTTATTTGATGTTTTTGTTTAACTATAACATGAAAAGGATATGTACATGTACAGTATTGTTCAGTAGAAGAATAGAGCACTACTTCTTACTAAAACAGTCACTGATTGTATTCTGTTTCAAAGACTGTCCATCTAAAAACAAATTATTTAAGGAGTCATTTAAAGACATTGTCATGTTTAAAATGTTTGAGTGTCCACAGACGCTAATTAAATCTAATAAAAGAGCCGATTAAATAAACGTACTATCACCATTACAAAGCAAAAAACAAACACAGATCCAATTATAGAGATCAAAAAGTCGGACCAAATTTGTCATAATTAATCCCAGACAATCCACAAACTATCCATGGGGTGATTTAACACAGTCAATAATTGACGTTAAAGTGTATTAAGTACAAACTGATAAACCTGCAATTATCGTCTTTTACCACTGTGATACATCTGCAGTATTTGAGAGTCATAACAAAGACAATAACTGTAGCTAAAGTGTATTAAATACAAACTGCTAACACCTCAATTATCGGTTTTTACCCACTGTAATACACGTCTGCAGAATTTGACCTCGGGTAATTTTACATGTAACACCTTTAGCTGATGATAATTTAAACCTGTGTGGTTTACACGCGACAGTTGTGTAAGATTTATTTGACTGTTAGATTTAAGGTCGCTGAACCGTGGATTTTTATTAAAATGGGAATGGTTTTAGTATCCGTTGGTCGCAATCAGCAGGATCTCGCTTATTGCAGGTTAATTTATGACTAAAAAACATCGGGGGAGTTCAATGTGGTCGCTTACACCAGGGGGTCGGTTATACCAGGTGGTCGGTAGTACAGGTTTGACTGTATATATATATTTATTAACATATATATTTGAATAGACAAACCTGTACTAAAGACAACATAGAAAAAGCACTTCCCTGTGTATAGCAAACACACTTTTAGTTTCCCAATTACTCATCTTATGCATATGTGACCCTGCAATTAAAGTCCACCTGTGAACAAAGACCATATTTCGTGTGCTCCCATGGGTGGTCTTTATACACAGGTTCAACTTGATATGGCCGTCGGACATTTGCGACCAGTGGATGAGGTCCAGATTAGCCTGTTCATACGCTCAATATGACCCAGTCGTGCACTATTTGCCATCGATTCAATAAGCCATCATTCTGTTTGAGGATAGTCGACCCTTTCATCAGACTGTAAGATTGTGTGAACTGAAATTTATCTAAGTTAATATGAAATGTCATTTGTTCGTGTGTTGAGACTCGTATGAATTTCGTTGTCAACATCATAAAATAATGACATACTTTGAGTTCAAATGTCCATCCAATGTCAAATAAATACTCTCAAAATCCCTAAATTCTTAATTTTGAAATTTGTTAACTGGTTAATAGGGATTTTCCGTTTAAAGTTTGTTTTTAACTGTTACTGCAATCAGGAACATGAAAATGTACTCAGGAGAAGTGAAACAGTGACAGGGTGGCACGACACGTCATATTTATTGTCCGGGTCAAATAGTCAAGATATACTAAAGATCCCCACTTCTAATTAAATCAAGTATATTTCGGTTCGCGACTTATGAAATAGATTCCAATACCGGTTTATGTGTGTCTTTTATCTCACGTAATTCACAACCCTAAAGAAAAATAATGATCCACAATTTATGACAACTTTGAGAAAGGAAAGAAGTACGGAAATGGATGTGTCTGTCAATTAGAGTTCCTTTACATTATATCATATGAATTTATTAATGTTACACTTTCGTGCATCTTGTCAATTTACGTCTACCGTGATCAATTTGAGTTATGTTTTAACATCAATTTATAGAACATTGGCAAATGATTAATGACATTACCTTATAGACTTTACTTAACAAGAGCGTTCCAAAGAACAAGCGAGTCACATGCAAGAAGTTGAATAAATTGGGAAAAATAAGCCGGACAAAGAGTGATAAAAGGAAAGCAATATAAGACTTTGGCAAATGATTAATAACATGACCTTACATATCTTAACAAGAGCGTGACAAATGGTAATACCATCAATAGTATGGAATGCCTGGATTGTGATTCGTGTACACTGCACGTCGTCATGTCATGATCCATTTTACAAACCAAATATGAAATTGCAGCAGACGACTTTTGTTAACATTTTAGCAAATTGCGAAAAATCAATTTCACATTTTTGAACAATATTTTCCACTTCATTTGAAAATTATACTTTCTTCAATAGATATTTTCCATAGTTTTACAAGCAATTTACATATAGCATAGTTTGAAATTGGTACATGTAAATTCGAAAATAAGTGACACAATGACCGAAACAAACTCATTTTGTTCTTATAGCTGTGCTGTGCTATGCTCTTATGCCTACCTAGACATGAGGTAATGACATATATGCTTGGCAAAATAGAGGACAAATTAATACTAATACACTTCGAACTGTACCCACCCTGATCTACAGCCAAATAGTCACTATGTTTGCATAGAATTGAGTGTATATCATTACTAGAATGCATTGAATATATGACATTGAGTTTAAATCCATTGTAAATGTGTATAGGATGCACTGGCAATGATTATTTGATGACTTTTAGTAGTTTGAAAGTGATGAGTAGAGAATGCTAAACACCGGTTGTGTCCAGGCCCAATTTGGTCCAAAATTGCGGTAACCATTTTTGCCTGGTGAATTCTATCTTGCATAATGCATGACCCCCCCCCCCCCCCCCCCCCCATTTGATTAGGATAGTTTTACAGCTTAGAGGTAACACTTTTCAGTGATACCTGTGTTGTTTTTCAAGCGAAAATGCACAAGACTCTAATTACGTCTTCATATTATCTTTACATATATCCATGTATCATTGAACACGAGGTTAATGCAGTTTATTATGAATCGTTTCTGAGAATTTGGATACTAACGTGTGATACTAAATATCCCGGAATTATGATTCTAATATTTCAAGATAATTTTTGAACAGTTTATTTACTTTTCACTATAATCTCTTTTTTTTTTGGATTTCAGCACCTTTAATGTCTAACATTACAATGCTTTTTCGAAACATGTAGTCTAATATTTGCGTGCTTATCCGTGCAGTCTATCATATGTATATGTTGTTCGAAACTCACATTAAGATATGTTATAAAAGCTTAGCCCTACATGTGTAAGCACGTGTTTACAATCGGTTCTCGAATTTAGCGAGACTATTGTTAACGGTTAAAATATCCGCAAAAGTCAATTGTAATTCATAAGACCCTAGGGCAACGTTACGGCAAACGCAAGGCCACCGTACACCTGACGTATGATCGCCGTGGAACCGCCCTACGACATGGCTACGGCGTGTCTAATTGCTCCGGCGAACCTAGAAATGGAAAAGGTTATGAATTATGGAGACCCATACGGCCTGTAAAATATAGGAATACGCATTAGGGTGACCCTGATGCCTCTCGATTTCGGGGACCTATGGCCGCCGTATCCTTGCCGTAGAGCAAATGTGACTGAGGCATAAGTGATCAACGCCGACAATTTCACCCAGTTCAAACTTTATATCAGGTCTGAATTAATCGTTTGAAAGTGTCAAGTCAACCAGACTGTCTGACAAGCAATGAGACAAATTACTTTATCTCACTCACCCTGGTTCAGACTTTCGGCGAATTTGTAGCGAACGACTTTCGAAAACGTTGATTGACAAATTGGAGAATTTCTAAATAAAAGCAATTCCCCCCTCTTTCTACGATGATTTACAGTATGTACATGTATTGTCATCAAACATACACCCGTAACGATGTTGTTCTCGAATGTTAATATTAAAGCAGACGCAATTTGATGCATCTGCAGAAGACCATTTTTGAAAACATTGCAGCAAAAGGAGAAATTACTCTCAATGAACGATTTATCCCTTTTCCAGAATGTCTTCAACTCTATTCAATAGGTTTCGTTGTATCAATATAGTGTTTCTATAGTTTTGCCTAAATGTTTTCAAGGTCGTCTGCTTCAGATTTGGTTTAGGTAAGTAATAATCTTTATTTACATCTCACCATTGTACATACAATTTAACATTTATAACGTAAACTATACATTACAACATAAAAGAACGTTGTATGTTGGAACCTGTTAAACAGACGTGTCAAAAAAGACATGTGAGGAAAAGAAGTAAACACTTATTAGCGATTCAGGTAGACATATTATCTAAAAGTAAAACGAGTGAAATCAAATTGAATTAAATTAAATGTAAAATTGTAAAATTGTTTTCAATTAAAATAAAATCAACGATTAATTGCAAAAGGAATATCCGTATAAGACAATTTCGTATATGTAAATTTTATACGGGCAAATAACCGGTTTTGCAAAAACAATAAATACGTCGGCAAGACGGAGCCTTGATAAATACACGTGCGTTCAAATCTATTAAAATGTGATTCGACACTCTTTCTGTTCGCGGCGATCATGGTGAAATGCCCATGAGCAATGCATATTTCCTAACCTAGTACTGATATTTTTACCCATGGATCATGAATGTGTGAACTGTCTGCCTGCCTCGTTATATATACATGAAAATGTCTTCTTATTTCGTGAACATAGGCATTAAACTAAGCTACATTGTCGAGTACTTAATGAATCTTTGGACATCAGAAAATAGGTACACTCTTCTTTATTGACTGCTAATACAATGTCATGGGTGAAAATCATGACGTCAGGAACTAAAGTAGATCACGAAGTTGGAAGTTATCTACAATAACTGAAATAATGTTGAAAATGGCATAAAATCTATTTTCACGTGAATGATAATTGGCATCAAATTGAGTGAGTTTTTATATCAGCACATGTTAGGAACCCGTCTATATAAAAATAATTAAATGTCGGTCTTCTCCGGTGTCTGTCAAGTTGCCAGACATCCACTTCCATGTATTTAGACTGCTTAAGTTAAAACACATTATAGTTCTCCAATATCATATTTAGAAAACGCTGCGTCTAATTCCTTCTTCGAGCTCATCATAGCGGAAAAATTACTTATATGCATACAGGATGCTGTTGTTCTTAAAAGCTTTACATCTAGGTGACGAAGTGTGGAAATCTGCCAAACCAGAAAAGGTTTTCTTGCTTAAAATGAGGCATCCATTTTCTGTATTATCCAATTATCTCTGTGTCATAACAAAGTGTTGATAGAGCTTTATATGACTGACTAGGATAGATTCGCTGCTTAATAGTTCACAACTTACACATAAGATGCCTGGATTGTATACAGAGTGTCCAAACACAAAGACTGCTCGTCAAATATTACTCAAATACTTTACTTTGATTGTTTAATTGGCCTAGCAGATTTTTCAATTCTGTTCTGTTTAATTTGTTTTCAAACATTACTCTTTCTCGTTCAAAGTTTGCTTTAAACCTTTCAATGCTGACGTTTTAAAATGGACTTGTTCAGATTTTCTTTTCGAAGCGTACATAGACGACGATGACGACGACGACGACGAAGACGAAGAAGACGAAGACGACGGACGGTGAGCGATCACAAAAGCTCACCTTGCACTTTGTGCATAGGTGAGCTAACAATGGACAATCAATAACACATATTAGAATATATTTTAGGAATTATTTAACTCAATTATTTTTCTAAAACAATTTGTTGCTCTTAAATTAACAGGCCGTGCACCTGAAACGTTTACAGACTCTGCAGACCTGTTGGAACAAGCACATACTGTGCTCTCCATAAATATTGGATTTAATAAAGTTTATTGAGTTGTAAAATGAAATCAAATACACCAAAAGATGGATTAAGATAGAAACTCAGTGTCTAGGAAATTTTAATATTGGATTTAAATAAATACCATAAATATTGGATTTAATAAAGTTTATTGAGTTGTAAAATGAAATCAAATACACCAAAAGATGGATTAAGAAAGAAACTCAGTGTCTAGGAAATTTTTACTGTGAAATTTAAAGGACTATAAAAGAATTCTGGTAAAAACATTATTTCACTGTTCTATTATATAAAATTCAAATTAAAAGATGGCTGCCAATATTACTCAGACAATAATGGATACTATATTCAATATGTCTAGCAGTATCATAGATTTTTCTGGCTTCTCAGAATCCTCAACAGAAGATATTCAGATGCAGTTTCCTGACTTTGTAACAGTTACAGTTAATAAGAAAAGTGTAACTGTACTTCTAGACTGTAGAGACAATTTGATAAAATTAAATGAAGAGCTGTGGAAAAAGTATAGACCCTATGCTTCATCAAAACAAAATGGGGATATTTTTAAAATTCCTTTTGGAGAAAGTGGTCAAGTTATAACATGTACAATATATTTTACAACAAACACTATACTAATCCAGGGAAATGGCTTTATGTCCTGGACTTATCAAGATTTTCTTCAACAAATAAACAAAATTGAGATGGACACACAGAAAGTCATATCTATGCAGCCCTTATATTCAAACACCAGTATTCAGCCGGAGGAGACAAGGGTGAAGAGTCTTCCACCTTTAACCTCTACACCTAGGAGTAATACTACATTAATTAATGCAGTTCCGGAGTATGGTGCTTATCACCCTAATGAGCCCATTACAGAGCCCATTAAACAGCTGGAAGACCCTTACCCCCGAAATGGAAGAAATTCAGGCACCGAAACATGTTCTTCAACAACTCATGAAACAGAAGTGAAGCAATTACAGAACTCCCCATCAGAAGAAACTAATATCAAAAAAAACATTTTTCTCACAAAGTAGCATATTTGACAATAGTGACAATAGTGATATATTGAGTTTTTCAGGTTTTGGAATAAGCACTAGCACCGGAATGGGGGAAAGATCTGCAAAAATACATGACTGTAACAGCACAGAGTTTCTAAATAATTCCTGTAGTTTTCAACTTAGAACTACAGCAAAACAAACATTATCTTCCAGTTCCCAAACACAGGATTCTACAAATACAAATATGAAACTAAAACAAAAGGTGGAAGAACAAGCAAAACAAATAACATCCCTCTGTGACAAACTCAAACTAACCAAACAAAAACTGGATAATCCACAGTCTACCAACAATACAAAAGGAAAAAAACACATTATCAAAAAAGAACACAGCACTTAAAAAGACAGTGGCTGATCTAACTTCAAAATGTCTTATACTAGAAGACGAAAAACTTTCATTAAAACATGAAAACATTAAACTGAAAAATGAAAAACATGACCTTAAAAGTACAAAAAATGATATTAATAGTCTAGAGATCATAGCCATCAATACATGCATATCTGATATACGCGATGATATGGCAACATTCACTAGCAAACTCGAAACAATTCATGAAAAGCTTCTGCTTACAGCTAAACATTCTGACATATTGGACTTAAAACAAGAAATAAGGAAAAAATATAAACAGACATCTTCACCTAATCAATCTCCTAAACCAGAAACAACATTAAGATCAGGCGAAAACACATTGCCCATGAATACACTAAATGATGACACAATAATACAACAGACTTCTAATCAACCATTACCAAAACCAACAAACTCGAATAACAAGACAAACCTTGATGACAAACCAAAAGTGTACATCCTAGGGGACTCTGTAACCAGAGCCATTGATCCTTCAAGAATGTCAGGTGAGAGGCTATATATCAAAGTTAAATCTCACCCTGGAGCAAAAATAAATGACATTACAAGAAACATATCCACATCAAAGAACAAACAAGATCTTGCCAAGTATGACATGTTCATCATCCACGCCGGTATAAACAACATATCTAATGCTGACAACTGCATATCAATAATACAAGACTATGAACAATTAGCTCATGAAATTAAACAAATAAATGGAAGAACAAAAATAGCAATTTCATCAATTCTCAAAAAGAAGTATGATAAATTATCGATGAAAACTGTACAAGATACAAACACACTAATTCAAAAAATGTGCTCACAAAATAACTACATCTATATAGACAACTCACTAGGGTTCACATCCAGTGATGGAACTGCAAATAAGATTTTATACCAAGACGAAATTAATCTAACAAACAGAGGAACATCAGTTCTTGTCAAAAGCATGAAAGCTTCTATTTTTAAATGTTTTAACATTCTCCTCCATACTAGTCAAAGTGATGTAAATTTTCGCCAGGCTTGCTCCCAAATGAGACAACCCAATGGTTATCAACAAACCAAATCCATGAACCATCATCCCTTCAACCAGATGTGGGGAGTGCCTCCATGGCAACGATACAATCCACCATACTTCTAAATACTGATCACCAGTATACTGTCAGTAACACAACCTCTGATTATTTAACTGAATCACAAAATCATGATACCCAAGATGTTAATAATCATTCTGACAAATCTTTATTCTCAAACCAAGGCATGAACTTTTTTCATCTCAATATCCACTATCTCCATCCAAAGTTTGATGAAATAAAAATCTTTGTACATAACAACAACCTTGACATTATGTGTTTTGGTGAGACATTTTTAAATGATAAATTTGAAGACAGTGAGTTCCAGCTGAATGATTATAATCTGTTCAGAAGAGACAGAGCTACAAATGGTGGTGGTGTAATATGTTACGTTAAGTGCAAATACCATAGCATACAAAGACATGACTTAGAGAGAGATAACATAGAGGCAATTTGGCTAGAAATCAAAAACACCAAACAAAAACCATTCATACTTGGTAATATATATAGACCTCCATCTGCAAACAATGACTGGATAAATGAAATGGAAATATTACTAGAAACTGTATACACTGAAAATAAAGAAATTATATTAGTTGGAGATTTCAACTTTAACTTTTCAAACTCAAAATGTTCAAATTCATCTTGGAATGCTGTTACAGATGCATTTAATTTAAAACAACTTGTGCAAATTCCAACACGAGTAACCAATCACACCTCAACAATAATAGATCATTTATATACAAATACACCTTGTAATATTATAAGTGTTAAAGTACCAAAAATATCTCTCAGTGACCACTATCCAGTCTGTTTCATTCAAAAGTTGAGTTGCAGTAATACTTCAGGACCTCTTCACAATATTATAAATTACAGAAATATTAAATCTTTCGATGAAAACAAATTTAATACTTGTCTCAACAACCAGATTTGGTCCATTATTGAAATTTATGATGATGTTGACGATTCTCTAGACTGTTTTATCTCTATGTTTACAGATGTTCTTAACACACATGCACCTCTCAAACAAAAGCGTGTCAAACACAATAACCTCCCAGACTGGTATAATGCAGAAATTGGATGTGCATCAAGACAACGTGATAAAAACACAAAATAATATCAGTGAATTCAAATACTGGCGCAACAAAACAAAAACTCTGATATCCGAAGCAAAAAAGTCTTTCTATACAAAATCAATAAACCAAAATAAACAAAATCCCAAAAAACTTTGGAAAAACCTAAAAGATATTTCGGGAAAGACAAAAACCCACCAGTCAAACATCATTACAGACAAGTCTGGAAATCCTGTGGAGGATGCCGAGTTAACAGCAGAAATTTTCAATACTTATTTTACTAATGTATTCAAAGATGCACCAAATACTCCGTCTTCTGCACTATCTCCAATTGATAAATCAAAATTACAAAAATTTGTACAAGATTGCATGCCAAATTCTCCAACACAATTTCATATTCCCCCAATAAAAGAAAATTTTGTACTAAAACAACTTCAGACACTAGATGCAACTAAATCCACAGGACTTGACGGCCTAGGTCCCAAATTTCTAAAATTAAGTGCTAAGATCATATCAAAACCTATTACATACATTTTCAACCAAAGTATATCAAACTGTGAATTCCCTTCATTATTTAAACAAGCAAAGGTTATTCCGATCTTTAAGAAGGGAACTAAATCTGACACCAGTAACTACCGCCCGATTTCAATATTACCTGTATTATCAAAAATTCTAGAAAGACATGTGAGTGATCACTTGAAGACATATCTTGAAACAAATTCTCTCATTCATAACACTCAATCTGGATTCAGATCAAATCATTCTTGTGAGACAGCGCTTACAGCAATAATTGACACATGGATTGACGCAATTAATAACAAAAAAGTAATAGGAACTGTATTTCTTGATTTAACCAAAGCATTTGATTTAATAAATCATCCCCTCCTTTTTAACAAACTGTTTGAATACAACATAAGAAACAAAGCCCTGGAATGGTTTAAATCCTATTTTGACGAAAGATCCCAGAAAGTGTCAGTTGCTGGCAAACTGTCATCATCTCTTCCAATTACATCAGGTGTACCACAAGGCTCAGTGCTAGGTACTATCCTCTTCATACTTTATATTAATGACCTACCAATGCAATTACACGCCTCATCAACTGACTTGTTTGCAGATGACACAACTTTAAGTGCAGTTGGGCTTAATGTGAATGAAGTCATTCAGTCTCTTCAAAGTAGCCTAAATACCATAGATGAGTGGTGTCAGAGAAATTCAATGATGCCAAATCCACAAAAAAAAAAAGCTATGATAATTTCACCTACTAATAATATAGGAAAATCACTGGAATTCAATAATAACAATAACCTTGTTCTTCACAATCACAGCATTGTTTTCTCTGAAGTCGAAAAACTACTAGGCATACAAGTTGACCATAATCTCAACTGGAAAATCCAAGTTGAAAAAGTACTCAAAAAATGCAATTCTTTACTTTACCTTCTGCTTCGAATTAAATGCTTCCTCAATATACATGCGCGGAAACTCTTTTACAATGCCTACATTTTGCCTCATATTGATTATTGTTGTACAATTTGGGGTAACTGTAGTGACAAACTTTTAAGCAATATATATAAATTCCAAAAAAGAGCTGCACGAACTATCCTAGACAAGACATATGACACACCAAGTGAGGAACTCTTTCAGGAACTTAAATGGATGAAATTTCACGATAGAATTACATACAAAAAGGCTATACTTGTGTACAAATCCCTTAAAAAAGAATTCCCAGAATACATGACTAATCTATTTACATCATCAACCAATACAAATTTAAGATCTGCCGCCCAGCATACACTTAGCATTCCTAAACCTAGGATAGAATTATTTAGAAAATCTTTGACCTACTCAGGACCAAAAATATGGAACCAGATTCCACTACATGTCAGGAACTGTGAAAATTTAAAGAAATTTAAATCCACATATCTTTCCTGGTGGCATAGTGGTGGACATCTTTTACTCAATTAAACTCTCTCCCATAACAGTGCTGGTTTCCTGAATGCAACAGTTGTCTACATGAATATGTGCATGATACCTTATAATATTATATGTAAAAATTTGTAAATGTTTTAACAGAGGCCCACAGGGAAGACTGGGCATGCCCAACTGTGCAGCCTCTATAAATAAAGTCTTTATTATTGTCATTATTATTATTATTATTATTACCAAAATAAGATAAATACTTAACTATCAATTTGAACATATATTCAAAAAAAAGTTTTTTATTTCTGTTAGTTCATTGGTTATCTTGAAATAATTAAAGACAACAAATAAATTGTATGAATCACACCATTTGGAGATGTTGCTGCCATAGTATGGTACTCAACTCATTATGTAGGTAAGACCAGCATTGGTGATACATTAATAACGTTTCTTGTATGTAAATGCACTGCTATATACATAATAAATTGAAGCGGCTAAACGACACACTACTGTAACCTCTAATCAGATTATTTTCTGAAATAGATGACCACATCGTGCGTAATAATTTCCCAAGAGGGTTCCCTTTTCTCTGTTTTTGTCAGAGAAATTTGCCGGAAACAGACCCATCGTACTGTGACAATGTATTTATTACCCAGTAATAAAACAACTCCATTCTAACATTTTTGTGACAATTCATTAACAACGGAGAAATAAGATAACCAGTTCATACCTTTGTGTATGTCACTTCTGAGCTAATTATCAAGACATGACAATTATTTAATACTTTATTGACGCCGTGTGGAAGCGCGGCGTCAGTATGGGATAGGTTTTAATTGTGTACCATGGGGTGACGTAATCGAAAAGGGAGCAACCAACAAATATTATTGTAAAGAAAAACTCTGTAATATGTTTGAAAAAACAGCCTTTATGATTGAATAAACTGTATTAACTGATTTAGGAAACAACAAGATACAAAATATGTACATCTTTTACCGTTGTAACACAACTTAAGACACATTTAAATTGTTTTTAATAACTGTTCCCCAGCTAACTAGGCTAAGCTTTTTTTATGAGTTGGTTTACGGAGTTCACTAGGCTACGCTTTTTAAATTGTCTGGTTTACTGCTCAGAAAAAAGATTCGGGTGATGTTTTTTCCTATTTATTGCTGTTGTATTACTAAACTTAAAAAGTTCCCCCCATACAGTTGTTCATTCAGACCATTGTATTTTTGCTATATGTTGACTATACATGAGAACCTTTTCTCTTTTTTTCATAAATGCTTAATTTTGATATTAAATATCTTTAAACTTGTTAGAATTATTTGTATGTTTTGTTTATATACTCTCGTTTTTTGTTATCATACTTCTGCTCAACTGGAAGGAGAATAGACTTCCCTCTCTCCTTACAAAGCTTGTGTCACACTTAACTTATAACTAGAGGCCATTAACAATTAAGTTAATATCTGTTAGTATTTCAGTATCTATGTCTTTTGTTTATTCAATTGATCTAGTTAGAGCAGATTTAAAATTAAGAAACTTCAGCTTGTATGACACTTTATTGTTGCAGTCAATGTTAAGCAAACGGTAAACCAAATAGTTTGAAGACTTAACTTGTCATTTCACGACTAAACTTTACATGCTGAATATCACACATAGATCGTAGCATATAAAGTGTATAATCCCTACGTCAAAATGGACCCTTTTTGCTCTTGATAACATTTTATTATAGACTATGGTATCCAGGTGAGCAATAAAGGAACATATTGGCCTTCTTGTTTAAGATAAAGGTACATTTGGCCTTCTTGTTCAAAATATTTACATCCTGTCCGTTCGCACAAGTTATTTAAATGTATTGAACTACATCTGCTTCCCTTTAAGTCATGCTTTAAAATCATGCGCGGCGTCTTTGATGCTTAGCATCAAAATTCGTCCTGTTGTCTTATTGTCTACAAAAGGCAGAAGGCACACTTCAGTTAGTCGTAATGCTAACCACGCAACCCTGAACGCCAAATAGGACAGCCATTTATATCATGTTAAAGTCTTTGGTATGACCCGGACGGGGATCGAACCTGCGACTTTCCGCACTCAAGACGGACACTCTTCAACTACACCACTGAGGCGGTACTGTAAACGAGTTACAATCTTACTTCTTATACATAAACCCATGCATTAATGAATTTTAAGTATAGTTTTCAGACTTATATCTCGATCATTTCACATCATCATCTATGCATTTACACAATGTTGTCGCATCGTGCTTTTTTGGGTATTATTCCATATTCTATATGCTATCACTTCCAAAGAGAAACATTTGCGTACAAATAGCTAGGCTACATTTCTAGATGTTGTCAGCAGATATATTTAACCCTTTGATTATAGGCTGACCTTGATGATTCAGCTGAAAATATTTACGTATGCCTGAGTCGTCACATAACACAGATTCATCAATACCGTATTTCGTCATACACGGCTCCCTTTTGTTTAAAATAGCTAAAGCATTTCTTATCGCAAGTTTATATTTCTTAACTTGCATTTACAAAGATGTCATTTAAAAACGTTCTTGCCTTCAACGACCTGAGAACAAATTCTGTGTATTTTATATTCATATATGATTGATTGATTGTTTGACGTTTTACTCCGATTTCAACATGTTTTCCAGTTTGATCATCACATTTCCAGGGTAAGTTACCAGTACTACTGGTCCATTTATCCTGACACCACCCACTGTCAAAATACTAGCACCGCAACACCGAGCACTAAGAAGGGCAGCAATTACTTCCATTTTATAAACTCCTTGGTATGACCCGATCGGAGATTGAACCCGCGACCCCCAGAACCCCAGGCAGACGCTCTACCACTACAGCACCGATGCGGTATGTATTCATTTATGAGACCGCCCATGCGCGTGAATACACATTGGTTTATGTGAACAGTGTCGATCAAGGTCAGCTTTGCATTTATCAAGATTGGCATCAGATATACTAAGGTCACAATGTGTTATTTTATTTCTCTAATTGAGCTTTCTGGTCATGTCAGGTATATTGAATTCCCCTGCGTACAGACGAAATAGCCAGACAAATCATCGTGGGATTTTTACCATTATGTCATGTTCTCAAGTACAAAAATCGTTAATGGAACAAGACGTTTATCACATCCTTTCTTTAAACAAACATAACATTGTTAAAACACGCTAAGACAGCACTTGTCATTCTCTATACGTCATTATCGCGGGTATGAACTATACAATGAACTATTAAATGAATGTGACAATGACACTTTATTGCTAAAACTTCTAGGCAAGAATCCAGTCTCAGACCTGAAAGATTCATTGGAATATTTCAAGATGGGTCATTGGTATTGAATTATTGTAGTGAACGAGAATAAACCAACATTTTGGACACTGCGTAAAGTATATACTCAGACCAGCCTGCGTAGTCCGCGCATGCTAACCTGGATAGACACTTTTCGCCTCCTGTGGATTTTCTGTTTTAGGAATCATTACTCTATACCTCTATCCCCCCTCAGACTGAATGCACAGGCTGATCTGGATCGATACATTACGCAGAGGCCATAATGTTGGTTTTCTCGCGGGACTGCTCACATATATAATAAACACCTCTGTTCAAACCAACTGTTTAGGGTGATTTAGACCGTCGTCTCGAATTGACCCTATTCATTCAACATTTGATACAATCGGAACCCTTGACAATCACCAAAGGTTATCTCTCCTATTGATACCTTACAATTTTGTAGCTGACAATTTGATTGGCTGGCGGAAAGTTCAATATTAGACGACCTGTAATAGACAGACATCAGATATATACCGGCATTGGCTACTGCAGTGAAGTCTAAGTCTGGCTTTAATACAATTGGTATAACCCAGTCTTGCCTTTCCATACTAGTATGCAGACGCCCATACAGCATAATACTTTTGTTTCCATACATTTAACTAGATGTTTTTAAAATCGTCTGCTGAAGATTTGTAGTACGTGGGAAAGTGTTAAACAGACTGCTTTCGAAGATAGATGAGCCGTTTCACGAGAAAACCAACATTGACTCTGCGTAATGTATCGACCCAGATCAGCCTTTAAAAATGTCTGGCTCAAAACGGGCATCGAAATTAAAACAGGAATATCACAATACGAGATGTAGTCATTTCCAAAAGGATAACATTGCAATAATACCGTACAAATGCGACCTTCGGAGGTTTTAGATTGTACGACGATAACTACCAATTAGCATCGTTCAGTCGTTATTTTATCATTGCCGTCTTTCAGAATATTCTAGGTTGCTTGTCCGACGTGAACAGCCAATATTCTGGTCATGCTTTGCTTAGGCGTAGACTGATCTGGATCCTCACTGGTTGCAAAGTCCCGTAGGTCTGTTTTCTCATAACGTGGCCCAATTGTTCATCAGCAATATTTATACGGCGATAAAGTTGTCCTTTGAAAGTCTTTAATTTTGTCATTTTGAATTGTATTTCTTCAAAAGTATGATTAAAAGCTTTAAAAGGGGGAACTGCAAAATAAGGGGTTATATTGGCGAAAAATATCAATTAGATTACAAACAAACTTCTGAATCGATGATGATCTATTCTGCGTATCAACTAAGCGATATATTATTATAACAATAGTCTTATATCGATTTAATTTACTATACAATTTATTTTGACGATTTGATCTGGATTAGAGGATTATTTCAAAAATGAGAAAGACATCTTGGAACTCGCCGTGAATCAAAAAGATTACCACGGAATAAAGCATTATTAGTTCAAATGCGTAGTTAAATCGGTTTTCAATTGTCTATGAGAGTATGACGGGGAATTGGGTTAAAAGTACGGGTGCATGTATTTGAAAGTTCACACTAAGCCTTCAATGCGCGTGTACACTGACCTTGAAGCATCAATGCTCTCAATCAGGGAAAGAGCCGACAGTGACAATCACTTATTGAACTGGGATTAAAATCAACGTCAAGTTAGCCTGGTCTTTGAACCTTAATGAAACCGGGAACTAGACTAAAATATCGAAATGGTATCAATAATATGCGTATATGTAAAAGTGTAACTAAATAACACTTTGGTGTATTCAGATTGCCCTAATACAACGAGAACTCGGATGAATAATACTGTCATGTAGTTTTATATTTTTAGCGCCAATAGAAATATTGAGGTGTTTGCAGACAATACGGATTCAGGTGAGTCAGCTTGTAACGAACTGTCTCATCTGAAATCAGCATTGTTTGCCCTTTGGTTATCCAAATATTCCTAAACTATTCTTTTAAGAAATGGTTTCGCCTGATTTTGAACAAAGCATAGTCTCCTCTTTAGAATTCGGCGCTGACAGAGTTGTAGTTGTGATTTAGATAGTGGATCCCGCTAGCACACGCCTAAGTGATTGTTGTGCCAGGGAAATATAAATACTCAAATATTCATTGCACATTTCGCTTTGTTAACTACCATTTCTAAATTTTAAATTAAGTGTTCCCGTTCCTAGTTTTATATATTTTTTTCATTAAAACACGCGAACCGTAACATTTACGGAATATTCACTACTTTGGTTCTAATTTGATAGTTTGTTCGATTGAACATATGTTTCGAATATCAATAAGTTGCTAAGTAAAAGTTCGAATGACAGACGAACGAACGAACGGAAAGACAGACAGATGAACGGATAGACGACGGAGAAGTTTTCGCAATGTACCACCCTGCCAGGCCTGGAGACACACCACTAGGCAGGATGACATACATAATAGCAATAGTACATCGCATAATTCGGCTATACTAGACTAGACGGAAAAGACACTTTAATAGACACATAATTGTGTTAAGTTCTGTTTGTAGATGGAAAGATCAAAATTGCAATAATTGTCTCAGTAGAGGGAAACAGAACGCTGGAAATATATCTCGCGAGAGCGAAGGTAGAGACAGATGTAAATTTGACCACACCCAAGTAGACAATAAAAAGCCATTGTTCGCAACTGCAATATGATTTTGCTTTTATTATATACTTAGAAAAATGGATAGGACAGTCTAAAACAACTAGAACTATCACTGAATGTGATAAATACCCCGAAACGCCGCCCTGATAGGAAAGGTAGTGACATATTAAGAAATCCAACCTTAATTCCATCTTGTAGATTTAAAGATAATCTCCGGACAAGAAAACAGTATGAAATGGCAATGGAAGTTATTCTACGTACAAGAAAAAGTAACAAAATGCAATAACTCTGTTATTAGCTAAAATAGAGTTATGGTTCTTGCACACTGCACTTCCTCTCAATATGTTGTATCATCGTATGAATCTTTATTAAATTCAATCTTGCAGTTTTTAAGTAATTCTACCCAAAACAAAAAGGTAACAAAGGGCAATTACTCTCTAATTAGGTAACATAGAGTTATGGTTCCTATTAACGGCACTTCCTCTCAATGTGTTATATCATTGTATGAAGTTTTATTAAATTCCATCTTGTAGTTTTAAAGTAATGCTACGCACAAGAAAAAGTAGGAGGGCAATAACTCTTGTAATTAGCTAAATTAGAGTAATGGTTCTTGTACACTGCACTTTCTCTCATTGTGTTCTACCATTGTATGAAGTTTTATCAGATCACATCTCATAGTTATTAAGTTATTTTCCGGACAAGAAAAAGTAACAAAGGGCAAAAACTCTGTAATTAGATTGAATAGAGTAAGGGTTTCTGTACACTACACTTCCTCTCAATGTGTTGTATCATAGTATGAAGTTTTATTAAATTCCATCTTGTAGTTTTAAAGTTATGCTCCGGACAAGAAAAAGTAACAAAGGGTAAAACCCTGTAATTAGCTAAATTAGAGTTATGGTTCTTGTACATTGCTCTTCCTCTCATTGTGCTCTACCATTATTTAAAGTTTTATTAGATTCCATTTTGTAGTTATTAAGTTATTCTCCGGACAAGAAAAAGTAACAAAGGGCAATAACTCTGTAATAAGGTAAAATAGAGTCATACTTCCTGTATACTGCATTTTCTCTTAATGTGTTGTATCATTGTATGAAGTTTTATTAAATAATTGTAGTTTTAAAGTAATTCTCCGGACAAGAAAAAAGTAAGAAAGGTCAATGAACAAGAAAAGGTTACAAAGAGCAATAACTCTGTAATTAGCCAAATTAGAGTTATGGTCTTGTACACTACACTTACTCTCATTGTGCTCTACCAATGTATGACGTTTTATTATATTCCATTTTGTAGTTATTAAGTTATTCTCCGGACAAGAAAATGTAACAAAGGGCAATAACTCTGTAATTCGGTATAATAGAGTTACGGTTCCTGACACTGCACTTCCTCTCTATGTGTTGTATCGTCGTATGAAGATGTATTAAATTCCATTTTGTAGTTATTAAGTTATTCTCCGGACAAGATTCTATGGAAAAGAAAAATGATAAAGGGCAATAACTCTGTCATTAGCTAAATTAGTGTTATGGTTCTTGTACACTGCACTTCCTCTCATTGTGCTCTACCATTGTATGAAGTTTTTGTATTCCATCAAGTAGTTATTAAGTTATTCTCCGGACAAGAACAAGTAACAAAGGTCAATAACTATGTTATTAGGTTAAATGGGGTTATGGTTCGTGTACACTGCACTTAGTCACCCTGTGTTGTATCATCGTATGAAGTTTTATTAAATTTCATCTAGTAGTTTTATAGTTATGCTCCGGACAAGGAAAAATACAACGGACAACCAACCGACCGACCGACCAGCCAACAGACCAACTGACTAGAGGGTGACTCCAATATACCTCCTCTAAACTTCGTGTGTCGGGGTTATAACAATATGGATAATAACCAAATTTACACATCAATTAAAAAACATATGAATGACGTGTGAATCACGCCCATCTACAGCACTTTTAATGACATGATATCATAGTTCAGTGTCGTACTATTACCATCTTTGGTAATTTTAATCCGTCGTGATTAGCGATTGAGGATCTGCTTAAGTTTAGACCGTGCAGGTATATCATATATATATATATATATATATATATAGCCGTCGGATATTTGCATACCAGGCCTTGCACTGTTCGCCATCGGGTCAATAGGACATCTTTCTTCATGAGGGTAGTCGAACCTTTGATCAGACTGTAATATTGTGTGGACTGACACAAATTTATCTAAGTTTATATGAAATGTTATTTGCTCGTGCGTTGAGGTTTCGTTGTCAACATCATAACATAATGGAATACTTCAGTACAAAACCCCTAAATCCTTAATTTTTAAACTCGTCAAGTGATTAATAGTGAACATGACATTGTACTGAGGAAAACTGAAACAGTGACAGGATGGTACGAACGCCATATTTATTTGCCAAGTCAAATATTCAAGATATACTATAAGTCCCAACTCCTAATTATATGAAGTATATTTCGGTTGGCGACAGATGGAATAGATTCAAATAACGGTTTATGCGGGTGTCTTTTGTCTCATGAATTTAACAACTCTATAGAAAAATGATGAGCCACAATTGGTGACACTTTTGAGAAAGGAAAGAAGTACGAAAATGGATGTGTCTGTCAATATAATTCCATTTCATCAAATCATATGGATTAATTAATGTCACACTTTCGTGCATCTTGTCAATTTAAGTTTACCGTGATACTTTTGAGTTGTGTTTTAACATCAATTTAAAAGATATTGGCAAATGATTAATGACATTACCTTACAGACGTTACTTAACAAGATCGTTCCAAAGAACAAACGAGTCACATGCAAAAAGTTGAATGAATTGTAGTAAACTAGCCGGACAAAGAGTGACGAAAGGTAATAAATATAAGACTTTGGCAACTCTGCCGCTGGAACTAACAGAGCCAGTGGTGGGATTACTCGTCAAATGTAGTGTGAACGATTAATCTGAGTTTCCTTGTAACTTAACTAACCCCATCTTTGCTGTTTTTATTAAGTTTTCGGGGAAACTTTACCCTATCCACATGATGTTTATACTTGGGAATAATGTGACCGCACAGCATGCAAAGATAATATGCACTATCGAAGTCCTCTCGGTTAAACCCCTAAAAGAGCTTCTTTCTCATTGGTTACTTTTCCTTTTTTGTTTGTCAACCTCCTCCCCCCACCTATATCGCTTAGAATTGTAACTGTATTGGTCATCGTCATGTTCAGTAACTCTTCAGAAAATTCACAAGACGCTAATTACGTATTCATAGCATCTTTACAAATATCCATGTATCAGTGAAAACGAGGTTAAGGCAGTTTATTATGAATCGTTTCTGAGAATTGGGTATTTTCCTTGATCACTAGGTATTTGTGTTGCAAGTTCAAAGTTAATCTTCCAAACAACATCCAAGAAAGTTATGACCAATTCATTAATTTAACCTAGCGAACAGACGGACGGACACAGACTGACACACGACAAATATATTATCCCCCACGTGTCTCTCTGCCTTACAGCTAGGCGAAACAATAAAAGAAAATACAATTGTAGCCAAAACGAATACATATGTCTTTTTCGTTTCATCCAACTTTCATTGGAAGTAAGTATTTAAGTTCAGAATTGTCGATGAAATAGCATTCGTTGTAAGGAGAAAACAAGCAAACTCCTATATCAAATTTAAAGATAATTATATTACTTCGTGAACAGCGTTCATTTTCCTCAAATATGCAAAGTGTCCCTTTCTTTAAATTGAAAATCGAAATTTTAATAAAAAAAATATTGAACAATAACCCTCAACTTGATTCAGTGTGGAAATTTGGATATTTTATGTTTGAAAAAAAAAGAAAAAAAAAAAAAAAAAAAAAACGCCACAATCAAATCACATACATTGACGAGAAAGAAAATGTGAAATTCATTGAAACTGAACATTTTCTAGACGCCCATTGTGATATCTCTCGTTGTCAGGAAGAATGGATGACACACGGTTGGTAACAAGTTTGCAAATAAAAGCTGTCAGACTATTTCAGTTTACTTCGTGTGGATAGATATATCTTGTTGAACTTAAATCATATGATACCTTATTGATCATAGTATAGTGCTGACAATGTCACTAAATTGGTGCACATAAGCATTTGAGTGAAAAGTATTAAAAACAAACCTATTTTTCCCAAACTATTCTGAAAAAAATAAATAATATTATTCGGGGTCAGTCAGGGCAAATAAAAGTAAGCGACGTATTTTGGTCTGATTTTACTGAGACTGTGGTTATACTTTAATAAACAAACACTTTTCCTTTTATTTATAGACGAGTACCGATTTGTGTAGACCATGGTTTATTCTGATCTGAGTATACGCTGTTCGCACACGTACAATGAAGTTAAAAACCGTGTAAATTGACACACGGAAATGTTGTTTAACGTCGATTACAGCAGTATGAGGGTTGAACTTAATTTTATTCCGCGCTGATTTGTTCTTGACTTTGCATCCAATAAATTACGCTCAATTGCATTCTACAAAGATATTTATCAAACGTACTAATACTCGGAACTGATTTACAACGGATATTAAAATGTGCCATGAAAAACGTGTATTGATATTGCTATGCGTTTTAACTCCGTTCTCCTAGGATATAGTCGGACCCAGTTAAATTGAATACTTTGATGTTTATGGTACTGTTTATCCCAGAATAACGATTTAATATTTCAAGACAACTGTTGAACCGTTTTTTAACTTTGACTATTATATAAATTTTCTGGATTTCATCACCTTAAATGAGCAACATTTCAATGATTTTTAGAAAGATGTAAGCTAATATTTGCGTGCTTATCCGTGCAGTCTATCATAAGTATATATTGTTCGAAACTCACATATAGATATGTAATAAAAAATTAGCCCTCCATTTGTAAGAACGCGTTAACAATCGGTGCTTGAATTAAGCGGGACAATTCTTAACGGTTAATTTATCAGAATGATGTGATCTTGTACACCGGTTCAGATCGTGTTTTATATTTATATCAAAGGGGTATTCTTTAAATATCATAATATCGTTTAACCATCGCTTAAAAAAGTCCGAAACATCTAGAAATTTGAGTCATTTATTCCCCAATATAGCTAGTTTTCGATAATCAGACTAATACATTTCGCAAAATATAATGCAGAATTTTCCATTTCGCAACATTTATTTGACATTTCATTGATTCACAAATATAGCTAGCTTTCGATAAGTAGAATTATTAATTTCGCTAAATCTATACTAGAATTCTCCATTTCGCCAATGCAGAGATCTCCATTGCGAAATTTCTTATCCATTTAGCACATTGCTCCAAAAAATGTCCATTGCGTATTTTCGGTAAAACTAATATTAGTTGATAAAACGTCTGTATTATTATTCGGACTAGATTAGGTACTGTTAAACAAAAATAAATGATGCTAACGTCTTTATGAGCGGTGCTGTAAGAAAAACAACCGTAGCGTGATTTTTACATACACATGAAAATAAATATCTGTTTGACATCTGCAAATTTATATATTTTAGCCCGATTATCATTATTATTATATCCCAAATAGCTGGTTTTAAAGCATAATAGTGTTTAATGACATTGTTATGTTATTTTCCTGATATTGATAATATTTTTTCGGTTATTTGTTCTTTAGTTGGCGTGCAGTTATGTGATATATGCACTGTACACACATGAAAATATGGCAGGTTTGTATCAGACAGGAGAACTTTTGTATAGGCAAAGATATGATAATTTGTCATATTTATAAATGCTTATCTTTTATGCATAAAAACAATTGGTTACTGACTTGGAAATGCTGTAAAAAAAATAGGTCATTGACATTACTGCTTTCCCTGT
This sequence comes from Serripes groenlandicus, assembly GCA_031761405.1. NCBI lineage: Eukaryota > Metazoa > Mollusca > Bivalvia > Cardiida > Cardiidae > Serripes > Serripes groenlandicus. Next base: position 178,367,527 of record JASEVX010000001.1, on the reverse strand, counting down.
CAAACATACACATTGTTACCGATGGTTTCGAAAAACAAATTGCATGGATTTAAGTTAATTGATTTAAGATAAAAGTCACTGAAACTGGGCGGAGGTAGTAAAATGATACTGGACAGGAATGAATTATGTTTTGACATTTTTCCAACTTCTTAATAGGGGTGCATCTTTTTCCCAAAATAGTTTCGATGCATTTTTGGCAAATGAGACAATTAAATCTTAAACATTTAAATCAGTGTGGGCGCCCTACAACACAATACACACTAATAAACACAATATTAACACAATAGTTTCTATTACAACGAATAACATTAATCAACCTACCTTTATAGTTTAAGAGCTAGTTTACCACTGAAACTAGCTCAATGTTATCCTGTTTCGTTAATTTCACGACTTTCATGCTCGTTGTGTTGTACTTCTGGTGGGCATGTGCAATTGTACAATACATTCACAATCTCACAGACATACAAAATCTCACGTTACACCGGGCATGACTTCGATATTGTGCCGTTTCGATACACTATCCTTTGACTAAAACCATCTTTCTTAAATGAGCCATTTTCTTCGCGTTATTCTGTCATTTCTAACTGAAAACATACGAGATTTTCCATGTAGCATGGCTTTATGTCAAGGTCTTTTTGAACAATTATGACTTATTGACTTTATATAAACTGTTTTCAGTCTTTTGCAAAAGGGCAGTGAATGAAATTCTCGATACTAAACGACTGAACGAAATTTAACATTAGTATGTAAAATAATGTTGTAAGCAAGTAAGTAACAAGACGAATTTTGATGCAAAGCATCAAAGAAGCCGTGCATGATTTTGAAGAAGAATGACTTAAAGGAAGCAGATGCAGTTTAGTACATTTAAATAACGTGTGCAAACAGACAGGATGTAAATATTTCGAACAAGAAGGCCAAATGTCCCTTTCTTTTAAACAAGAATGCCAAGATGCTCACCTTGCTACAATAGCCTACAATAAAAGGTTACCAAGAGCAGAAAGGGTCAATTTTGACGTAGGGATGAGACGTTTTATATGCTGCGATTTATGTGATATTCAGCATGTGAAGTTTAGTAGTGAAATGACAAGTTTAGTCCTGAAACTATTTAGTTTACAGTTTGCTTTATATATAAGATATTTATGCTCAAAATTGAATATTTATGAAATTAAAAAAAAGTTCACATGTATAGTCAAACATATAGCAAGAATACAATGGTTTGAATGAACAAACTGTATAGGGAGGAACGTTTTAAGTTTAGAAATACGACATAATTGTATAAATATGCAAAAATATCCCCCGAATTTTGGGGCCGTAAACCAAACAATTAAAAAACCGTAACCTAGGAAGTTGGGGGAAAAGTGAACTTTCTTTCTGAGAGTTGCTGAACCGTGTCGTCAGGGCCGTAAATCAAACTATTAAACAAAGCTTAGCCTAGGAAATTGAGGAAAAGTGATTAAATACACATTAAATGTGTGTACAGATTTGAAATAACGGAAGAAAACATACGTAGTTTGCATCTTGATGTTTCTTATATCAGTTAATACAATTTATTGATTCATGATTTTTTTTTTACATAAAACCTATTCAATAATGTCGACAATTTCCCACCTTTTCAAACTTTACATCAGGCCTGAATTAATCGTTTGAAAGTGTCAAGATAAAACATTATGTTTATGTTGTTCATTCAAATCAACCAAGCAATGAGACAAACAGCTTTATCTAACTCACCCTGGTTCAGAATTTTAGCGAATTTGTAGCGAACGATTTTCGACAACGTTGATCGAAATATTGGAGAATTGCTAAATGAAAGTAATTTCTCCTCTGTCTACGATGATTTCAAGTATGTACTCATCAAACATACACCCGTAACGTTGTTTTCCTCGAATGGTAATATTAAAGCAGACGATTGTTAACCTTTACCACTTGCACACTTGCAGACGCATCTGTAGAAGACCACGTTTGAAAACATAGCTGCAAAATGAGAAACTGCTCTCAATGATCGATTTATCCTTTTACCATTATGTCATCAACTCTATGCAATAAGTTTCATTGTATCAAAATAGTGTTTTTATAGTTTTGCTTATATGTTTTCAAGGATGTCTGCTACAGATTTGTTGAAGGTAAGTAATATTTTGTATTTACATCTCATCATTGTTCATACAATTTAACATTTATAGCATTAATTATAAAATACAACATAAAAGAACGTTGCATGTTGGAAACTGTTAAACAGACGTGTCAAAAAAAGGCATGTGAGGTAAAGAAGTAATAATTTATTAGCGATAAGAAAGACAAACTCTCTAAATTAAACGAGTGCAATCAAATTAAATTAAATTAAATGCAAAATTGTTTTCAATTAAAATAAAATCCACGATTAATTGCAAAAAGAATATCCGTATAAGACAATTTCGTAAGAGTAAACTTAATACGGAGCAAATCACCAGTTTTGCAAAAACAATCAATATGGCGGCAAGAAAGCCTTGATAAATACCCGTGCGTTCAAATCTATTAAAATGTGACTCGACACTCTTTCTCTTCGCGGCGATCATGGTGGAGTGCCCATGAGCAATGCATACTTCCTAACCTAGTACTGATATTTGGCATCAAATTGAGTAAGTTTTTATATCCTCGCATGTTAGGAACCCCTCTATATAAAGATAATTATATGTCGGTTTTCTCCGGTGTCTGTCAAAGTTCCCAGACATCCACTTCCATGTATTTAGCCTGCTTTAATTTAAACACATTATAGTTCTCCAATATCATCTTTAGATAACGCTGCGCCTAATTCCTCCTTCTTTTTTTCTCGCTTAAAATGAGGCATCCATTGTTTATAGAATCCAATTTTGTTTGTGTCATAAAAAAGTGTTGAGAGATTTTTATATGAGTGACTAGGATAGATTCGTTGCGTTCCAGTCCACAACAATTACATAGACTTTAAATAAGATGCCTTGATTGTATACACATTGTCCAAACACAAAGACTGCTCGTCGAATGCTACTAAAATGCTTTACTTTGATTGTTTAATTGGCCTAGCAGATTTTCAATGCTGCTCTGTTTAATTCGTTTTCAAACTTTACTCTTTCTCGTTCAAAATGTTCTTTAACCATTTCAATATCTGACTTTTTAAAATGGACATCGAAATTTTGAGGTATTTTGAGGTGAAAATGTTGAGTTGATCAGTCTACAGTTTATAGTATCGTCAGATGGCGCGGGTGGACTGGTTCAATACTCAATACAGGCTTCTCAAACTGGAATTTAGCAGTCAAAGGATTACAAAAGTGGCTAGGAAAGTACTAATGTGCTTGGAATTCATCTTGATTAATCTCATGTAAACATATGTTACTTGTGTCTTAGGACATTTACACTCCAAATGGACATTAATACATCACACCTCGGAATATTCTGAAATTGTAAAAATAAAAATGAAACGTAAAACATGGACAATCAATATCAACACGGATTAGAACATGTTTGATGAACTTCTTTAACTCTATGTTTTCAAAAACAATTTGTTGCTCCATTATTACCTGGCCTTGAGCCTCAAACGTTCGTCAACATCAGATAGATATTAAACTATCACAAATTGAACGCTATATATCTAAAGATACTGATATAGTTTATTTTATCTGTCTTCTGTCTACAAAATGTAAGTTCATGGTGCCATAGATTTACTTGAAATGATTATATACAACAATTGAATTTTATAAATTATAAAAATTGCAGAATGATATGCTGCTGCCATAGCATGGTACGCAACTCATAATGTAGGTAAACAAATGCAATGGTGATACATTGATAACATACCTTGTATGTCAATGCACTTGTATGTATATTATAAATAGAAGCCGCTGTGCTATTAGGCACCATTATTCAATCTCCAAACAGATTATTTTCTAAAAAAGATGACCACACAATGAGTAATGATTTCCCAGAAGATCCAACTTTACTCAGCCTTTGTCAGAGAAATTTGCCGGAAACAGATCCACCGTACTGTGACAATGTATTAATTACAGAGAAATAATACGACTCCGTTCAAACAGTTTTGTGACAATGTATCAATAACAAAGAAACAAGATAACTCCGTTCTTACCTGTTTGTATGTTACTTCTGAGATAACTATCAAGACATGACAATTATTTAATATTTTCTTGTCTATAAAACCGGAGAAACAAGCCAGTCACTCGTAATGCTAACCACGCAACCCTGAACGCCAAAGAGGGCAGCCATTACTATCAGTTTTAAAGTCTTTGGTATAAAACGGTCGGGGGTCGAACCTGCGACTTCCCGCACCCAAGACGGTACTGTCAAAGAGTTATAATCTTACTTCTTATATATAAACCCATGCACTAATAAACTTAAGTAAAGTTTTCAGACTTTTATCTCGAACATTTCACATCATCAACTATGTATATAAAGTATGTTATCTTAACACATATTTGTCGCATCGTGCTATTTGGGGTATTATTCCATAGTGGCTTTGTAATTACGTAGAGAAACAGTTACGTACACCTAGCTAGGCTACAGTTCTAGATTCTGCCAGCAGGTACATTTAGTACTTTAATTATAGGCTGACCGTGACGATTCTGCTGTGAATATCTGTGTGTACAGGCTCACTCACCTTAGTCATCACGTAACGCTGATGCCTCAATACTTTAAATCGCAAAAACGCGGCTGATATTTGTTTTAAAAGGCTAAAGCATTTCTTATCGCATGTCCTTACAGTTTATAACTTGCATTTCCAAAGTGGCATTTAAAACGTTCTGGATTAAAGGTAGGGCTTAATATTCATTTATGAACCCGTCTAAGGGAGAATATACACATTGACTTATGTGAACAGTGTAGAGCCAGATCAGCTTTGTATTTCTACAGACTTCATATACTAAGGTCACAATGTGTTATTTTATTTCTCTATTTGAACCTACTGGTCATGTCAGGTATATTCCCCTGCGTACAGACGAAATAGCCAGACTTTGTTACCATTGTGTCATGTTCTCAAATACAAACATCGTTAATGGAACAAGACGTTTATCACATCCTTTCCTTAAACAAACAGAACAAATTAATACACTACGAATTAATACACTGCGAACAAATACTAAATTCGTATATATCATATTTACTATCTCTTCACATCATGCCTCGCTACAGAAGACCTAAGACAGCACTTTCTATGCTCTATACGTCATTATCGCTGGAATGAAATATACAATGAACTATTAAGGGAATGTGACGATGTCAATTTATTTTTAAAACCTTTAGGCAAGAATCTAGTCTCAGCCATTACAATCGGATTCATTACAATATTTCAAGACATGTCATAGGTATTGGAGAATTGTAGTGAACCAGTAGAACACATACATGTTATAATGCCCCCTTCAACTATAAATGAGCCGTCCTGCGAGAAAACCAACATTGTGCACACTGCGTAAAGTATCTACTCAGATCAGCCGGAGCAGTCTGCGCATGCAAACCAGGAAATACACCTTTCGCCTCCTGTGGATGTTCTGTTTCAGGAATCATTACTCTATACCTCTATTCCTCTGAGACGGAATGTGTTGACATAAAGTCTACATAATCCTATTTTTCTGGAAATGGATTCGTAACCCTTTCACACCTGCAGACGAATTTTGACGCAATAGCAGCAGACGACTTTTGAAAACATTGTGGCCCAAAGATGAAATTGCTCATGATGAGCCATTTCTCATAAGGCATCAATGTTTTCAACTTTATTTAACAATTACCTCTCTTTTATGGAGATTTGTCTGAAGATTTGTAATACGTGGGAAAAGGTTAAACAACCTGCTTTCGAAGATATTTGAGCCGTTCCACGAGAAAACCAACATTTTGGACTCTGCGTAATGTATCGACCCAGATCAGCCTGCGCGGACTTCGCAGATTGATCTGGGTCGATACATTACGCAGAGTCCAAAATGTTGGTTTTCTCGTCGAAACATTCTGTCTCAGGGGGATAGAGTATAGACTCTAGAGTAATGATTCCTGAAACAGAAAATCCACAGGATTCGAAAAGTGTCTCTCAGGGTTAGCCTGCTCCGCATGCTTAGGCTGATCCGGGTCGATACTTTACGCAGAGTCCACACTGTTGGTTTTCTCGTGAAATGGCTCATATACGACATTCACATTCACGGAGGTAGTATTTTTACCTTTTTTGACGTATGTGAGGTTTACAGAATATTAAAAACAAACCACACAATATCTTAAATATGCCAGGCTCAAACCGGGCATCGAAATCACAATACATGATATAGTCATTTCCAAAAAGATAACATTAAGCACTTATGCAGTACAAATGCGACCTTCGGTTATGTTGGGTCATAAATCGTTCTGCTTGGTGTTGTTTCGGTTATGTTGGGTCATAAATCGTTCTGCTTGGTGTTGTTTCATATTTCTGTGTGAATCGCATCCTTCCACTATATGTAACGTGAGTATGAAAGAATGTTATATGAGCCGTCCCGCGAGAAAACCATCATTGTGGACGCTGCGTAAAGTATCGATCCGGATCAGCCTAAGCATGCCGTGCAGACACTTTTCGCCTCCTGTGGATTTTCTGTTGCATGACTCTTTACTCTGTATCTCAATCCTCCTGAGACGGAATGTGTCGGTCCTGATTAGCCTGCATGGATTGCGCAGACTGATCTGGTTCGATACATTACGTATATTCCATAATGTTGGTTTTCTCGTGGAACGGCTCATATATATTCATAATAAATATTAGCATTGCCCTGATGAGTAGTATAAACGAAACCGGGTGGCACTTTTAAAACCAATGTAGTGTCTTTTTACCTTTTCACTATATATATATATTTATTAACATATATATTTGAATAGACAAACCTGTGCTAAAGACAACATTGGAATAGCACTTCTCTGTGTATAGCAAACACACGTTTAGTTTCCCAATTACTCATATTATGCATATGTGACCCTGCAATTAAAGTCCACCTGTGAACAAAGACCATATTTCGTGTGCTCCCATGGGTGGTTCAACTTGTTATGGCCGTCGGACGTTTGCGACCAGTGTATGAGGTCCAGATTAGCATGTTCATACTATTTTCCATCGATTCAATAGGCCATAATTCTTTTTGAGGATAGTCGACCCTTTGATCAGACTGTAAGATTGTGTGAACTGAGATTTATATAAGTTGATATGAAATGTCATTTGTTCGTGTGTTGAGACTAATATGAATTTCGTTGTCAACATCATAAAATAATGACACTTTGAGTACAAATGTCCACCCAAGGTCAAATACATACTGTCAAAATCACTAAATTCTTAATTTTTAAATGTGTCAAATGGTTAATAGGGATTTTCCGTCTAAAGTTTGTCTTTAACTGTTACTGCAATTGTACTGAGGAAAAGTGAAACAGTGACAGGGTGGTTCGACACGCCATATTCATTTTTCCGGGTCAAATATTCAAGATATACTAAATCCTCACTTCTAATTAAATCAAGTATATTTCGGTTGGCGACTTATGAAATACATTAAAATACAGGTTTATGTGTGTCTTTTATCTCAAGTAATTCACAACCCTAAAGATAAATGTTGATCCACAATTTATGACAATTTTGAGAAAGGAAAGAAGTACGGAAATGGATGTGTCTGTCAATTATAGTTCCATTACATCATATCGTATTGATTTATTAATGTAACACTTTCGTGCATCTTGTCAGTTTACGTCTACCGTGTTCAATTTGAGTTATGTTTTAACATCAATTTATAGAACATTGTCAAATGATTAATGACATTACCTTATAGACTTTACTTAACAAGAGCGTTCCAAAGAACACGCGAGTAACATGCAAGAGGTTGAATACATTGTGATAAACTAGCCGGACAAAGAATTACAAAAGGTAATAAATATACGACTTTGGCAAATGATTAATAATATGACCTTACATATCTTAACAAGAGCGTGACAAAGGTAATACCATAAATAATAATTTCATTTGAAAATTATACTTTCTTTTTTTCCATAGTTTTAAATTAATGATTTCAATGTCGCCTGCTTCAGAATTATTTTTATGTGGGAAGGGTTAATGAAACTATGTTAGGTATGTTAGCCATTGACATATAGCATAGTTTGAAATTGGTACATTCGAAAATAAGTGACACGATGACCGAAACAAACTCATTATGAGCCGTCCCGCGAGAAAACAAACATTATGGATTCTGCGTAATGTATCGATCCAGATCAGCCTACGCAGTCCACTCAGGCTAAACCAGGACGAGAAAATCCGTCTCAGGGGAAAGAGGTTTAGAGTAAAGATTCCTGAAATAGAAAATCAATCAGAAGCGAAAAGTGTCTGTCCGGGTTAGCCTACGCGGCATGCTTATGCTGCTCCGGTTCGATACTTTACGCAGAGACCACAGTGTTGGTATTCTCGTGGGACGTGTCTTATGTGCTTATTTCTGTGCTAGGCTCCTTTGCCTAAATAGACATGAGGCAAAATAGAGGACAAACATGCTTGGCAAAATAGATGACAAACAAATACTCTTTGAACTATACCCTTCGTTTCTGATTATCTATGCCGATCTATTGACACAAGTTTACGTCTAGAATTACTAGTTAAAGTTTGAAACCAAGTCCATTACTCTGAGTTTTCTGGTCACTTAAATAACCCCATCGTTGCTGTTTCTGTTACATTGTCGGAGAAATTTAACCCATCCACATGCTGATTCTACTTGCTAATAATGTGATCGCCCAGCATGCAAGGATAGTATGCACTATCGAAGTCCTTGTGGTTAAACTCCTAAAAGAGCTTCTTTCTTCATTAGCTAATTTTCCTTTTCTTTTGTCTACCTTTTCCCCCAATATTGTATATAATGGTAATTGTATTGGTTATCGTTATGCAACTCTTCAGAAAATAGAGGTAATAAAGATGTATATAATGGTATGGTGGAGTTGAGTTCCGATAATTAATCAATAAATTACCTGTTTACATAAACGTTAAATAAAGCTGTATTTTTCTAGCGAAAATGAACAAGCCGCTAACTACGTCTTCATATTATCTTTGTTACAAATATTCATGTATCATTGAAAACGTGGCTAATGCATTGTTTAATGAATCGTTTCTGAGAATTGGGAAATTTTCCTTGATCACTAGGTATTCGTGTTGCAAGTTCAAAGTTAATATTCGAAAAAAAAAGAAAAAAAAAGTATGACCAATTCATGCATTGGCGTGGCGAACACACGGACAGACAAAGAATGACAAACGACGAAGAAGTGATCCCCAAGTGTCTCTCTGCCTTACAGGTAGGCGAAACAATAATAGCAAATACAATTGTAGGCACCACGAATCCATATGTCTTTCTTCGCATCATCCAACGTTCATTGGAAGTAAGAATTTAAGTTCAGAACTGAAAATTCGAATGGGAAAATCTAATTGTCGATGAAATAGCATTCGTTGTAAGGAGAAAACAAACAAACTCCTATATCAAATATAAAGATAATTATATTACTTCGTGAACAGTGTTCATTTCCCCCCTCAAATATGCAAATTGTCCCTGTCTTTAAATTGAAAACGGAAATTTTAGAAAACAAATATTGAACAATTACCCGCATCGCTTGAAACTTGATTTAGTGTTGACATTTGGATATTTGATGTTTGAAAAAAAAGAGAAAAAAAAGAACAAACAACACCACAATCAAATCACATACATTGACGAGAAGGAAAATGTGAAATTGATTAAAACTGAACATTTTCTAGACGCCCATTGTGATTTGTCTCAATGCTAGGAAGTGTGGGTGACACATGGTTGTTGAAAACTTTGCAAATAGAAGCTGTCAGAATATTTCAGTTTATTTCGTGTGAATAGATATATCTTGTTTAACTTAAACCATATGATACCTAATTGATCATAGTTTGGTGCTGACAATGTCACTAAATTGGTGCACATAAGCATTTGAGTGCAAAGTATGGAAAACAAACCTATTTATCTCAAAATGTTCTGAAAAAACCAATAACCGGTATTATTATTTCCATGAATAAAGTAAGAGTTTGCTGCGTATTTAAATTATCACAGAATTACAGAATTACACAATATTTCATATTAAGTAATTGTTAACAAATAAAATGAAGTAAATATCTTATGACACTTAGCTACACATAGTATTACTAGACAAATACATATAGTTACGGTGTTGGACACCAATCTATTAATCTTGTCTGTACAACAACCGTCTTGACGGTGTGACTGCCGACGTGCAACTGATTTGTTCTAGAAAGTATATCTAGGAAGTTTGGCGGGAAAGAAAAGAGTTATATTTAGATGTTTAGAAAAGTGACCACTCCTACATACCAAACAGCCCTGTGTTCCATAGTCACAAAACTCAAAACCGTTCCTTAGTCGGTTAACCAAACATGTTCTACCTGTTTTCCATTCATAAAACAGGTAGGTTTCGTTCCGTTTGATAGGCATAGCTTTAACTGTTTATGTTGTGTTTACTATGGAACACACGGCAGGTTTAACGACCCTCTCACACACATACATAAACACCGCGGAATCTCCAACGTCGCGCTAGAGTAAACACACCTACGGAGGAATGTACTCTGAGGTGGGCTATACTTTAAAATAACAACAATGACATAAACATGAATGAATAAACATGAGACGATGAAATGAAACCTGCCGTGTGTTCCATAGTAAACGCAACATAAACAGTTTAAGCTATGCCTATCAAACGGAACGAAACCTACCTGTTTTATGAATGGAAAACAGGTAGAACATGTTTGGTTAACCGACTAAGGAACGGTATATCGACAAAACCTACATGTATATAGGTTTCGCAAAACAGGTTTTGAGTTTTGTGACTATGGAACACAGGGCTGGTTGACATACTCCCTCCCCAAGCGAAAATGTCTTCTGGCATTTTAAACATCACCTGCCAAGGGTAATAATTATACAGCAAGTCATATCTATTTAATATGTATCAAGATATATATTTATCTAGTAATCCATATAACAAAAATCTCCTTTTACTGTAATGAATATGGAGAACGTTCTTACACATATATTTTAAAGTATTATAAAACTGATACTTTACAAAGTAATCAAACAACTAGTCACTAATCTATTTTGAAGAGTTGAACCAGGAGTGTTTTTTTTATATATTTTTAAAACATAAAACATAAACATCTCAGGGCTACAGTTAAACACATATCAGGACTACAGTTTAACTTAATAATATATTTTGACAATTACATAACGCATTTATGTCAAAATCAAACAAAATATTCGGATTCAGCAGGACCAGACCACTGTATTGGAATAACCCATTGACCATATCTATCTGGTGGTTTTCTGGTCCTTTCCGAACGAAATAGTACTGGTAAATTTGGTAGATTGACAGATTGCCGAGGCACAGTTTCATGATTTGGTGGTGTAGGGCCATTCACCAACGAAAAATCTCTTATAGTAGAGTTTGGTTGGTTTCAACTTGAACAAGGTCTGGGCAAAGAAATAGCACTGTGCTAAGGAGAAGGTTGTAAAACAGGACTTTGAGTAGCAGAAGGAGGAACAGAATGATAAGCAGTAGGACACCCTCGGGCAGCAGTTCTTCTTTGTAGTATGGTATACCTTGGAAAATCAAAGTCGCTTGAAGACTGAGAATCAGAATCTGCAGAAGGATAGGAGGTAACAGGTCTGGTTTTTCTGGTCCTTGACTTGGGCAAAACATTTAAGTTTTCCCTTTGGTTTCCCGGGATTAGAGCAGGAGGCATTACATTGAATTGCAATAGCATATTGCGGTGTAATTTCCTGACCATCTCCCCGTTGTATCTCATATACTGGTAGATCCGGGTTGGGAATATTAAGAACCCGATATGGAAGTTCTTCCCATCGGTCTGCCAGCTTATGTTTTCCTTGATGGCCTACAAGTCTAACAAGCACCCTATCTCCTGTTTCAAGTTTCGATGCAGAGACCTTGCGGTCATAGAGCTGTTTGCTCTTCTCTGCATTTCGAGCTGCTTCTTCAGTCGCCTTTTTATAGGCAAAGTGAATACGCTCACGAAGCTTCTGAGCATAGGTTTGCTTATCAGCACAGCCATCCTTAGGTCCAGTGCCTAAAAGGATATCTATTGCAAGTTTAGGATGCCACCTAAACATTAAATAGTGGGGATAAAAACCAGTTGTTTCACTCCTAGTAGAGTTGTATGCTTGGACAGTAGGTCCAACATATGCACCCCAGTTGACCTTTTGTTCAGTCTCTAGGGTTCCGAGCATTTTCAGAAGAGACTGATTAAAACGCTCACAGGACCCATTTCCCATGGGATGGTAATGTGTAGTGCGAGTCTTTGCAGTACCTGCTATCCTGCAATAGCACGTTCAATGCAAACATCGGCGTCTTTTATTTTTGAGTCAAAGATATTCATACCCCCTTCGAAGAAGAGGGGATATATAGGAGTCACTGTGTCGGGCTGTCGATCTGTCGGTCGGAAGCCATATTTTGTCCGGCCTATTTCTTACAAACCACTGGGTGGAATTCAATAAAATTGTACATGAAGCTTCTATACCAAGAGGAGATGTGCATATCTTAAAGGTCTTACAATTGCATGTTATTTTACAGTTATGGCCCTTTTACTTATTAAGTTATGGTGTAGGTCAAGGTGCTGTTTTGGGGCTGTTTATCATCTTCAGTGATAGTTCTAGTTTGTTTTAGAATAGTCTCCCTTGTCCCTCACTTTTCCACCAGAAGACGCATCTACAGCAAGAGGTGGAATTGCTCCAAATGAGCATTTTCTTAAATTAACTACTAGTACTATTGTTTCAACTCTTTTCTACAAAATTAAACTTGCAGTTATAGAGAGTTTCAACATTTTTGACAATATGCTTTCAAAGTCGTGTTCTGCAGATCTGTTGCCTGTCGGAAAGGGTTTGTAAAGTGCAATGTAGAGTCTGTGATTATTGAAGTCATCAAGGAAAGAAACAGAATAATGTTTCACGACAGACAGCTGCGGAAATTGCTAATGTTTCAGCATTTCCCCTATACAGACGAATTTCGATGCATCTACAGCAGACGACCTTTTTGAAAACATTGTGACAAAATAAGAAATTGCTCATAACAAACAATTTCTCCGTTTGCCACCATGTTTGAACTCTTTTCAATTATTTGACTTTTATTTACAGAGATTTTAACATTTTGTCAAAATGTTTACAAATTCATCTGCTGGAAATGTGTTGTATATGAGAAAGGGTAAGCTTAATTTTAATGTTATTTCAATTAATATATCGTATCCTTAGTTAAACAATCCTCACTTCTATTTTGCTACAAGGTCAAAGTCAGCATATGGGGGAAGTAATTATTGACAACATGACCTGTTAATTTGTAGCTGCAACCCTCGGATTGTTATGTGATACTAAATAAAAACACAAGAAATGGTTTGCATTTTGATCGTTATATACTTGAGCAGAAACGCAACGCTATTTAAGACGAATTATATCACAGAATTTGTGTATGATTTTGAATTGTTTGCGGGGACATATAATCGGTGAAGGAGTGTTTCGCTTTCTTATATATTTGTGTGGTTGATTTATTTGGGTTTAACGCCGTTTGCAGCAATTTTTCGTCATATCACGACGGCCGGTTCATATACTCATGTGTGTCCTGGCTTGTGCACACCAGTACTCCACACAACATACTTTCCAAGAAACTGACTGCTTTTTCAAATAGACTTTTAACCCATTGGTGGAAGACGAACGACGCCTGATTGTCACAATAACGTCGGAAAGAATGTTGGTCGAGCTGGAGTTCGAACTTACAACCCCTGGATTGGCAGCCCGAGTATCTGACTGAGTTACCGGGGCTCGATTATGCGTGTGGTTATTTTGTATCTAGCATACATACCAGTGGTTACACATATGCTTTGTATTATAATATTTCGATGGTAATTAAACGTACTTTAAAAGTATGTAGCTGCAGTCATGCACTGAACAATATTAAGTCTAAGGCAAATGTATTTCATTATTCCAATATATTTACAAAGATAAGGTATTATAGACGGAATACAATACAAACAATACAATACAATACAACTACTTTAAATTGGAGTCGCGATCACGATTGAAAATTCAAACTTCTCAAATTACTTTGGCTCACATAAAAACCAAATATCATTAAAACCGTATAAAGATCTCTGATGACAGTTTTTTACAATTAATTGAAATGTCTTTCAAATTTGTTTGGGATTTAAAATGTATAAAAATATGAAAACAGAATATGCACGAAAAAATCAAGCCTAATTGACTCTAATATTGGGGTATCAAGGAACAAGTGGTAAACCTTTGTCAACAAAATGGATATCGTTTTACTCCACTGAGTGACTTGAACTTTGAGTGTCTTTAATACATTTTTCTTTGAGAAAAACAACAACATTATAGTAACCGAATTTCGTTCAACAGGCGGAAAAAAAGAAACCACTTTCACTACTAAATCAACATCATAAGTCGTGTGAATATTTGTGTTTCCAGAAGAAGATTTCATTATGAACCATTTTACAGTGGGCACAATTCTGTTGACGATTATACACTCAACATCCGTTTAGGTTGAAATATGTACGTACGCAATAGTCGTCTAAATTGCTTCGCAATTGAGTTCGACTTAAAATAATTCTTCACATGCTATCATAATTAGTTTTGTTAAAAGTTATTTATTTCACATCGATTTCGAAACAAGCTTTCAGCTTCTATTAATCACGCTCGACGACTATTTCCTGAATATGTAACCAGTTTTCGCGCCGGTTATGTGGAACATACCAATGCCATTATTAGCGACGTAATGCGGACGTTAACAGTGCCTGTAACAAAATGGACACGTATGCGCACGACCTTTTAATTGGATTAGTACAAAACGTACATTATGTCGAACGTTTCCTAATATAATTATAAGAAACCCCCTTTTGACTCGATAATGGAATTCACCGATGTATGCATTGAACGTTATTGTCGTTATTTAAAGTATTAAACCAGTACAAGTTTGGATGTATACATGATACGTTCCACGAGAAAACCAACAGTGTGGACTTGGCGTAAAGTATCGACCCGGATCGGTCTAAAGCATGCCGCGCAGGCCAACCCAGACATACTTTTGTCGACTCCTTTATATTTTCTGTTTCAGGAATCATTACTCTATACGCCCGGATTAGCCATACTGTTTTTTTTTTTTCGTGGAACGGCTTAAATATAAGAGTCAAAATCATTAATTAATGTTTTATTTGGCATAAACTTGCCATGGATTATTGAACAAAACGGTGGAACTCAATTTGCTTGTTTTAATAGGTGGGTAACTTATAATGCATCTTATAATGAACATTCGATCACGGCAGAAAGAAGCCTATATCTAGACGTTTTATCATAGTATGTGTGTAGTTGGTTCTACGATCGTTCAACGGCCGTTGAAATTCCAATATATATAGTACACTGAGCGCCGACCTGCAATTCGTAGGTCGACCATTTGCATTCAAATGTATACAGGAATTTGAACGCCAAGATGGAAGACCCAGCTAGACCATTGACATTCGAAAGTTTGTAGCAATTTTAACGCCGACTTAGAATACCGAGCACGGCCATCGATATTCGAATTTATATAGATATTTGAACGCCGACTTGGAACCACGAGTTTCCCCATCGTTATTGGAATGAACAAAACAAACTGAAGACCGACCTTTGAATGTATACATTGTCATATACATTCGAATACCGATAAACGAGCTCGTGGTCACGTCGGTGTTCCGTTTGTTTTGTTAATTCGAATACTGATGGTGCTCCAGTTTGGCGTTCAAATTGTTTTATAGATACTTGAATATTGATGGCCGAGCTTGGTATTCGAGGCCGGAGTTCAGTTTACTTTATACATTCGAATACCGAGGGCTGAGCTTTGTGTTTTAGTTCGGCGGTCAAATTGCTATATAAATTCGAATTTCGATAGCAGAATAAGGTTATGTTTCAGGTAAGCGTTCAAATTGCTATAAACACTCAATTGGTGGACGAGCTCGTGTGCTATGTCGACGTTCATTTTGCTATCCGAAAATTCGAAAACACAGGACAGACGCTTTCGGAGACGAATTGAGGTCCGAGGGAAATAAAAGCACGCTTACTTCCGTCTGTATCTGACTTCATGTGTCCGAAAGTGATTATTAGATAGACCAATTCCTCAACCAAGTATATTAGTCTCATTGTTGATTGTGAAATAAATGGGATAGTAGGGTCTGGCAAGAACAGTATTGTAATAAAAAAGATGATTAAATAAAACAACCTGAAAGATTATAATTGTGATTGCTGATATTTCTATATTCGTGGAAACACTAAATCAAAATGTGCTGTGCTCTACGAATATCAACCTCAGAATATTTTGGAAAATTTAGGAAAAGACACATTTCGCACATCAATGTTATTTAATTTAAATATTTGACTTCTAGAAAACGTCTTTGATTCATTTGCGAATGTGGCGAATGTGAGGTCTACATTGGTCGCAAATGTGTTTTCATTACAGGAATATCACTTAACCATTCAATATTAGTTTGATTTAGAGCTTACCATATCTGAAATTAAATATTTCCAAATGTGTGAAATGCCTGATGTACGATGTTCTCAAATCGAAATTTTAACTGCAAACTGTAGTTTATTTGAAGTATTTTTTATTTGAATTTACAAACTTTTTTATACAATAAAATGAATCTGTCTTAGTTGATAATCATATATATAGTCAGTTCTACGAATATTGTGTTATAACGAATATCAAGGTAAAGACAAGCAATTTTTTTAATAACCCCTGTAAGTGATTGCCTACCTTGATTTCATTTTTCAAAATGGCCGCCGATTGACACGATTTTTTTTTGGAAATTCCAAAGGAATGAATGTTTTTTATTTTTGTGAGAGTTAATTAATAAAGACATATAAAGGGAAGAGTACAATTATTGTTTTCAGTAATTAGGCCACCGGCCCACAATACAACATATAATACAACTCATATAATATATACATGTGATACATGCTAACATCTAAGAACATCATGTACTTGACAGTCAGAGTTTTCGCGCCGGTTATGTGGAACATACCAATGCCATTATTAGCGATGTAATGCGGACGTTACAAGTGCCTGTGACAAAATGGACACGTATGCGCACGACCTTTTAATTTGATTAGTACAAAACGTACATTGTGTCGAAAGTTTCCTAATAGAGTTATAGGAGATGAGTCTGGATGAAGCCCTCTTTTGACTCGATTATGGAATTCACCGATGTATGCATTGAACGCAATGACTTCGGTTATTGTTGATATTTAAAGTATTAAAGCAGTACAGGTTTGGATGTTTACATGATACGTTCCACGAGAAAACCAACATTGTGGACTTTGCGTAAAGTATCGATCCGGATTGGCCTTAAGCATGCCGCGCAGGCTAACCAGGACATACTTTAATTGACTCCTTTAGATTTTTTGTTTCAGGAATCATTACTCTTTACGCCCTAATGTTTTATGTGGCAGAAACTTGCCATGGATTATTGAACAAAATAGTGGAACTTTATTTGCGTGTAGTCTAATTGTTATGATAGGTGGGTAACTTATAATGCATCTTATAATGAACATTCGATCATGGCAGAAAGAAGCCTATATTTAGACACTTTATCTTAGTATGTGTGTAGAACACTGAAAGACGACCTGCAATTCGTAGGTCGACCATTTGCATTCAAATGTATACAGTAATTTGAACGCCGAGCTGGAAGACCGAGCTAGACCTTCGACATTCGAAAGTGTATAGCAATGTTAACGCCGACTTAGAATACCGAGCACGGCCATCGATATTCGCATTTATATAGCTATTTGAACGCCGACTTGGAACCACGAGTTTCCTCATCGTTATTAGAATTTACAAAACAAACTGAAGACCGACCTTTGAATTTATATATTGTCATATACATTCGAATACCGATAAACGAGCTCGTGATTCCACGTCGGTTTTCCGTTGGTTTTGTTAATTCGAATACTGATGGCCGAGCAAAGGAATGTTCCAGTTCGGCATTTAAATTGCTATATAAAATCGAATGCCGATGGCCTATCTCAGTGCTCCAGGTTGGCGTTTCAGATTGTTTTTATAAATACTTGAATATTGATGGTATTCGAGGTCGGTGTTCAGTTTGCTTTATACATTCGAATAACGATGGCTGAGCTTTGTGTTTTAGTTCGGTGGTCAAATTGCTATATAAATTCGAATTTCGATGGCAGAATCAGGTTATGTTACAGGTATGCGTTCCCTTCGCTATAAACACTCAAGCGCGGTGTGCTATGTCGACGTTCATGTCGTTATATGAAAATTCGAAAACACAGGACAGACGCTTTCGGAGACGAATTGCGGTCCGAGGGAAATAAAAGCACGCTTATTTCCGTCTGTATCAGACTTCATGTGTCCGAAAGTGATTATTAGATAAACCAATTTCTCAACCAAGTGTATTAGTCTATTATTTCTATATTCGTGGAAACACTAAATCAAATGTGCTGTGCTCTACGAATATCAGCCTCAGAATATTTTGGAAAAATGAGGAAAAGACACATTTCGAACATCAATGCTATTTAATTTAAATATTTAACTTCTAGAAAACGTCTTTGATTCATTTGCGAATGTGGCGAATGCAGAATGAGTTGGGTCTACATTGGTCGCAAATGTTTTTGTTTGTTTTCATTACAGGAATATCTATAGCCAGTTCTACGAATATTGTGTTATAACGAATATCAAGGTAAAGACAAGCAATTTTTTTTAATTACCTCGGTAAGTGATTGTCTACCTTGATTTTATTTTTCAAAAAGGCCGCTGATTGACACGATTTTTTTGGAAATTCCAAAGGAATGAATGTTTTTTATTTTTGTGAGAGTTAATTAATAAAGACATATAAAGGGAAGAGTACAATTACTTTTTCAGTAATTAGGCCACCGGCCCACAATACAACAAATAATACAACTCATAAAATATATACATGTGATACATGCTAACAGCTAAGATCATGATGTACTTGACATTCAGAGCTGAACGTGATTGGATCGTGAGCGTGATTGGAACGAAGTTTGAACGCTTTAAGAGCAGAACGGAATTTTGCGCTCTGAAACAACAATCACAATGAGTGAAAAAGTCCAATTCAATCCGCACATTGACCGGTTGAAACAATTTACTAAATAATTATGTTACGAAACTACTTTTGATCGAAAGAAATCGCTCCCAGTGAGTATAACAAAGCGATCAATTTGAACGGAACGGAAATGAATTATTTAAGAGCGGATTGGAACGTGAGCGGAGCGGAACCGAACGGAACGGAGATGAGCGTAAACGGTAAATTTGTCAATTTCATGATGTTCTTAACTGTATGCCTAAACATAATTATAATAATTGTGTCACATAATAAATAGCTAGCTGCTTAACTGTAATAGGATTGTCATTGCTTAATACAGATTATTCTTTTCAAGGCTAGGTAAATAAGTAGTTTTTTTTCTAATATCAGTAAATGACGCTGGGTATAATTTACAGTTAAGTTTGATTAATTACAATTTTCCAAATAAACGGTTTATTGTATTTTATCCCACGATGTCTTAAACCCTTAGTATAGTAAATAAATAAGTTGAAAACATTGTTGCAAAAGGAGAAATTGCTCATGATGAGCATTTTCTTCTTTTTCAAAAATGTTTTCAAATGTCGTCTGCTGCAGACGTGTCAGGAAGCGTCTACATGTGGGAAAGGGTTAAATTATGTCAACGATAGTAAGGCCCAAACTCGCTTTTACTTTTCTAATAATTTATGTTATGCATTAATGAGATTGCAGTTAAAGACCACTTGTGAACAAAGACCATATTGTTGTGTTCCCATGGGTGGTTTTATAAACAGGTTTCATTGTGTATGTATATATACGTATTATATAAGCCGCGACAAGCGAGTTTGGGCCTTACTAGACAAGCGAGTTTGGGCCTTACTACCGTTGACATAATTTAACCCTTTCTCACATGTAGACTAGGTATCGCTTTTCCAGGGTGGTCTTTAGCAAATGTTTGACTCCACTTACATATACAGTCAAATCTGTGCTAAAGACCACATTTGTTTAGCAATTATCTGCCTTTAGCAACCACACTTTTCTGCAAATTAACCCTGTAATTAAAGTCCACTTGTGAACAAAGACCAGCCTGTTCTCTTCCCATTGATGGTCTTTAAACACAGGTTGAAATCTATATACATATGACGTATATAATTTACCATCATAGTTATAATTTGATCTATGAAAATAAATCGTATACGTGTACGCAATAAGGTTTAATATCTGGCAAATTTAACCATAGGTTAATTTTATTGATTAGTAAATGGGTTCGATTTTAGGCAATACAAGACTTTCCCCATTTTGACTTGGTGAATAATCAATTATAGTAAATGATCAGAAAGACATAAATTATATAAATTTACGGTTTATTCCTATAAGCGCTATAAAATTACGTAATTCGTCTGTGCTAAGTGACACAGAAAACCCATTTAGGATGGGGGAAAAAAGACAATAGTGTAGCCTTGTGGTTTGTTAAATGAATGTTTGCGATCAGTGACATCGTTGGAAGGAGGGGATTTTAGAGAGGGATGTATTTGTCAATTGAATGCGATCTGACTGGAAGACCCCTTCGCTGGTGTAGTGGTTAAGCAAGTTGCGGATTCGATCTCCGTGGACACTTTCATATAACATTCTTTGAACAATGGTAGTAATGGATTTCCCTTCTTTGCGTACAGGGTTGTGGGATCAGCATCACGACTGACTCACTTGTGTGAGAAACAATGGACCAGTACTGCTGGTTTCCTTTCCATGAAATGCCGCGATTTAAGTGAATTTTGAAAACGACGTCAAATGACATTGGAATGAGAAGTGATTTATAGAGACAGATGTATCGGTCAATTACATGCGATCTGTCTGGAGGAATGATATATACTGCGATGACCACGATTGATTGATTGATTGTTTGTTTGTTTTTAACGCCGCTTTCAACATGTTTTCAGTTATATCAGTGTTCAGTTTTCAGTTATATCACAGCGTTTCCTGGATAAGTTAACAGTACTATTGGTCCATTTATCCTGACAACAGCATGTTAGTCGAAATGCTAAATCCGCAACCCTGAGCGCCAAGGAGGGCAGCCATTACTACCATTTGTAAAGTATTGATGACCACGATACACTTCTATTGACAGCCATATAGTACCTGCCCGTTAGCGCAAACAGATACAAGTTGCCATTCTGTACATAAGATGAGGTTTCTATATATTGGTTTATACATTTGTACATTTGTAACGTTTGGCGTGATTATGTGGTTTTATTAAATGGTCATTGGTTAAAGATAGGAATCCGCCGGGGCCGAGTGATAAACCTCGGGGATATGGAACCGGGTGTCCTTGATTCGATTCCCAGTCGCGGCGGTCAGGGTTGAGTGCCCGTGGGCAAAGCATATTTAGAAGCCTGGTACTGGTTTGTTTACCCAGGGATCACAAATAAGTGAATTGCCGCCGTGACACAACTGAAATAATATTGAAAACGGCTTAAAACCTTAATAAAACAAAACAAACAAATGGTTACAGCTGACGTCTTTACTAAGAGCAATCAACTGTGTTAGTCCGGGCTATAGTACGACTGTATCAGTGATAGCTTAATAGGTCTCTCAAAATGTGTGCTTCGACCAATTAATGAATAAAGGATTTACGTCGATTTATCCCTTTGATCTATGTCTTGTTAAATGTGATTTGCTATTACTACTTCATAATCATCGATGTTTAAATGAGCTATCAAAGTGAGAAAAGAAATAAATGGACCATGCACACGGTAATGATTTAGATACGATAGGCGTCAATAAAATAAAGGTTCAAGCCCTCCTTAACCCTGTCTCACATACAGACACTTTCTGACGCGTCTTTTGTTGACGACTTCAGCAGATAAAGTAGCACATGTAGGAATTGCTCATAATAAGCAATGTCTTCATTTGCCATAATGTTTTCTGTAGTGCTGACACAATTCTTTCAGCTATATTCAATAAATAATTATACTTTCATTGACAGATTTGTCATTTGTTTTGCTAAGACATCTTCAAGGTCGTCTACCGCAGATTTGTTGTATGTGGGAAAGGGTTAATGTTTCATGAGACAAACATTCTACACGTATTATTACAAAAAGTATCTGTGGTCAGTTATTTTTTTTTTTCAATAACCCATGAAGCTTTCTGAAATGAAACTGGAAAAATCCATGGGAGCCGCCATTTTGGATATGTATAAAAAATAGACTAAAACACAGATTGAAAATTATTGTCGTCTTTTTAATCATTTTTTTAAAATCGGTATTTTGGGTATGTATAAAATGAGCAGAAAAACACGGATTGAAAATTATTGTCGTCTTTTTAATCATTTTTTTTTAAATCTATATTTAAGATCATTAAAGTACTGTGTTGTGGAACCTAAATTTTGACTGTATCGTAGCCAAAGAAGGACGTGACGTCATTTCCGTTACACTTCATCTTGGCGTAACGTCAATGGAGCGACGTCGCAAAAGAAAGTGGTATCAACATGAAAGACCCCAAATTCCTATACATGAGCGATTGACTCACTGATTCAAAGTATAATTATTTATCAAACATTGCGGCAAAAGGATAACTTTCTCATAAGAAGCAATTGTTCTTGTGGAGACAATCTTTTCCTAAATCGTCTGTTGCATAGGCCTAAGAAACCGTCTTTAATAGGGAAAGGGTTTAGCAGAAATGTGACTGGTTGAAAAAGGCAGTCTCCAGGTGGCATCAGAAAAGGGCTGATCTATTTGCTTCTTTACCATAATGCAGGTGATCTATTAAGGATCATCTTGGCCCTCATGTTTTGACCTCGTTCATTATAAATGTTTTCCTTGATTTTCTGAAAGTCTTTACTTTATTATTTTCTGTTCGTAATAATAGACGACAGCAATACGAATTCCAAATATGTTTTGATAATGCAAGAAACATGACATTAACATTATTATTGTCTAGTCAATTACTTATAAATCCTTTTCTTATGGCCAAAGTATGTTCTTTAATTTTTGTTTATAATTATCTTGCGTTTTTTTCGTAAATAGGTAGCACCTATAGATATATTAGGCTTATAGTGCTGTAGTTGTATTCATGCATATAGCTGTTTCGTGTATCTGACCCCCCCCCCCCCCACCCCCAACGACCCCCCGCCCGACCCCCGCTCTCTCTCTCTCTCTCGTCTCCGTCGTGATGAATTCGATTTGCGTATTATCGTCAAATATAGGACATTTGACAGTAAGGTCATCGTGCAGTGTTAGTTACACAACGTGTTTTCTGTTACAACAAGAGAAAGTTGATGCAACGCATCAATGTCGCCGGATATCCATAGTGCAGTTATGCATAACACTAACATTATAGTAGTTGAATAAACAGTTATCAAATAGACCACCGTTGAAATATAATATCAACTAAACAGTTAAATCTCATTGAAATTGTTGTATAATTTAAACTTAATTTCGAACATAAACTTAGCCCTACAACATGTTAATTTATTTTAATTCTTTCCTTCCTTTTTTATAATGAAAACAACACACTACTCATGTTTTAAAATTATATTATGATGAGCGCCCTTGTATCAATGATGCATAACAATATGCAGATCGGAAGCAATATGCCTTTAGGGAATTAAATGACACATTTAAAATTGTCAAGGACGAAATAATTTTGAAAGACCCGATTCTTTCTTATTCGCAGAGGTGTCGTTCTTGAAACTCTCTTTATAGGCAGAGAGTGTTTGTTCAAAGTAATTTTTCCATTAAAACCAGTTTTATCTCGGTTTGTTCTTTTCATCATTTGTTTCGAACCAAATAAACATTTTAAATCACCTATAATTTACTATTTGTAAGTGAGTGTAAAGAGCGGCTCTCTGCAAAGGAGATTGATCTACGCAGTTGGTATTCGCGAGTCTAGCAGGTGCGCGTAAGTAAACAAATTAGACTGCGACGTAAAGGTTTGTAGTTATCAACTTTTTATTACATGTAGTATATAGTGTAACATAAAGTATACCAGTCTAGCTAATAGGGACTGTTTTGTCTTCGTAAATAAAACAAAAAAATATAAATGCGAGTCAAAATAAAGAAACTGAAAATACCTAAAATATCGGAATATTTATTTCATTTTAGATGTGTCATTACTTAGTGTTTTTAAACAAACACAATTGTAATATGTTCAAGACATCTAAATGTGTTTCTTTCTAATAATAATCCCCCCTCCCTTGTGATTTCAGAAAACCTATTAAAAATAGAAGTTAAGGGCTTCTGCCCGGCGATTAATTATTCGTAGATAAAACTATTATTGGATAGATATTCATTCAGCCTAAAACTTGACAATAGTCTGTCGATGTCATTACAGTGACACTAGGCATATATGTCTTACATCTTTTCCACTGCATATCTGCAGTTTTTTAAGCCTTCGATCTTTACCTCATGTTATTGGGTTGACTGCTTTTAAAACATCTGAGCATAAATTTGTACCATAAATACAATTGTAAACAAACCGGTTTTAATACAGAAGTGAAACAGTGCAGGAAAATACGAAATTTATCATATTTAGTAAATATTCCTTTTGCCAGAGTGCTTTAAATCTGCTCAGGGATCCAACATTTGTATACATGTAAGTCGTTGAAATTAAGGGTTACACAATTTAATTAATTTTGGATGATAATTCACCGTCCTGATATAGATCTACATGTTTGTGATAATACAATATTCAAATAATATTATGACAGAGAATTGAATGTTAAACTAATGTTCTTCTATTATCGAGGGAGTGTTTTATAATTTCAGTGTTTATGGTACAGAGAATGGAGATAATATTTTCTTAGAACTGTGTTTATAAATATAGCTAATTTGTTTCAGTTTAATTCAGTTCCTTATTTGGCAGTGTGTGCGTTTAACATAACTTTTCACTCTAAATTCGGTATTCCGTCATGGCATTAGAGAGCAGAATAACCTTATAATACTTTCATCTCATCTGATGAGTATATATACCAGATCTACAAAGACGTTCTGCACATCACCTTAAGACGCTTCGATACGAACTGATTTACGTTGGATTCGTTATTGATTTACACGGCATGATTATGGTGGATTTAATATGTTTTATATAATATAAACCTCGTCTAACAATTACGTTGTGTATACACTTGATATGTATCCATTTTGGCTGGCGGTATGTGCAATTGAAAATAACAATCGAGAACGTCTACTTACACGTGTTTCTTAACCCGTTTTATTTGTACACTTTCGAAAACATTGTTGCAAAGGAAAGATACAGCTTTTCATTATCTATTTATCATGTTAACACAATGTTTTTAACTTTATGCGATAAAACAAATTGTACTTGAGAAGCTTTAACATATTTTCCCTAGGCATGGTCAAACTGGACTGATAAATATTTGTGCTGTTCTGGGGAACACATATTGAAGTAAGTATATGTGTTTATTGAGACAAACAATACGACTTTCTTATATGGATTACATATTTTTCTCTATGAATAACATTCATATTCTGGATTAAATTTATGTGATATAAACTACGTTTGATTTAAAAAAAGAATAAAAAAAAATGGCAAGTTCAAATAATACGAGTATGAATTCGTTTATCCTAATTGGTAACGTGACGTTAAGCTGGGATGACGTTGAGGACGTGTTTCCGTCATCAGACACAGCCTCGATTGTGCTCACCGCGTTGTACGTACCCGTGTTTATAGTGTCATTACTGGGTAACTTGTCCTCGTTGGTCATCCTCATTAAAACGTCCACTAGACTGACCCGTATTAAAAATGCTTTTCTGCTGAACCTAGTTGGAGCTGATATTGCAGGTAAGAATTGTTTTTCTTTTTTAAAGTCCTTTTTTATTTATTTCCCTCGTGCATATATGTAATTTGACTCTTTTTTAGGAGATGACATCTGAAAATAGCGTGACAACGTGCTACAACGTTTCAAGTTTATTAACTATTAATACCTTCATTTAAATACATACATTTTCATGTTTTGCCTTTGTTTTTTTAAGCGTGTCGCCTGCAGATTCTTTGTATGCGGGACAGAGATCAATATTTCCCAACTTCCCAATTCCTTATATAATCAAATTATGATATCTTGCATTGCGGAGGTTAATGTCGTTAAACTCTGTAACAGAAATATTTGATGCTGTTAAAATCTCAGAAACAGACGATATTTGATGCCGTTAAAATCTCTGAAACAGACGATATTTAATGCCGTTAAAATCTCTGAAACAGACGATATTTGATGCCGTCAAAACATCTCTGAAACAGACGTTATTTGATGCCGTTAAAATCTCTGAAACAGACGATATTTGATGCCGTTAAAATCTCTGAAACAGACGTTATTTGATGCCGTTAAAATCTCTGAAACAGACGATATTTGATGCCGTTAAAACCTCTGAAACAGACGATATTTAATGCCGTTAAAATCTCTGAAACAGACGATATTTGATGCCGTCAAAACATCTCTGAAACAGACGATATTTGATGCCGTAACAACATCTATCCTTTCTCACATGTACACGCTTTTAGACGCCTCTGCAGCAGACGACTTTTGAAAACAATTTGGCAAACGATTTCTCTTTTTGTAAGAATGTTGTCAGCTCTTTTAAATAATTAAACGTTCATTTAATAGAGATGTTCCATAGTATTGCCAACATGGGAATGGTTAAATAGTGTGGGCTAGGGAAACGGAAACATATGCAAAGAAATGAGCTATTTTTCAGTTTGCCAAACGGTTCACAACAGTAAAAGTGTATTGAAAATGTATATTTTTCACGATGTAACCTTTTCTGCAAGCCGTTATTTTAAAAGCAAACGAATCTTGAAAATATCCTATTAGATAAAGAGTAGATGAAGAATATCTTATACCATCTACGTGAACTTGGGGTGCTCCCGACTGTTACAAACGGAAAGAAATGAGCTATTTTTCAGTTTGCCAAACGGTTCACAACAGTAAAAGTGTATTAAAAATGTATATTTTTCACGATGTAACCTTTTCTGCAAGAAGTTATTTTAAAAGCAAACGAATCTTGAAAATATCCTATTAGATAAAGAGTAGATGAAGAATATCTTATACCATCTACGTGAACTTGGGGTGCTCCCGACTGTTACAAACGGAAAGAAATGAGCTATTTTTCAGTTTGCCAAACGGTTCACAACAGTAAAAGTGTATTAAAAATGTATATTTTTCACGATGTAACCTTTTCTGCAAGAAGTTATTTTAAAAGCAAACGAATCTTGAAAATATCCTATTAGATAAAGAGTAGATGAAGAATATCTTATACCATCTACGTGAACTTGGGGTGCTCCCGACTGTTACAAACGGAAAGAATGAGCTATTTTTCAGTTTGCCAAACGGTTCACAACAGTAAAAGTGTATTAAAAATGTATATTTTTCACGATGTAACCTTTTCTGCAAGAAGTTATTTTAAAAGCAAACGAATCTTGAAAATATCCTATTAGATAAAGAGTAGATGAAGAATATCTTATACCATCTACGTGAACTTGGGGTGCTCCCGACTGTTACAAACGGAAAGAAATGAGCTATTTTTCAGTTTGCCAAACGGTTCACAACAGTAAAAGTGTATTAAAAATGTATATTTTTCACGATGTAACCTTTTCTGCAAGAAGTTATTTTAAAAGCAAACGACCTATATCCTATTAGAAAAAGAGTAGATGAAGAAACCTTATACCATCTATGTGAACTTGGGGCACTCCCGACTGTTACATACGGGAAGATAAATGAAGAAGCTGATAACAATATGCGGTAAACGGATTTGAAAAAAAACCCATCTAATGGCCAAAACCGTTGAGAATCTTTCTAAATGAATGCTATTTATATACCGAAACGCTAAAATGGTCAGCTATGGAAAATGAATGGCTTCCGTCTGACCTAAATGAATGATATTTATTTCACTAATTGGTTTTCACTGTTGAAATCTACCACCGTTTCATCCTGGGGAATGCAACATTATTTTAGCGAGCATTGTATACTAATATGGACGTGTACATACTTATAGACATATCTTGGGTTATATTGTTCGGGTTTTTTTTCACGTCCATGTATATGGCAAAGTATCCCTACAATATAATCCTTTCCATGAATAGACACTTTCTGATGCCTACATGTATGCAGCAGATACCATTTGAAAACATTGTGACAAAAGATGAGAATTGCTCATGATGAGCAATTTCCCCTTTTGCCACAATGTTTTCATCTTTTCAGTAATTATACCTTTCTTTTATTATAGATATTTTCTATATATGTATTAGATGTTTCTATGTCGTCTGCTTTATATTTGCGGTATTTGGTGAAATGGATAAGGAGAGTCTGCGAAGACCAACAGAAAGAAAGTGTTCCTATGTTTGCCGCGTTAATACCTGATTGTATCGTATTGGTGCATTAATCCTATCACTCACTCATATCTGCTACGATCGATTGGGTTTTGGATTTTGGAGCCATAATAATTTATACGCGTCAATTAATCGCAGCTAAAACACGGGAAAAAACACGATAAACCCCTTTTTCAACTTTATCGCAAAGAATAAGAGAGGAGAGAGAGAGAGAAAGAGAGAGAGAGAGAGAGAGAGAGAGAGAGAGAGAGAGAGAGAGAGAGAGAGAGGAGATAGAGAGAGAGAGATAGAGAGAGAGAGAGAGCGAGAGAGAGAGAGAGAGAGGAGAGAGAGACAGAGAGACAGAGACAGAGAGACAGAGAGAGAGACAGAGACAGAGAGAGAGAGAGAGAGAGACAGAGACAGAGAGACAGAGTGTGAGAGAGAGAGAGAGAGAGAGAGAGAGAAGAGAGAGAGAGAGAGGAGAGAGAGAGAGAAGAGAGAGAGAGAGAGAGAGAGAGAGAGAGAGAGAGAGAGAGAGAGAGAGAGAGAGAGAGAGAGAGAGAGAGAGAGAGAATTGCAGGCGGTTTCCTTGCTACCGCCCGCATAGCCGCACACGTTGTTGTTGAAACCATAAATAAAAATGTCATATGTGTTATGTAGGTATAGGATGAAATGGTAAATTACAACGGTGTGCAACGTTCAGGAACTGTTTTATCAACAGTTCTAACAACAATCGTAACTTTAAAATGTACGTCCGATTGTTTGAAATAAAAACAAGCCACATGAACCCTGAGGTTTGTCATTGGAAAAGAAAGCGTGCAGATTAAACTATAGCCGAAGAGATGTGCAGTCTTACATTTATCTTTGGATTTATGAAGAAGCAATATTTGCTTTTGTGTTCATGACAAAAAATATCATATCCTCTTAAAGTATTGGTTTTTAAGTTGTGGGCTTTGATATTTTTGTATAAAGTTAAATTGAATTGAAGAGTATTAGAACATATAACCAATTCTATTGCAGGTTGTCTTAGCCAATCACACAGGTACCTACAAAATCGTTAGGTATCAAACAAGGGCGATAAACACTATAGATAAACGAGCTATAGAAAAGTTGATGTCAGAGTGTTATGATTGTTTAATAACCATTTTGATAGCATAATCAAGCTGCCATTACATCGAACTGAATAACGAACTCCTGCTCATGAATATTTAAATATATAGAATATTTGAATTGTAAAAGACCTTTTATGCATTGTCGTCAGATCCAATATACGCACAACGAAGTCCGATATCAATGGGATTGACATATAACCTATGATTGTATTTGGAATTATGCACCGTTATTATTGATGTCCTTTTATTAGTGTCTGTAATAGAACAGAATGTCTGATTGGTACATTTGTAGATAACACGATAAGCACAATCTATACATAGTTTTATCAGGGACGTAGATATCTAAGTCCCTAGTTTTATTGACGAGGTTTTTTCCTTTGCTGCTTTCTTTTTTAAGTTTTAACTTTATAAAGCTCCTCTGAATTATCTTACGATTTGACGATTGCATTACATTTGGGGATCATCATTATATTACATGTCATTGAACTAACCTCATGTTAACCCTCTCCCATATAAACGTATTTGCAGCAGACGGTATTTTAAAACAGTTTAGTAAAAGGTGAAATGACTCATAGTCGGCAATTTCTCCTTTGGTCATAATGTTTTCAAATCTTTTAGAAGCATTGACAAGAAGCAATGATTATTCTAGCATTTTCCATGCACTTAAACGGATATATATTAGACTAATCATTAAATCCAAATCCCAAACAGCTTTTACAACGAAGTAAAGCGTAGTTTAAACAATTCAGAACATTAAAATGTCAAACCCACTTGGCAGCAGCCATTTTGATAGAATAATCCAAATTAATATTCAAAACGTGACATGACATACGAAAGTGAGTCTCATAAAGATGTTCGTTTAGAGGAAGTACTTAATGTTATTCTTGCCCTCTGTAAGCAACTCTTAAACGAGGTTTAGGTATTACATTGTATATTATGCACGACCTTTAACTAGAGCTACGAACAATACAGACCAAGATCAGCCTGCAGACATTCTTATCTCGATATACGTACATTGTTTGATTCTAAGGTATCATTATTGTATAAAAACTATTTCATAACATATACGAACTTGTGAAAACAAAGGGAGATGACACGGTGTCATTTATTCAGCGGGATAAGGGTGCACTTTGGGATGTAGTCTGATCAAAAGCTATCATTATGCCATGAAATTGGCTAAAGAATCTAGAGAATGCACATACTCGTAGCTTAGATTGGTTATCTTCCTTTATACTATGCTTTCACAAATATAAGGCATAAGCACAGAACGAGCAGATTCAGCACCGAGAGATTTACCGAGATAACAAACGAGAGGTTTTCCGGCACATGCGCAGTTCAGTTAAAATTATGTATACGTTTTATGAAATATAAACACATTTATGCGTTCACGCTGCGCTTGCCCATTGCGGAGATGGTTCGGGTACTTTGATTCGCTCTTCCTTGATTCTCTCTGCAATGGTATAAGTACAAGAAATGCTTTGATATAGATTGTTGTTGTTAAGATTTGTTATTGTTGTCGATATTAGCGTGGACCAATCAGTGAATCGGTTTTAGATCGGTGAATAGGATACTTTTACAAACAAAGAAACATTTTTTCCCAGATTTTCTCGGAAACTATCTTGCACATGCTCTCTATCCTCCAAACCTTTTGTTTAGGAGACTAAAACTTCGCATACACCAAATTTTCAAATTTCTCTTTGGTCCATGTTCATTTCTTCATGTATTTCAATGTTAATCTTCTGTCTGTATTATGTTTTGTTTATGCGGATTTTTTTTTTCACCACAGATATGTAATAGTATATTGTTTATGACAGATATGCTGTCATTGGAATTTTTCTTAATAAATTGCCCATATTCACTCAACACAGTCTTATTCCATTGATACGTTTACATACATAGTTCGGTCGCCCAGTCACAGTTGTTCAATATTGGATCGGCGTGAGGAAGCATAAAAACATTTCCAGGGGTTTGTGACTCGAGCGTATTTCCATGTAAAGCGGTCGAGATACAGGTAAGTTGTACAGATTACAACCAACTTCAGTAAGAAGCTAGAAACGCACATTCGATCATTTTATTTATATAACAAGCTTTGTTTGCAACGGAACATTATGAGGTCGGCATTTATAAATAACACCATATGTTGTATGTAGCGTTAAATTGATTTGCTGATAGCTCATTCAAGCCGAATTGGCCTACAACAACCACTGTATTTCAAAATCCGTCTTTGCGCAAAAATCATCTGTTTAATAAAAATGGTCCAGATCCCATTTTCCTATGGCGTGCAGAATGTGTTTGCCGTGTTAATACCTGATTTTATCGTATTGGCGCATTAATCCTATCACTCACTCATATCTGCTACGATCGATTGGTTTTTGCAGCCATAAGAATTTATAGACGTCAATTAATCGCGGCTAATGTGAAAAAACACGGGGGAAAAACACGATAAACCCTTCTTCAACTTTCTCGCAAAGTGTAATCCACCATAATGAACATTGTTTATTTTGAGTTGACGCGAATTTCTTGAAACTGAAAAAAGCATCTGCATTCTGGAACTATACGCTTTTTTGTTACTTTGTTGATTGTTTATGCTCCTTTTAGAGAGAGATAGCGAGAACAGATTGCCAACTGTGTCCAGGCTACCAACTGCATATCCGCACGACACATGTTGTTGTTGAAACAATAACTCTAAAACTATGACATGGATTCATGTCAAATGTGTTATGTAGGTATAGGATGAAACGGTGAATTACAGTGTGCAACATTCAGGATCTTGTTTTATCAACAGTCATAACATCAATCGTAACTTCAAAATATACGTCCGACTGTTTTGAAAAAAACCCAGGCCCCATAACTCTTAACCTTTTTAATTCAGGGGACGGTCCCCATGAATCCTGAAGTTTGTCATTGGAAAAAAAAGTGCACATTAAACTATAGCCGAAGAGATGTGCAGTCTTACATTTATCATTGGATCATTTGCGTTTGTGTTCGTGAATACAAATATCATATCCTCTTAACTAATTGGTTTTTAACTTGGGCTTTGATATTTGTTATATAGGTAAGTGGAATTGAAGAATATTATATATATAACCAAACCTATTGCATGTTGTCTAAATAGGACGTTTGCGTCAGCCAATCATACAGGCGCCTACAAAATCGTTAGGTATCAACAAGGACGATAACCAATATAGATAAACGAACGAATGAAAAGTTGATTAGTTACCATTACATCGGACTGAATAACGAACTCCTGCTTATGAATATTTAAATGTAACGGGTCAATTGTAGACGACCTTTTATGAAGTGTTAATTTGTCTGATCTCAATGGGATTGACATATAACCTATGATTGTATTTGGAATTAATTGATGTCCTTTTATTAGTGTCTGGATTAGAACAGAATGTCTGATTGGTATATTTGTAGATAACACGATAAGCACAATCTGTACATAGTTTTAATGCAAAGGTTTCTTCCTTTGCTGCTTTCTTTTTTAGATTTTAAATTTATATTTCTGAAATAGCCTTGCGATTTGACGATTGCAAATACATTTGGGGCTCATCCTTATATTACTTTCTCATTGAACTAACCTTTGTTAACACTTTCCCATATAAACGTATCAGACGATATTTTAAAACCGTCTAGTAAAAGGAGAATTGACTCGTAATTGGCAATTTCTCCTTTGGTCATAAGGTTTTCAAATATTTTCAATACTCTTAGTTTCATTTTTATAAATTTGCCATAGTATTGCCGAAATGAATACAATGTCGTGTGCTGTAGAATTGTTTGATGTGGAAAATGAATAAACCGATACTATATCCTTAAAATACTTTATCAAGTCTAAACACTGTTTAATACAATAATGTCGAGTTCATAAACTAAATTAACTGAACTCTCGACACGAATATGATGAAGACTTAATTAAGAATTGTATACCAATAAGTGAGACAGGTGTTGTAGCGATATCCTTTAATACATAAACTCCAAATCAATATGATCTAGTTCATGAGAAAAAAGGTACAAGTTGGTTGGAATTCCTGAACAGTATAGGTTCAGATCATCTACATGTAGTCCACATTTTCAGTCTTATTATAATCTACACAATTTGACACACTATTCTAACAAGTGTGTGTAAGTAATATGTGAACAGTATATATCTGGATATTTACTGTTCATAAAAGCCAACATGTACCTTTTTCAATGCATAGGCCCATGTGATGAACCTAATTTGAACTGGTAAGCTAGCAGCATTTGGATTCCCCGTTACATTAATGAACTTCGATGTTTTTAATGGATAATGACATATAAATGAATCCTGTCTACCGACTTCGGGTCTTAATTAAACTCCGATATGATATTTTTAATGACATATTGGCATAGCAATAGTTGGGTTTCCCATCTATGTATTTGTTAGAATGTGCATATAGGTATTTTCTTTGGAATCTTTTAAAGGTACTGAACTCCAGATGGAGATGAAAATTTGGAAATGTTGACACTTCTGTTAATATAGCTAATAGTGACGACAAAGAAAAGAATAAATAGTTCTAAACTATGTTGGCATGTATGTTGAAAAACAGTCAATTGTAAGTCATGAAAATGTACACAAGTTGGTTTATGGGTCGGTATGTCTACCCAGTAAAAATGAAGAATGAACGATCAACATTTAGATGTTTATTGTACTGGAAATTGAAATTATTTCTCTAATTTTATCCCAGAATTATGATTCTAATATTAAAAGACAACTATTAAACAGTTTTAAAACTTAGACTAAACTATCTATAATCTAGGGTTGATCACCTTTAAAGCTTATAGGTAACTCTGATCAATGATATACGGTGTTCTACCTAAGAAAGTGTGACAATTGGGGTTGAAACTGGGTGATTTGCATGGAAACAAGAAGGGATTATATTTGATGTAATGTTACCGTTCACACAAATCTAGGGTCTAGACGACGATATTGAAAAGCTATTGAATAGAAAATTAACATTATTGCAACAGGAGAAAATAATCCATTCTCATTTTGTCATTTTTTTTTAAATATGATTTGTTACAGCCGTTTTAAAACGCGCCTCCATGTGAGAGAAGGATGAATGACGGCTTTTTCTGGATGTATATTCTTATATGTATACGTAGTGTCTGATATTGTCTAGAGTTGTTTTACCATTGATCTTTTATACGAAATTGTTATCCCAATTATTAGTCGAAATCGACCATTGAGCCTTTAAATCACACAACACTTGACGATGAAGAAAGCGATAAACTGGTTTGATTTCAACTTAGTTTTTAGCAAGGGGCTCGTTAGAGCCATTTGCTACAGTAGGCGAAATCCGATGACACTCATCATTTTGTGACAGGAATCTACACTAGTGTTTTACAATACTAGCATTGAATTACTTGCCATCTGTCTTTCTAGATCAGCTCTCCGTTTCTGAACGCCATTTTGGGTTCAAAGAGATGTATTGGTACTTCCAGATCGTATATAATGTCAATAAAAGTGGATGATCTGTGAAATATGTAATGAATAGGCTGTTGCCAGCATATGCTCACGCTGTACCTTTCGAACCGCCAAATAGTTCTTGTCTAAAAATCAAAACGCGGTAACTTGTTTGCATATCAATCGGAAAATGGATTTGATTCGACATCACTTACCCACAAGAACAAAATCGAACGAAATGTTATGTTAAAATATAATGAATTACATGATTAAAACATTAAACGTATTTCTACGCTGTCAACATGACTTGATCACGCGCAACATGCATATACAAATTAAAGCAGTATGTGCATACTTTCTCCAGGTGTCATTCACACACTGAACAAATTAAAACAGTATGTGCATACTTTACGCGTAATTATGAATGCGATTTCAAAATTGATTTTTTATTGATGACTTTACATTTGAAAGGGGAAAGTTATGTGTATATTGTTTTTACTAATTTTAAAACTTGTGAATGAAAGTGTATCCACTCAAAGCGACGCCTCTTAGTGAAGCATATTTCTATATAACCCATGTATTTCATGTTCATCTTTGTAGGATTAAATATTCTACTAAGGTATTCAGTTGTTCCTTCATGTAATGTTGTATACATACACAACATGGCCCGTATGTTTATAATTTCAAAATT
Organism: Serripes groenlandicus; assembly: GCA_031761405.1. Classification (NCBI taxonomy): domain Eukaryota; kingdom Metazoa; phylum Mollusca; class Bivalvia; order Cardiida; family Cardiidae; genus Serripes; species Serripes groenlandicus. The sequence continues at coordinate 178,331,891 of JASEVX010000001.1, read as the reverse complement.
CCTTCGCATCTTGGTGCAAAATCGCAAGGACGGTATAAATATCAATAGAAATTGTGTATCGTAAAAATCACTATAGCGTAAAAAGTACCACCGACCGATTTATAAGTACCTTCAGATCAACAACTTCTACAACCTGCTCATTGAATATTCACACTTAATGAGAATTTGAAAGAATAAACAAACAGTGCATGTATTTATTCACCTATGTTAAGGAAAAATAGCATGTTTAGTAGTTTTGAGGCAGCTGTGACTGTGACTATATAAAGCTATGCTAGACTGACCCCTACAATTTGGAGTATTCTGTATTAACGTCGTTTACTGTAAAATAATCTCCAGGCACAGACCTTTCATTATTGTTCTATTATATCACAGTATAAATATTCTTGTGTTTATAAAATGAATCATTTTAATTTTAAAAGTATTCTATAAATTATTTCAAACAATGTAAAACAAATATGCCACCATATTTTGCTTTTAGTAACCAGAACATGTAGATTCAGAATGTTGAATTTTTGCTTTGAAATTTTAATTGAATTTTCAATATAGTGTTCATTGTTATGAAGCGTTTTTTTTATTTTGATATAGCATGAATTGTGATTAATGAATAAATGAGTGTGCTACCTATGCAACGACCTCTGTGAAATACCGCCAGTCAAATAACAGTTTTTGCGATAGACCCCCATTCTGTGTATACAATATTAGGCATTCTACTCAAATATTATTCAATTAATGGACATAACAAGGTCTTCTTGTTAAGTGTATGTGATAAAAAAAATGATCGGTAAATGATTGTCCTTATGTATTCCGTGATCTGCAGTTAGCCCCTTGCTGGCAGCTCTTTGAGTGCTTTGCTTTTACATTGATTGCGAAACAATTGTTCAGCTTATGCTAATTACGTTCGATGTCTGCTTCCTTTTGACATACCAAGAACATATTTGTCACGATACATTACTATTACTCGAATTATATATGTACTGCTATCTGACTGCAGAAAGAGAAATCTGTGCTATTTTGTCGGTACTATAAAACTACATTGACGAGATTCTTGTCGACAGGGATTATTCCCGTTTAAGGAATGTGACGTGGTCGAGTGGTAAGCGTCCGGGATTTGAAACCGGGCGTCCGCCTGACGGTCATGATAGAGTGCACACGGGCAAGGCACATTTCTTAGCCTTGTACTGGTTTGTTTCTCATCGTGATATAACTGAAATAATGTTGAAAGTGACGTAATCCCCCCCCCCCCCCACCCCCCCTAATCAAAAAAAGAATATTCAACTGCTGATAATGAAATACATGGTTGATGATGAATATTGTAGTGAATCTGGGCGAATTGGCGAATTGGCTGCCGTTTCACTGTGGCGGTTGTTTCGCCCAGATATGGAAAAATGTTTAATATTCATATAAGTTTATTATGAATTTTATTGAGGATTTAAGGCATTTTTATTCTAAAATGCCCAATTTCGACTTCAAACACATTTTACGTTTTCTCATTTTACCATACTAGTCCGGTTACCGGCCCCCTGTCAGAAGATATTGAATGTATAATGTGTGGATATAGGGTAACACGCCTTAATCTTTAGTGGTTAATACTAAGCGGGGTTCACTAAGCGGGGTTGATTCAGTTGCTCTGGGGCATGTATCTGTCACGTGATATAGCCTGCAGGGTGTCTGTGTAATGTGACTGGTTTTAGCCAATCACTAGCTCTATCCCTGTCACGTGATTGGGTTACCTTCCGGGACGCCTCGGTCACGTGACGGGGCCTGCTGAGCGTGGGTAATGTGACGGGTATCAGCCAATCACTGGCTCTATCCCTGTCACGTGATTTTGATATTAATAGATGCTGTAAAACTCTCTATAAATGAAATAACAATTATTGAATAAAGTAGAAAACATTGTGGTTTAAGGAGAAATGCACATTATGAGCACTTTCTCGTTTTGCTGCGGTTTCAAAAGTCGTCTGCGGCAAAGGCGTCAACACGCGCCTGTTGTGGGAAAATGTTAACGCTTGATTTTCGCAATCACTGCTCACATTATCTTTCTATTGGTGTAACGAACCGTTCGCTATAACGAATTCTTGTAATCGGATGAACAAACCAACAATTAGTCGTTACAAAATAACCGGTTCTCATTCATCACACGGCTTTTGTTTACGATGACAAAACCGAGTTCGGCAATCGAGTATACCGGACAGAACATATCGTCGTTTTTGATTGGCTTAAATAATGCATCTTATTTGCATATCAGATCTATGAATTAGGCAACTGGTAAAGAGCCTCTAAATATAGACAAATATAAAAACGCCGTCTTACGCATCACACTTTTAAGCTCACAATATATGGTTCAGTTTTTCCTAGGTATTGTGTTGCAAGTTCAAAGTTAATCTTCCATAAAACATCCAAGAAAGTTATGACCAATTTATGAATTTAATGTGACGAAAAAATAAAAGCAAATACAACTGTAGCCAACACGAATCATTTTTCGTATCATCCATCTTTCAATGGAAGTAAGTATTAAAAATTGAGAACAGAAAATCTAATTGTCGATGAAATAGCATTCGTTGTAAGGAGAAAACAAACAAACTCCTATATCAAATATAAAGATAATTATATTACTTCGCGAACAGCGTTTATTTTCCTAGATATATGCAAATTGTCCCTATTCTTTAAATTGAAAATGGAAATTTTAGTAAAAAAAAATTGAAGAATTACCCGCATCACTTGCAACTTGATTCAGTGTTGACATTATAATATTCTATTTTCTGAAAAAAAAAAAGAATCACATATATTTGACAAGAAGGAACGTTTGAAATTGATTGAAACTGAACATTTTCTAGACGCCCATTGTGATATCTCTCGTTGTCAGGAAGAATGGGTGACACACGGTTGGTGACAACTTTGCAAATAGAAGCTGTCAGAATATTTCAGTTTATTTCTTGTGGATAGATACATCTTGTTTAACTAAAACCATATGATACCTTAGTGATCATAGTTAAGTGCTGACATTCAATAAATTGGTGCACATGGTCATTTGAGTGCAAAGTATGGAAAAAAATCACACAAATAAACGATGATATTACCCTGGTAACTGACACATCCTGATGTCATCAATAACTGAAGTCATTACGTTCAATGCAAACCTCATCGTATTTCATGTTTGAGTCCAAGATATTTTGTTTTAGAATCGTCTCCAATAAATGAACACACTAAAGCTTGCCTTTCCAACAAGTAGACACATCTACAGCAACTTTTGAAAATATTAAGGCAAGAGGTAAAATTGCTCGTAATGGGCATTTTCTTAAATCAGGGACACTATACAGTGTCCCTGCTTAAATTAACTACTATTGTTTCAACTTTTTTCAAAAAATTAAACTTGCAGTTATGGAGAGTTTCAACATTTTTGACAATATGCTTTCAAAGTCTTGTTCTGCATGTGGGAAATGGTTTGTAAAGTGTAATGTGCAGTCTATGATTAATGAAGTCATCAAGGAAAGAAACAGCATTATTTTTCACGACAGACAGCTGCGGAAATTGCTAATGTTTCATATAAACATTACATCGCATACAGACGCATTTCGACGCCTCTACAGCAGACATCTTTTTGAAAGTATTTTGACAAAATAAGAAATTGATCATAATGAAACATTTCTCCGTTTGCCACCATGTTTGAACTCTTTTAAATTATTTTACTTTTATTTACAGAGATTTTAAAATATTGTCAAAATAAGTACAACTTCATCTGCTGGAAATGTGTTGTATATGAGAAAGGGTTAATGTTATTTCAATTAATATATCGTATCCTTAGTTATATTTTCCTCATTTCTTTTTTGCTATAAGGTCAAAAGTCGGCATGTGGGGAAGTTATTATCGACATCATGACCTGATAATTTGTAACTGCAACTCTCGGATTGTTATGTTACTAAATAAAAACACAAGCAATGGTTTGCATTTAGACCGTTTGTTACGATAACAAAACATATATTGACCAGAATCGCAACGCTATTTAAGACGAATTATATCGCAAAATGAATGCTATATCTAGACGTTTTATCTCAAAATCTGTGTAGTTGCTTCTACGATCGTTTATCGGCCGTTTAAATTCCAATCTATATAGTAAACTGAACGCCTACCTGCAATTCGGAGGTCGACCATTTGCATTCAAATGTATACAGCAATTTGAACGCTGAGCTGGACCATCGGCATTCGAAAGAAATTGTATGGCAATCTGAACACCCACCTGGAACACAGAGCTTGGCCATCGGCATTCGAATTATACAACATATAACATGCCGAGCTGGAATCCCGATGTAGACCATCGGCATTCGAATTCAGCGATTTGAACGCCGACTTAGAATACCGAACACAGCCATCGGTATTCGAATTCATATAGCTATTCAAACCCCGACTTGGAACAACGAGTCCACCATCGTTATCAGAATTAACAAAACAAACTGAAGACCGACCTGGAACACCGAGCTCGGCCATCAGTATTTTAATTTATTTATTGTTATTTTCTTTCGAATACCGATAAACGAGCTCTTGATTCCACTACATGGATTGTTATGTGATACTAAATAAAAACACAACAAATGGTTTGCATTTAGACCGTTTGTTACGATAACAAAACATATATTTGACAAGAATCGCAACTCTATTTAAGACGAATTATATCGCAAAATGAATGCTATATCTAGGCGTTTTATCATACTATGTGTGTAGGTGCTTCTACGATCGTGTATCGGCCGTTGAAATTCCAATCTATATAGTAAACTGAACGCCTACCTGCAATTCGGAGGTCGACCATTTGCATTCAAATGTATACAGCAATTTAAACATTGAGCTGGACCATCGGCATTCGAAAGAAATTGTATAGCAATCTGAACGCCCACCTAGAAAACAGAGCTTGGCCATCGGCATTCGAATTTATACAACATATAACATGCCGAGCTGGAACCCCGACGTAGACCATCGTTATTCGAATTCATATATAGCAATGTGAAAGCCAGTCTCAGAATACCGAGCACGACCATCGGTATTCGAATTCATATATCGATTTGAACGCCGACTTAGAATACCGAGCACGGCTATCGGTATTCGAATTCATATAGTGATTTGAACGCCAACTTAGAATACCGAGCACGGCCATCGGTATTCGAATTCATATAGCCTTGTGCACGCCGACTTAGAATACCGAGCACTTCCATCGGTATTCGAATTCACATAGCAATTTGAACGCCGACTTAGAATACTAACAAAGGCCATCGGTATTCGAATTCATATAGCAAGTTGAACGCCGACTTAGAATACCAACCCCGGCCATCGCTATTCGAATTCATATAGCTATCTAAACCCCAACTTGGAACAACGAGTCCACCATCGTTATTATAATTTACAAAACAAACTGAAGACTGACCTGGAACACCGAGCTCGGCCATCGTTATTTTAATTTACATATTGTTATATTCTTTCGAATACCGATAAACTAGCTCTTGATTCCACGTCGGCGTTCAGTTTGTTTTGTTAAATTCGAATACCGATGGCCGAGCAAGGTAATGTTCCAGTTCGGCGTTTAAATTGATAAAATCGAATGCCGATGTCTTATCTCGGTGCTACAGTTTGGCGTTCAGATTGCTTTATAGATACTCGAATAGAGATGGCCTAGCTCGGTATTCCAGGTCGGGTTTCAGTTTGCTTTATAAATTCGAATACCGATGGCTGAGCTTTGTGTTTTAGTTCGGCGATTAGTTCATTTTGCTATATAAAAAATCGAAAACACATGACAGCCGCTTGCGGAGACGAATTGAGGTCCGAGGGAAATAAAAGCACGCTTATTTCCGTCTATATCAGAGTTCATGTGTCCGAAAGTGATTATTAGATAGACAGATTCGTCTACCAAGTGTATTAGTCTCATTGTTGATTGTGAAATAAATGGGATAGTAGTAGGATCTGGTAAACACAGAATTGTAATAAAAAAGATGATTGAATAAAACACCTGAAAGATTATAATTGTAATTGCTGATATTTCTATATTCGCGGAAACAAGAAATCAAATGAGCTGTGCTCTACGAAAACCAACTTCTGAATATTTTGGAAAATTTAGAAACATTTCGGATATCCATGATATATGATCTAAATATGTAATGGTTGTCAAAGACTTCTAGATTTATTTTTTTATTCATTTGCGAATGGGGCGAATGAAGGATAAGTGGGGTCTACATTGGTCGCAAATGGATTTTTTTTTCTATTCTGTATTATCACTTAACTATTCAATGGTAGTACGATTTAAAGCTCACCAAAACTGAAATTAGATATTTCCAAATTTATATATTTTGATGTGCAATGTTCCCAAATCGAATTTTAACTGCAAACTGTAGTTTATTTGAGGTATTTCTTATTTGAATTTACAAATTCTTTTATACAATAAAATGAATCTGTCTTAGATGAAAATTATACATAAAGTCAGTTCTGCGAATATTGTGTTATAGCGAATATCAAGGTAAACACTTTCCAACATTTGACAAAAGTCATTGTGGAATGCGTCATTCGTCTTTCACCAATGGGCTAACAGTCTATGTGGAAAAACAGCAAGTTGCTTGGAAAGTATGTTATGCGGAGCACTGGTGTCAGAAAGCTAGGAAACACAATGAGTAGGGGAACTGGCCGCCGTGATAGAACAATTGTTGAAAACGGCGTTAAGCCCAAATCAATCAATCAATCAATCAATCATCAATCAATAAATCAATCAAGGTAAACACGCTGATGGACAGGTTTTTTTAAAATTCCACACACTAATGAATGTTTTTATTTTTGTTAGAGTTAATAAGGAAAGACATATAAAGGAACGAGTACAGTGGTTTTTTCAATAATTAGGCCACCGGCCCAAAATTCAACATATAATACAAATCATAGAATATATACATGTGTTATGGCTTTTATGACTATTCAGTTAATTATAATAATTGTATCACATAAATAGTTAGCTGCTTAACTGTAATAGGAATCGGGGCATTGCTTAAAACAGAAAATAAGATAGGTAAATGAGTAGTTTCTTTTCTAATATCAGCAAATGACGCTGGGTATAAATTACAGTTAAGTTTGATCAATTACAATGCTTTCCAAATAAACCGTAAGTATTGGGTTTTCTATCCTAAGATCCCTCAATGTCAACCCACATATCGGGTAAGGCATCATATTTGTCAAAATTAATTTGATTTCGGTCTTTGTGACAAGATATGAGCCGCGATAAGCGATTTTGGGTCTTAGTCCATCTGCGGTCAGTGATCTCTCAAGCGAAACTGTACATTCGACAGTCGTCACCCAGCGGCCGCGTATATGGTATATATTTACATCCCGAAATGCTCCTTTTGACGAATCTGGAAGTGTGGTCCCAGTTGTTTTTATCCCAAGATGTCTTAAAGAAGTTGCAGGGTCGTTAATGCAGAAAAGTGAAAGTGTATAGACTGGGAATCGTTTTTCTAGGGTGGTCTTTAGCACATGTTTGACTGCACTTACATATACAGTCAAATCTGTGATCTGCATAAAAGACCACCTTTGTTTAGCAATTACCTGCCTTTAGAAACCACACTTTTAGTTTGCCAAATACTCATTTTCTGCATAAATGAACCTGTAATTAAAGACCAACTATGAACAAAGACCAGATTGTTCTCTACCTAGGTGGTCTTTAAACACAGGTTAGACTCTATACATATATGACGTGTATAATTTACCATAGTTATAATTTGATCTATGAAAGGTTAGATGAATGGCCCAGGCATTATCTGTGAAAGTTACGCAATAAGGTACTGGCAGTTTTAGGTATAGGCTTATATTATTAATTCATAAAGTGGTTAGATGTGTTTCGGGCAATACAAGACTGTATCCCCTAGCATGAATTGACAAATAATCAAATATAGTAAACGATCAGAAAGAAATTTACGGCTTATCCATATAAGCGCTTTAAAATTACGTAATTCGTCTGTGTTAAGTGACACAGAAAACCCATTTAGGATGGGAAAAAAAAGACAATAATATAGCCGTGTTGTTGACTAAGTGAATGACTGCGATCAGTGGCATCGTTGGAAGGAGGAGTGATTTTCAGAGACGGGTATATTTGTCAATTGAATTTGATCTGACTGGTGGACCGCTACGCGGGTGTAGTTGTAGAGCAGGTCGCGGATTCAATCTCCGTCTTGGTCATTGAAAATACTTTAAAAGTGGGGTTCTCACTTTTCCGTTCAGGGTTGTAGGGTAAGCGTTACGACTGACTCACTGATGTGAGAATAAATGGACCAGAAGTTGTGGTAACTTAACCATGAGACACTGTGATTTAAGTGAAACATTGTTGAAAGGACGTACAATGACATATAAACAACTTTTGAAGGAGAAGTGGTTTACAGAGACAGATGTATTGGTCAATTGAATGCAATCAATCTGGAGGCATGATAAATACTGCGATGACCACGATTGATTGATTGATTGGTGGGTTTTTTACGCCACTTTCAACATTTGTTCCGTTATATCACGGTGTTTCCTGGGTAAGTTACCAGTTATCCTGACACCAGTAAGTCAGTCGTAATGCTAACCTCGCAACACTGAGCGCCAAGGAAAGAAAGCCATAACTACCATTTGTAGACCGCGATACAAACCTCTACTGACTACCATATAGTACAGGCCAGTTCGAAATGATACAAGTTTGCATTCTGTACATAAGATGATGTTTCTATATTGGTTTATACATTTATAGCGTTTGAAAAATATTTTGTTCTGTCTATTTCGTCGACATATTGTAAGGAAACTTTATTTACGTATCTAAATAGATTCATTTCGACCTTCCTGTCAATCTGCCCAGTCCTATCGGAATTTACACAAGTATACATATTTACATAATAATAAAAATTCTAACAAGCTTGTGAAAGTAATATGTTAAAATAAATCTTTCTCAGAGTATACGGATGCATAAGATGATCAAGATGCAAGCTGTTCACAAAAGCCAACTTGCTCCCAGACATAAGATACAAAGTAATTAATTCGAAATTTAGGCCACTGGCCGATAATACAGCATCATTAATACATAAATAACAACATGTGCCTTTCCCCAAGAAATGGCTAATATTTGATAACAGCCATGTAACAGAAATATAAGCGATGTTACAATGTTTTGAAAAACAACTTTACAATAGGGTGTAGATCACATATTTACAATTCGTAAGCCTCGGTGATGTAGTGGTAGAGCGTCCGCCTCTGGTGTGGGAGGTCGTGTGTTAACAACGAAGATACTGGTCATAAGAAGCAGTGGAATAAGCTGATTTTAATCTTTGCCGATCGTGAAGTCTCGAATGTTTTTTTCGTAGGGCGTGATTATGTATTTTCTTTAATGGTCAATGGTTACAGCTAAGAATCCACCGTGGTGAAGTGATTAGCGTCGGGGATTTTGAACCGGGTGTCCCGGATTCGATTCAAGGTTGAGTGCCCGTGGGCAAGACACATTTGAAAGCCTACTGTACCAAGACGCGGCAAGACAGTCATGGTTCAGTGCACGTGGGCAAAGCATATTTCCTAGCCTACTACTGGTTTGTTTACCCAGGGATCATGAATAAATGAATTACCGCCGTAATATAACTGAAATAATGTTGAAAATGGCTTAAAACCATAATAAAACAAAACAAACAAATGGTTACAGCTGACGTATTTACTAAGAGCAATCAACTGTGTTAGTCCGGGCTATAGTACGACTGTATCAGTGATAGCTTAATAGGTCTCTCAAAATGTGTGCTTCGACGAATTAATGAATAAAGGATTTACGTAGATTTGTCACTTTGATTAATGTCTTGGTAAATGTGATTTGCTATTACAGTCACATAATCATTGATGTTTAAATGAGCTATCAAAGTGAGAAAAGTAGTAAATGGACCATGCACACGATTATGATCTTGATGCGACAGGCGTCAATAACATATAAGCTCAAGCCATTAACCCTTTCTCACATACAGACGCCTTCTGACGGCTCTGCTGCTGACAACTTTAGTAGAAAAAGTAGCAAATGTAAGAATTTCTCATGATAAGCAATGTCTCCATTTACCATAATATTTTCTTAAGTGCTGACACAGTATGTTCAGCTTTATTTAATAAGAAATGATGCTTTCTTTTACTGATTTTCAATATTTTTGCTAAGACATCTTCAAGGTCGTCTACCGCAGATTTGTTATATGTGGGAAAGGGTTAATGTTTCATGAGACACAAATTCTACTCGTATTAACACAAAAAAGTAGCTGTGATCAGTTATAGGCCTATAGAGATGTAGTGGTATTTCATGCATATAGATGTTTCGTGTGTGTGTCTCTCTCTCTCTCGTCTCAATATTTTTGCTAAGACATCTTCAAGGTCGTCTACCGCAGATTTGTTTTATGTGGGAAAGGGTTAATGTTTCATGAGACACAAATTCTACTCGTATTAACACAAAAAAGTAGCTGTGATCAGTTATAGGCTTATAGAGCTGTAGTGGTATTTCATGCATATAGATGTTTCGTGTGTCTGAACCCCGTCCCCCCCCCCCCCCCCCCCCCCCCCCCCTCGCTCCTCTCTCTCTCTCTCGTCTCAGTCGTGATGAATTCGATTTGCGTATTATCGTTAAATATAGGAATTCGACAATAAGGTTATCGTGCAGTGTTACAAAACGTGTTTTCTTTTACAATTATCTTCATTCAGCCCAAATCTCGACAATAGTCTGTCGATGACATTGTAGTGACAATAGGCATTTCTTACATGTTTTCAAATGCAAATCTGCAAATCTGCAATTTTTTAAGCCTTCGATATTAACCTCATAGTATTGGGTCATCTGCTTATATAAGTGATAAAATAAAATTCAAATAATATTGTGACAGAGAATTGAATGTGAAGCTAGTGTTCTACTATTCTTGATGGAGCGTTTTATCATTTCAGTGTTTTTGGTACAGAGAAGGGATACAGTATTTTCTTAGAACTGTGTTTATAAATATAGCCAATTTGTTTGTACGTTCCTTATTTGACAGTGTGTGCGTTTAACATAACTGTTCACTTTGAATGCGCGATGCCGTCATGGCATTAGGTTTTATAATAAAGTTATAAAACTTTCATCTCATCTGATGAGTATATATACTAGATCTACAAAGACGTTCTGCGTATCACCTTAAGACGCTTCGATACGAACTGATTTACGTTGGATTCGTTATTGATTTTCATGACAAGCTGATGATGGATATAATCAGGGACACCATATTACAATTGTAATATAGTGTCCCTGGTTGATACAAAGGTGAATCGGAGATGACCTGTAATAGGCAGTCATCATATCTATACAAGCGTTTGCTACTGCAGCGAAGTTTATGTCTGGTTTTAATGAGATTGATTATAATGCTACCCCGAACGCCTGAATATATGAAATGGAATATATTACATTGAAATAAAACTATTCTATATTACCTTCTGTTAGAGCAGGGTGTTTATTCACTAAGATCATAATGACGTTAAAGAGACTAAATTGGGTCTGTTATCAATTTGATTGATTGAAGTGCTAAAATTGCAAAAACGAGTCGCCACAGGTGAGACATTGTTTACCTTATTTTCAACAAAAGGTAAACTGTTCAAAACAAAGAACATAAAAGACAAAATACTCTTTGTATTAAGATCAACATAGGACAGCATACAGTTATCTTGACGCTATTTACAATAGGTCACAAAGAACCAGGTATCACTTCAAATATCTGCATACACATTCATGTTATCTTATGCAAATAGAAAATGTTCTTCAGATGTTTCTTGAAAGCGTCAATAAACTATTGGCGAACAGTGGATACTCATATCTGACTCATATGCGGGGGATGTGCAGACTGACAAGACTCGACACTTGTTGCAAATGCCTGGTGGTTAGTTTTCACACAGCGACGCACTTTTTTCATAGAAACAGCAACGAACGATAACTCTCTTATGTATTGCATTGTTATTACGTGACGTATAACGTAACGTTTGACGTCATATTACGTTGTAACTAAGCTATAACCTAACAACGCTTTCGTTGAATAGCTGTCTGTTATAACATTATCATGAAACTATTACCAAAGCTTATTTAAGATGGGTAATTGTTTGCCAAAGTTCAAAAAGAAGAATAAAGTTCATCCCGGTCCTATCGGATCGATTAAAAAGAAGAAGGAAACAAATGTTTCCGAAATTTTAAGCAGATCGTCTGCTTCTATCAGCATTTCAAGTTTGAATTCTACTGACAAAGAATTAGAGACGGTCATGAAGCTCACCCTATCAGATGTTGCAAGTGCTTCTCTGGAATCTATGATCATGAAGAAGGAAGACAAAATCATGGATGAGCTTGAAGAAAAAGGTATTATTTCATTTTTTCTTGGAATATATTAATAAAAAATAATTATTCCCAATAAAGATTCCTAGAAAGTACAACTTTCCGTATTTGTCTGTTTATTCATTTAACAATATGCATTGCTATACTTGAACATTTATATCAGTAATGTTTTTTATTAATTCGATATACAATATCATTTTATTAGGAGTATTTTGTCAAGCGTTAAATATTAATTTTGCGGTAGATATTACTTAAATCAAATCAATAATTAAATGTACCATACTGTTTTTAAAACTATTTCAGAAGCAGAATCAGTTATCAAAAAGCCAGTGTTTTTCCAAGTAGATTTTGTACAGGGAATGAGACAGATGCCTTCACGATTGGCTGAGAGGATGGATCAAAGACTGGAAGAACAGAAATCTAGCCATGTAAGTTCTAATGGACTTGTATTAGAATAAGTTTAATCTTAACTTTCTCATCGTGTGTACTGTTTGAACGAAAAATAAAAGATTGAAATGTTGCTTCCTTAGTGTTGATTTAAGACATTACATTGGAAAAGGTACAAGATGACTCTTATGAACATCCACACAGTTTGATCAAGATCCACACTGCTCATATATATTACTTATACATATGCTTGTCCGAAGCTTCAGTCAACTCACGTATATTCTGATAAAAAGGCGTATATATATATATATACATATATATATATATATACATGCTGATCTGAACCTACTCTGTGCAGGAAGCCAATTTGTACCGTGTCTTACGGACATGCTCATTTATGCATGTCAGCATTTTACTAGAATTGTTTATTTTGTACCTACATTATATTGCTTAACTATGCGGATGGTATAATAATATTAGCAATAATAGAAGCGGAAATATTAATTTTGGGGAAAAGAAGTAAGTTTAAACATTCGCATTTTTTAATTTAAACCTTTATCTGTTCAATAATATATCGTCTAACAATCTAAATCGCTTCATCCAGGTCTGTGTAACAATTCCAAATTGTAAGATGAATATAAAGATAAGCCGCTTAAAGTATTTTATCTTGATAAGCAACAAATGACATTCATACTTTCAGATGGTATTAAACAATGAAGACGAACTTCTGATGAATGAGATCATGGAAGAAGTTGAGAACAAGAAAAGTTAGAAAGGTTACGAGAACAGCTGACAGCGGCACATAACTTGAGGGAGCTACACTTACAGTCCGTCAGGGATAAAGCCAGAGGAATGGCATCGAGACCTCAAACAAGGGCGGGGATATACGGGGATGGGGTAGGGGGAAGGGGAGAGAGGGTTTGAGCTGGTTAATGGTCGGGCTGGGGATGTGGGATAGGGGAAGGGAGTGAGGGTTGAGCAGGGTAAGGGTCTGGTGGGTATGTGGGGTAGGGGGAAGGGGAGTGAGGGGTTGAGCAGGGTAAGGGTCGGGGTGGGTATGTGGTATAGGGGGAAGGGAAGAGAGGGCCTCTGCAGGATGTGTGTAGGGGTAAGAGGATATATGTGTTCACTAGGGTATTGTGTAAAGGAATGAATTTATGGGTTAATGAAAGGAGGGGGGTGGGGAAGGAGGGGGGGGGGGGGGGGGTGGGAAGAGGTTAAATAGGATATGGGTCGGGGCAGAAATGTGGTGGTGGTAGAAGCCGAGAGAGGATCAATCTGGAGAATTGAGATATTGTGTAGGGGACGATGGGAGAGCGATTAAATTAAGTGGAATGATGAAGGGGCGTGTCAACCTGGGGATTGGGCGTGTGGGTAGTCGACGAGGAGAGAGCTTTAAGTATGGAACAGTTTTTCTGCATCATGATGACAAATTCAATATACATTCCTATAGATAACATGACACAATGTGAAGTTTATGCTTATTATGGCATAACCTTGTATTTTGGTTAAATCAAACTATAGTCGATTGTAAACTGAAAACAACAATAAAGATATATTTAAATAAATGATTTAATTATTATTTTAATTGTGCCACGTCTCATCAGAGCCTTCACTGTCCTTGTACATGTAATTTAAAGGTGTGGTCACATACTGTTAGTGGACGTAGTGATCCGTAGGGTATATTACCGTGGGTCAGTTGTGCTGTTAGTACGTTAAACTCGGATTAACTACGTTGAACTACGTTAAGGTACGACATAATTTGGATGATGAGCCGTATGTCGGCCTTAGTTATCCGTACCTCAACCTTGTTATTTGTAGAGTTTATAACCTTAGATAACTGAACCCTCGACACGAATATAACGAAACATAATTAAGAATTGCATACCAATTAGTGAGACAGGTGTTGTAGCGACATCCTTCAATACATAAACCTCAAAATCAATATCAGCAAGTGCATGAGAAAAAAGGTACAAGTTTGAATTCCTGAACAGTGTAGGTTCAGATCATCTATAGTCCACATTTTCAGTCTTATTAGAATCTACACAATTTGACAGACTATTCCAAAAAGCGTGTGTCAGTAATATGTGAACAGTATATATCTGGATATTTTCTGTTCATAGAAGCCAACTTGTACCTTTTCCCATGCATAGGCTCATATGATGAACCTAATGTGAACTTGTAAGCTAGCGGGATTCGGCTTCCCCGCTACATTAATAAACTTCGATGTGTTAAAGGATAAAGACATATAAATGAATCCTGTCTACCGACTTGGGGACTTAATTAATTTAACTCTGATTTGATATTGTTAAGGACATAGTGGCATAGCAATAGTTGGGCTTCCCATCTAGTTATTTGTTAGAAGGTGCATATAGGTATTTCCTTTGGATTATTTTAAAGGTGCTGAACTCCAGATGGAGATCAACATTTTGAAATGATGACAATTCTGCAAATATAGCTAATAGTGACAACAAAGTAAAGAATCAATAGTTCAAAACCATTTTGGCAACTATTTTGAAAAACAGTCAATTGAAAGTCATGACAATGTACAATAATTTGTTTACTGGGTATGTCTACCCAATAAAAATGAAGCATGAACGATCAATATTTAGGTGTTTATTGTACTGGAGGTTAAATAGGATATGGGTCGGGGCAGAAATGTGGTGGTGGTAGAAGCCGAGAGAGGATCAATCTGGAGAATTGAGATATTGTGTAGGGGACGATGGGAGAGCGATTAAATTAAGTGGAATGATGAAGGGGCGTGTCAATCTGGGGATTGGGCGTGTGGGTAGTCGACGAGGAGAGAGCTTTAAGTATGGAACAGTTTTTCTGCATCATGATGACAAATTCAATATACATTCCTATAGATAACATGACACAATGTGAAGTTTATGCTTATTATGGCATAACCTTGTATTTTGGTTAAATCAAACTATAGTCGATTGTAAACTGAAAACAACAATAAAGATATATTTAAATAAATGATTTAATTATTATTTTAATTGCCACGTCTCATCAGAGCCTTCACTGTCCTTGTACATGTAATTTAAAGGTGTGGTCACATACTGTTAGTGGACGTAGTGATCCGTAGGGTATATTACCGTGGGTCAGTTGTGCTGTTAGTACGTTAAACTCGGATTAACTACGTTGAACTACGTTAAGGTACGACATAATTTGGATGATGAGCCGTATGTCGGCCTTAGTTATCCGTACCTCAACCTTGTTATTTGTAGAGTTTATAACCTTAGATAACTGAACCCTCGACACGAATATAACGAAACATAATTAAGAATTGCATACCAATTAGTGAGACAGGTGTTGTAGCGACATCCTTCAATACATAAACCTCAAAATCAATATCAGCAAGTGCATGAGAAAAAAGGTACAAGTTTGCATTCCTGAACAGTGTAGGTTCAGATCATCTATAGTCCACATTTTCAGTCTTATTAGAATCTACACAAATTGACACACTATTCCAACAAGCGTGTGTCAGTAATATGTGATTGATTGATTGATTTTGGTTTTCACGCCGTTTTTAACAATTTCTCAGTTATAAACTCATGAATTTCCTGGGTTTCTTACACCAGTACTCCACTCAACAATCTTCCCAAGCAACTGGCTGCTTTTCCACATAGACTTAGCCCATTGGTGGAAGACGAATGACGCATGTCGCATTGACTTTTGTCAATCCTCGGAAAGAAAGCTGGCCGAGCCAGGATTCGAACTCACAACCCTTGGATTGACAGCCCGCGTCGCTACCGACTGAGCTACCGCGGCTCGGCAGTAATATGTGAACAGTATATATCTGGATATTTTCTGTTCATAGAAGCCACCTTGTACCTTTCCCCATGCATAGGCCCATCTGATGAACCTAATGTGAACTGATAAGCTAGCAGGATTCGGCTTCTCCGCTAGATCAATGAATTTTATGTTTGGATAAAGACATATAAATGAATCCTGTCTACCGACTTGGGGACTTAATTAATTTAACTCTGATTTGATATTGTTAAGGACATAGTGGCATAGCAATAGTTGGGCTTCCCATTTAGTTATTTGTTAAAAGGTGCATATAGGTATTTCCTTTGGATTATTTTAAAGGTGCTGAACTCCAGATGGAGATCAACATTTTGAAATGATGACAATTCTGCAAATATAGCTAATAGTGACAACAAAGTAAAGAATCAATAGTTCAAAACCATTTTGGCAACTATTTTGAAAAACAGTCAATTGAAAGTCATGACAATGTACAATATTTTGTTTACTGGGTATGTCTACCCAATAAAAATGAAGCATGAACGATCAATATTTAGATGTTTATTGTACTGGAAAATGAAATTATCACGCAAATTTTAATAGTTCAAGACAATTTTTAATAACGACATATAAAGGAACGAGAACGAGATTTTTTTAGTAATTAGGCCATTCATAGAATATATACATGTGATATGCCTATTCAGTGAATTATAATAATTGTGTCATATACATATGTAGTTGCTTAACTTTAATAGGATTTTCATCGCTTATTACAGAAGAAAGATTTTTTAGGGCTGGGTTTAACATTGTACCATGTAAATAAATAAATAGTTTATTTATAATATCAGCAAATGACGCTGGTTATAATTTACAGTTAAGTATGATTTTCTTTCCTTTTTATTTCCCACTATTTACACAAAAAGCATGTCACAATACATACAATATAAAACAATTATAAATACATGTTTAAACATCAAGCCGGACCTGGTTTGTGTATTAATATCATATTAAATGCTTTTTTCTGACGAAAATGGAAGTTTGGCCCCATTGGTTTTTATTCATAGGCGTCTAAAACAGACATGAGCGGCGTCAAGCGATTTTGGGTCTTAGTCCATCATTTTACATTGATCACTCAAGCGAGACTGTGCATTCGACAGTCTTCACCCGTCGTCCGCATATATGGTATACATTTACATAACGAAATGCTCCTTTTGACGAATCTGGAAGTGTGGCCCCAGTTGTTTTATTGCAAGATGTCTTAAACCATTTCCCAATATAATACATCTGCAGCAGACGACATTTTCCCAAAAATAAAATATTGAAAGTATAGTAATTGAATAAGTTGAAAAACATTGTTGCAAAATAAGAAATTGCTCATGATGAGCAATTTCTTATTTTGTAACAATGGTTTCATATGTCGTCTGCTGCAGACGTGTCAGAAAGCGTGGGAAAGGATTAAATTATGTTAACGGTATTAAGGCCCAAACTCGCTTGTCCCGGCTAATATTATACGTATGTATATACAATGGGACCTGTGTATAAAGACCAGCTATCGGAACACAACAATATGGTCTTTGTTCACAGGTTATCTTTAATTGCAGTGTCGTTAATGCAGATACTAATCTATTAGAAAAGTAAAAGTGTGGTTGCTATAGACTGGGAATCGCTTTTCAAGGGTGTTCTTTAGCACATGTTTGACTGCACTTACATAATACAGTCAAATCTATGTTAAAGAACACCTTTGTTAAGGAATTACCTGCCTTTAGCAACCACACTTTTAGTTTCCCAATCACTCATTTTCTGCATAAATGACCCTGTTATGTTATTAAAGACCACTTGTGAACAAAGACCAGAGTGTTCTCCTCTTCCCATAGTTGGTTTTTAAACATAGGTTGTACGGTCTGAAGAATGGCCCAGTCAATTAATTGTAAGACTCCACTTACACATATAGCCAAATCTTTGAGCTAAAGACCACCTTTGTTTAACAATTCCTTGCCTTTAGCAGCCACACTTTTAGTTTCCAAATCCACTCATTTTCTGCATTTATGCAATAAGGTTAAATATCATGCAAATTTAACCATAGGTTAATATTATTAACAAGTAAATTGGTTCGATGATTTTGGGCAATACAAAACTGTATCCCAATGAGAGACTTGACGATTAATCAATTATAGACATGTACGATTCATCCCTATAAGCGCTATAAAATTACGTAATTCGTCTGTGCTAAGTGACACAGAAAACCTATTTAGGATGGAAGAAAAAGACAATATTCTAGCCGTGTTGTTGACTAAGTGAATGCCTGCGATCAGTGACATCGTTGGAAGGAGGGGATTTTAGAAAGGAATGTATTTGTCAATTGAATGCGATCTGACTGGTAGACCCCTTCGCTGGTGTAGTGGTTATGCGGATTCGATCTCCGTGAACACTTTCATAAACATTTTTTTTTAAAAAATGGTAGTAATGGCTTTCCCTTCTTTGCGTACAGAGTTGTGGGATCAGCATTACGACTGACTCACTTGTGTGAGAATAAATGGACCAGTAGTGCTGGTTTCCTTTCCATGAAATGCCGTGATTTAAGTGAATTCTGAAAGCGACGTCAAATGACATTGGAATGAGCAGTGATTTATAGAGACAGATGTATCGGTCAATTACATGCGATCCGTCTGGAGGAATGATAAATACTGCGATTTCCTGGATAAGTTAACAGTACTATTGGTTCATTTATCCTGACAACAGCAAGTTAGTCGTAATACTAACCCGCAACCCTGAGCGCCAAGGAGGGCGGGTAGCCATAACTACCATTTGTAAAGTATTGATGACCACGATACACTTTTATCGACAACCATATAGTACCTGCCCGTTAGCGCAAAAATATACAAGTTGCCATTCTGTACATAAGATGATATTTCTATATTGGTTTATACATTTGTAGCGGTTGACACATTTTTTCTTTAGTCTATTCCATCGACATATTGTAAGGAAACTCTATAAGTCCATGGGGGAGGGTACACGTTGGCTTTTATTGCGTGTTGATTCATATCGACGAGTCAATCTGCTCAGTTCTATCGGAATCTACACAAGTAAACATACATGTATTTACATTATACAAAAATGTCTAACGACCTTGTGATAGTTAAATGTGGTCAGTGTTTCCTTTATCAAACTATATGGATGCAAAGGCTGATCAGGATGCAAGCTGTTCACAAAAGCCAAGTTGCACCAAGACATACGATACAAGGTAATTAATTGAAATTTAGGCCACTGGCCGATAATACAGCCTCATTAATACATAAGTAACAACATGTGCCTTCCCCCACAAAATGGCTAATATGTGATAAAAGCCATGTAACAGAAATATAACCGATCCTACAATGTTTTGAAAAACAACTTGACAATAGAGTGTAGATCACATATTTACAATTCGTAAGCCTCGGTGATGTAGTGGTAGAGCGTCCGCCTCTGGTGTTGGAGGTCGTGTGTTAACAAAGAAGTTACTGGTCATAAGAAGCAGTGGAATAAGCTGATTTTGATCATCGCCGATCGTGAAGTCTCGAATGTATGTTTTCGTAGGGCGTGATTATGTGGTTTTCTTTAATGGTCAATCATTAGAGCTAAGAATACGCCGTGGCCGAGTGGTTAGCGTCGGGGATTGGAAACCGGTTGACCCTGATTCGATTCTCAGCCTCGGCGGTCAGGGTTGAGTGCCTGTGGGCAATGCACATTTCAAAGCCTACTGTAACCAGTCGCGGCACGACGGTCATGGTCGAGTGCCGTTGGGAAAGGCACATTTCTCCTACACATTTCCTAGTCTACTACTGGTTTGCTTACCCAGGGATCATGAATAAGTGAACTGAAGCCGTGATACAACTGAAATAATGTTGAAAACTGCGTAAAACCCTAATAAAACAAATCAAACAAATGGTTACAGCTCACACCTATATATCGAGATCAATCAAAATTGTTTGTCCGGCCTATAGTACGACTGTATCAGTGATAGCTTAATGGGTCGCTCAAGTTTTGTGTTTCGACGAAATAACGAATAAAGGAGTTACGTAGATGTTTCCTTTTGATCTATGGTTTGTTAAATTTGATTTACTATTACAGTCAAACAATCATCGATGTTTAAATGAGCTATCACAGTGAGAAAAGTAGTAAATGGACCATGAACACGATTATGATTTTGATGCGATAGGCGTCAATAAGATATAAGCTCGAGCCATTAACCCTTTTTCACATACAGACGCTTTCTGACGCCTCTTCAGCAATGTCTCCATTTACCGCAATGTTTTCTAACCTTATTCAAAAATTATACTTTCATTCACTGATTTTTTAATTAATCCTTAATGTCTTCTACAGCAGATTTGTTGTATGTGGGAAAGGGTTAATGTTTCATGAGACACACATTAGTCTCGTATTAAAACAACAAATAATCTGTGGTCAGCTATGGGTTATAGTGCTGTAGTGGAATCATGCATATATATTTTTCGTGTATCTGACCTCTCTCGTCTCCGTCGTGAGGAATCCGATTTCCGTATTATCGTCAAATATAGGACATTCGACAATGGGGTTATCGTGCAGTGTTACAAAACGTGTTTTTCTGTTACAATAATCCGTAGATAAAACTATTATTGGATTGATATTCATTCAGCCCGAATCTTGACGATGCCATTGCAGTGATAATAGGCATGTCTTACATATCTGCAGCTTTTTCAAACCTTCGATATTAACCTCATGTTGCTTTTAAAACAACTGAGCATAAATTTGTACCATATATACAATTGTAAAAACAAAAATGGTTTTAATTCAGAAATGAAACAGTGCAGGAAAATTCGAAATTGATCATATTTAGTCAATATTCCTTGTGCCGAATTGCTTTAAGACGTCGTCAGCGGCAACGGGATCAAAATTCGTATGAGAAATTAAGGGTTAAACAATTTAATTAATTTTTAATGATTATTCACCGTCCTGATGTATATCTACATGTTTGTGAAGAAAGTTTTTTTTTTTTTATATTTGTGATAAAAATAACCTTCAAATAATATTGTGACAGAGATTTGAATGTTAAACTTGTGTTCTACTACCATTGATGGAGTGTTTTATCATTTCAGTGTATATGGTACAGAGAAGGGAGACAATATTTTATTAGAACTGTGTTTATAAATATAGCTAATTTGTTTGTAAGTTCCTTATTTGGCAGTGTGTGCGTTTAATATAACTTTTCACTCTAAATGCGGTATTCCGTCATGGCATTAGAATGCAGAATAACGTTATAATACTTTCATCTCATCTAATGAGTATATATACTAGATCTACAAAGACGTTCTGCACATCACCTTAAGACGGTTCGATACGAACTGATTTACTTTGGATTCGTTATTGATTCTCACGACATGTTGATGGTGGATTTAATGTGTTTTATATAATATAAACCTCGTCTAACAATTACCTTTTTTATTCACTTGAAATGTTTCCATTTTGACTGGCGGTCTGTGCAATTGGAAATAACATTCGTGAACGTATACTTATACGTGTATCTTAATCCGTTCCATTTGTACACGCATTTGGGCGCATCTGAAACAGGCGACTTTCGAAAACATTGTTGCATAGGAAGAAGTTGCTTATCATGATCTATTTAACATTTTGACGAAATGTTTTTTACTTGATTTGATAATACAATTTTTTCTTTAAAAACTTTTACATATTTCACCTAGGCATTGTAAAACTCGACTGATAAATATATTTGTTGTTGTTGGAAGCAAATATTAAAGTCAGTATATGTATTTATTGAAACAAACAATACGAATTTCTTATATGGATATCATATTTCTCTCTGGAAAATAACTTTGATTTGATGGAATAACTTTTTGTGATATAAAAACTATGTTTGATGAAAAGAAATCCACATAATGGCTAGTTCAAATAATATCAGACAGTATTTGTGTTTACTCCGACAATCAACATAACCTCTTAAACAGACAACATACTTTTCTCTAAGGAATAACATTCATATGCTGGATTAACTGTTTGTGCTATTAACTACGTTTGATTAAAAACTAACACGACAAAATGGCAAGTTCAAATAATACGAGTATGAATTCGTGTTTCCTAATTGGTAACGTGACGTTAAGCTGGGATGACGTCGAGGACGTGTTTCCGTCATCAGACACAGCCTCGATTGTGCTCACCGCGCTGTACGTACCCGTGTTTATAGTGTCGTTACTGGGTAACTTGTCCTCGTTGGTCATCCTCATTAAAACGTCCACTAGACTGACCCGTATAAAAAATGCTTTTTTGCTAAACCTAGTTGGAGCCGACATTGCAGGTAAGAATTTTTTTTTCTTTTTTAAAGTCCTTATTTATTTATTCCCCTCGTGCATATGTGATTTGACTCATTTTTAGGAGATGAAATCTGAAAATAGCGTGACAAACAGGAAATGCTCTTCATGAGCAGTTTCTTCTTTTGACACAACGTTTCAATTACATTGAATAATAATACTAACTTCATTTAATTACATGTGTTTTCCTTTATTGCCCTTTTCATTACAAGTGCTTCGCCTGCAGATTCTTTGTATGAGTAAAAGAGATAAATATTTTATATTTTCTTATTCCTTATATACTCAAATTAAGATACATTGCTTTACAAATGTTAAAAATATGTTATTTCTTATATTGGCCTTTCCATTTCAAGAGCTTCGCTTGCAGATTCACTGTACATGTATGACGGGAAAGAGATAAATATATTCCCATTCCCCAATTCATTATATATAATCAGATTAAGAAACCTTGTATTGCCATGCTTTATGTCGTTTTAATTAATTGTTCTCATTCCCTGAAACAGACGATGTTTGATGCTGTCTTGTTTTTCCCTTTTCCCTGAAACAGACGATGTTTGATGCTGTCTTGTTTTTCCTTTTCCCTGAAACAGACGATATTTGATGCTGTCTTGTTTTTCCCTTTTCCCTGAAACAGACGATGTTTGATGCTGTCTTGTTTTTCCCTTTTCCCTGAAACAGACGATGTTTGATGCTGTCTTGTTTTTCCCTTTTCCCTGAAACAGACGATGTTTGATGCTGTCTTGTTTTTCCCTTTTCCCTGAAACAGACGATGTTTGATGCTGTCTTGTTTTACCCTTTCCCACATGTACACGCTTTCTGACGTCTCTTCAGCAGATGGCTTTTGAAAACAATTTGACAAAAGGGGAAATTCGTCAAAACGAAGGATTTCTATATTTTCGCCAAGAGGGAAAGAATTAAGTAGTGTGGGTGAGTTGCACTAAATGAAAAATTACTCATTTTCCCACAACGTTTCAAGTTAATTAGATAAGTGTTTCCTTTATTGCCTTTGTTATTTCAAGTGTGTCGCCTGCAGAAAGTGTTAAATAGTGTTGGTCAAAGAAATGGAAAGAGTTGCAATAAATGAACATTTACTCATTTTCCCACACTTTTTACAACAGTAACAGTTATTTAAGAAAGTAGATTTTGTTTTCCCGATGTCACTATTCTGCTGCAGCCAATTTAAAAGCAGACGGTAGACGAAGAAACCTAATACCATCTACGTGAACTTGGGGCACTTCCGGCTGTTATATGCGGGAAGATAAATGGAAGAGTTGATTTCAATATGCGGTAAACGGATTTAAAAATAAAAAATTTTAACGGCAAAACTATTAAGAATGTTTCTAAATGAATGCTATTAATTTGACTAATTAGTTTTCACCATTGAATCGAGAGGAATGAAATCTACCACCGTTTCTTCATTGGGAATGCATAATTATTTTAGCGAAAAATTCTGCAGCAGACAACTTTGAAAAAAACATAAGGCAAATAATACGAAAATGCATACAAATAAAACAATACTTATCAAATAGAGTTGATAACACTGTGGCAAAAGAAGAAATTGCTCATCATGAGCAATTTCTTCTTTTGTCACAATGTTTTCAAAAGTCGGGTTACTGGGGAGGCGTAAGAAAGCGCCTTTATGCAAGTTGGGAAGTGTAAAGCATGGCACAGGCATGTATTTTTCCGCACGTGTAATAAATAAATGAATTGTTCTTTTTCCCGGGGTGTAACCACTCATTTCGTGATTTGAATTTCTTGGATCTTAAACTTTCTCCTACATGAAGACGCATTTTACTTTTTAAACTCAGTGCGAACATATAGCTGCTGCAAACAAAATCAACAGCCGTATGTAGCAGGTAAATAGGATGCATTGTCTACCAAAGAGTTGATGTTGTACTTTATGATGATCTACTGGTCAATATATCAGGTTTTTCGGGTGCGTAAGAAATCTAATCACGAATGTTGAAAGCCTCATTAAACAATATCATCATATGATATCAATCTACGGTTTAAGAAAGTAGATTTTGTTTTCCCGATGTCACTATTCTGCTGCAGCCAATTTAAAAGCAGACGGTAGACTTGAGGCACAGCCGTATGTGGCAGGTAAATAGGATGCATTATCTACCAAGAGTTGATGTTGTACTTTATGATGATCTACTGGTCAATATATCAGGTTTTTCGGGTGCGTAAGAATATAATCACGAATGTTGAAAGCCTCATTAAACAATATCATTATATTATATCAATCTACGGTTAAATAGTATTTAAACCTTTCCCACATACAACAAATATGCAGCAGACGAATCTGAAAAAAAAACCATAGTGACAAAAACCTGAAAAATCTTCATAACAGATAGCTTAATTGTTAAATAAAGTTGAAAACATTGTGACCAAAGGTGAAATTGCTCATCATGAGCAATTTTACCTTTGGCCACACATTTTTTAAAAGTGGTCTTGTGCTTTTGCGTCAAAATGAAACTAACCGGTTAACCGTTGACATACCTAATTTTAATAAAAACGATCAAGATCCCATTTTCCTATGGCGTGCAGAATGTGTTTGCCGTGTTAATACCTGATTGTATCGTATTGGCGCATTAATCCTATCCACTCACTCATATCTGCTGCGATCGATTGGTTTTTGCAGCATAAGAATTTATAGA